>JASEVX010000003.1:137869944-138282231 GCA_031761405.1 Serripes groenlandicus | reverse complement strand
AAAACATATATTTTATAATAGGACAAACGACTATTTCAAAAGAAGCCATAGACGTTCGAGTTCAAATTACACTCTATGTCATTTGTCTGATTTACATTTTAGGCACGTCACAGGGAATCAACCTTCTGGACTTAGCGACTAAAATAGACCCAGACCAGACAAGCAGCCAAGCAACCAAGCAGTCCAATATGGATCCTCGATTTACTGTATGCCACCATGTCATTCAAAGTGTGCCAATATCACTAAACACACGTGTAAGTGTTTCGCTCTGAAGTTTCAATATACTTGGTGAAAACATTTTTTCAAATTCGTCAAAAAGCATCTGCGTGTATAAAGTTATATTAGTGTCACCCCTGTCAAGATAACCACTCAATAAATGCATGCTGAGATATTTCCTTAGCAGAGGACTAAACATATCATGTAAACTAATGAGATGAAACAGACAAAACGCTTGTTTAAATTTGGATTCACTGCCAAAGGCAATTAAAAGTTTCTTCAAACAATGCAGGTATCAGGAGGCACAACTCGTGACGAGCTGTCTCTCCTTTAATCTGCATTTATTACCACTTAGACATTAAATTTTACAAAATGTCCTGTAGGACGAAACATGGAGTGGTCCAATGTTCAACAAGGAATAGTTGACAGTGAAAGAGTTAATAAAAATACATACGTCAGAGTCATTGTCATGTCAACATCTGCAACAGAGAAAGCATTGATGGATAAATAAAAATGTAAATTAAACATGAACACACGTATTGAAGCAATGTATCCCCGCAGTCTAATCTGGCTCTGCCTTGATTGTTAACAAGTCAAAGATGGTTCAAAGAAACTTCTGAAAAACTGTTTCGTTTTGGATACAATAGCATGGATCAACTGGCAAGTATTTGTTTGCGTGTGTAATTATTACGCGAAAGTTGGTGTTCGCAGAGCACCGCTACTTTAGATTGGACAGAGGAACTGAAGATTCTTCCTTTGGTAAGCACACGTCTTCGGACGAAAACTATGCTTGTGGGTCTTATTCGCAAATCAATAGCGACCAGATTAGACACTGATCCGACTGTGTGGTGAAGTAAGTTGTTCTGCGTCTTCTCTAGACGCAAACACCTCAAGGTACGTTTAACCGTTGCGTGATGTTCTAATAAAAGGTTCATTCGAGAATTTGCGATCAGTGAAGCCATTGTTCGTCATTGATCGTAAATGCAATACGAATGCCGATTGAAAACGGTCTTGTCCAGAGAACGACCAAACCAGTAAGTATGCAATTTTATCGAGATTAACAATTTCATTTGTCCAAAAGTTGGTCTTCCATTTGATATTTCTTGTGTATACTAACAATGCTCACGTATCATGTATTAGAAACAGATGTGTAATTGTTTCAAGTCAACTTGAGATTAGCACTGTGTTCAGTGAAACAGTTTGAAAGTTTGAACGAATACCAAAACCACAAATCAAATTATAGCTACTCTATCCTACAACACCTTGAACTACCAAACTGTAACTCTGATCGCAGCGCAGATTTTATGTTTATTGTAAATCTAAAACAACATTCAGAACTAGTGTACAGTGCGTTAGTCTGGTACCCGGCGTACTATAGTAAATTAGTACGTCTGGCACGAACTAACAATGGCGACTAGATTGGTCACCTTCTCCTATATTTCGCTATCGTATTCCGCTTCGGTGGTGTGGTGGTAGCGCGTCCGCCTCGGTTGCGGGAGGTCGCGAGTTCTATCCCCGACCGGGTCATACCAAATACTTTAAAAATGGTAGAAATGGCAGTCATCCTTGTCTCTCCGGATTTCGGGGTAAGAATTACCACAGACTGGCTAGTGCCAGAATAAATTGACCAATAGCACTGGTAACTTACTCGGGAAACGGCGTGATATAAGTGATATAAGTGAAAAAAATGTTGAAAGCGGCGTAAGACACCAAACAATCGATTGCTATTGCATATATAGTTAATTAGAAAATAAACGATAGAGTTGGTAAACCTTACAGTGGACTACTACAACTTTATGTTTGGAATCCTGTACATAAATAATAATCCAAACTATATCTTTTGAAAACATGGCACCAAAAGAAGAAATTGCTCAAAACGAGCAATTTCTCCTTTTGTCACAATGTTTTCATGCAAACATTTTGAAAGGTTAACCAGTTGGTCCTCATAAAAGTATAGTTATAGCCTTTTGTTTGCTTCACCATCTCTAAAGGTCGCAGCCATTATTGGGGTGTGCCTGACCCTATACAGTTATGGTAAGGTATTACACCAGAATTACAATGGGTAACACTTACAAGAGCTCGGTATAAATGTGGCTGATCGTTTTGAATTTGTCGTAGTCTTGCTGAAAAATACAGGGATTATCTAAAATCGGTTCCACAGTTTAGATAAAGCTCATTTTTATTTATACCAAAGCGGAGAGTAAACATGATCGCTTTTCCTCGGTCTGCTCCAATAAAATAACTTGATCAATTTCGATCTTCCATATTGTCCACATCGCAGTCTTTTAATATAATATTCATTTTCCTTTAATTGAATGAATTTTCGTTTTATTCATGCTTGAAAACATTGAGATAAATCGCTCTATTTGAGCAATTTCAATGCTTTCCAAATTCGTCTGTTGCAAAGGCGTCGAATGTCGTCTAAATAAGGGAATATGTTAAAACGAGTTATTTTAGAATATCACGTATTTTGATATGTAAGTGCGAATGCGAACATATATTCTTGTTATGTCCCCACCATAAAAAGTGTGGGGTGCATACATGGTAAATTGTCCATACGTCTATACGAAACTACGCCATCGCTTGTGGTCTTATATCAAGTATCAAGTCAAGTATCAAGTATGTATTCAAGTATAGAGGACATCGGCCAATAATACAAATTATATACAATTCATTATATGTACAAGAGTGGCATATGGTTAAGATAAGTAGAATTTAAAATTTGTTAAAATTTCAATCAAATTTATGCGATTATCTTTCCAAAACGTAAACAAGTGTATATATATTTTCTTTATTTTATATTTTCATTTTTTTTAGGGTTAGGGTTAACCCTAACCCTAACCTTATTTTGTGACATTTCCAGATTTCATACAGAAGTCAAATGTAACGGCAGCTTGGACAAGTTCACGTTTTACCAACCTATGCCAAATGTTAAGGTCAATGTCGCTCTAAATAGCCTCCTGTGAACGAACCGACATCATCACTACATCAATCTCACAATTTTGTTTGGAATTCCTTCATACTTCATATTAAAGTTCAGTGTGATGAGAGTTTCGACAAGTTCACGTTTCACTGACCCAGGTCGAAGGTCAAGGTCATAATTGCTATCAAAAGTCACCGTTAACCTATATACGTTTGTATGATGTGGACATACACCTCTTTTTAAGACGTTTTATAGTTTATTTCAAAATCATCTGAACACATATGTCTATCGTTGTAACATAATTTATTAAATGTGTTAGAAAATAAAACTTACATCTTATGATTCTGCTTTTCAAGATCTGTAAAATTATAATATATTATATATAAGAAACTTTTCTGAAAGTATCAAATTATACAAAACTGTAATGTTCATATAAAGTAAAGTTATTGTCAATACTTCCTGTTCAAAACATATATTACACTCAAGTATGGAACGTCTTAATGTGTTGTGTTGTACCATACATGTTCATGTATACGAGGTACATATTTCATTTGTACTGCATATAATGTTGTTTTATTGCATAATATTGATGACGATGTTCGCACACCATATAATGGTTATTCTACTGTATCGACACACTTTTGCACTGCATATGATTAAATAACCACCGTATATAAAGGAAAATGCACTGCATATCATGACCAATGTACCATGTCAAATATAATATGTACCTCATATACATGAAAATGTACTGAGTATCATACAATACAACATATTACGACAGTAAAGGTGTTCCATACTTGACACATTTTGTGTTGTTGTTTTTAAATTGCGTTTTACGAAGACAGTTTTACTACGGCGTTTTCTTTGCTTTAAAGGCCAATGGAGCTCCGGTCAGTAGATCATTTCATTCACATATGCACAGAGATGTACTGGACAAAGAGGCATTGGCTTATAAATGTGACAGAGATTGTACCAGTTCGAAAAACTGTAAGCGCACACACACAGATAAAGGTATTGAACGCTAACGATATATGTGAAGTCACTTTGATTTAATTAAAAGAGTTGCAACCGTAAGTTTACGTTACTGTAAATCGATACACATGATGAACAACTAAGAACGGAATATTGAAAACTCTATTTGATAAAGAAAAACAATAACTGCGATATTTTCAGATATAAACTTAGACTCACCTTTGTACGATCCGCTTGTGTTTAAATCACTGTAAACGTTGGATGAATTGGTTCTACAGGGTAAATATATCATGTTTTAGTGGGGTCCTACTAAATACTACAGGGACTTTTTCTTTTAAAGTTAGTTATTATATCGCATTATAGGTATATTAAAAGTAATTTTAAATAAAAATATATTAATTAAACAACGTTTTAACCGTCCTTGTCATACAACAGCCGTCCTTGTAGTCCTTGTAGTCCTTGTAGTCCTTGTAGTCCTTGCAGTATTTAGTAGGACCGTTTTAGTGCATGTATCCATAAAAAAGTTATAGTGTTTACTGTGCAATTAATTTATCAACACCACATGAGATCTAAAATAAAACCGATCTTCTTTTGCTTGTTTATCTCTGTTTTGTTTATTGGGATCACAAAAGAAGCACGAAATCTCCATTTATATAGCATCACCCCAAACCAAAATATCACCAATTCCTTACAATATACTAGTAGTATTATGTATACATAAAAAAATACTATTATATATAATAACAATGATAAAACTTGAAAACAAATGTTGAAAAAGAAGAGCTTTATACATATTCGTATGCTGTATACCTTCTCCATTTGTATGTCAAACGGCCTACCCTACCCGCTTTTGCTAGACGAAATATCATCAATTCCATACCATAAACTAATATTTAAACATAAAAAAATAATATAAATTATAATAATAGTGATAAAAACTTGAAAACAAATGTTGAAAAAGAAGAGCTATTTCACATATTCGTATATGCTGCATATGCATCGGGTGTCGTCTACATTCTTAAAGACCAGTTCTGTGATATGAATTGCACTTACTGATTAATTCTATTGAAAACATTAGATTAAATCGTACGAGCTAGATGAACATCTAATTGTTAAACCTGTACATGTAGTTTAGTCTCAGATTCTTGTTTTAACCCTCTCCCTCATATAGATGCTTTCTGACGCCTCTGCAGCAGACAGATTTTTGGAAACATAGTGACAAAAGAAGAAATTGTTCTAAACGAGCAATTTCTCCTTTAGCCACAATGTTTTCCACTTTTAGTCATAAGTTATCCATTCAATTATAGAGATTTTTCATTTGTTTACAAAATATGTTTAAAGTCGTCTGCTGCAGAATTGTCGTATGAGGGAAAGGTTTAAGTCTAACATCGCTAAACGACACCTCTATAGAACACAAGCATTATTATGCCTTCGCCTTATGTTGCTATAAAAAGTGTTGTGATTTAATGTAATTGCCCTCATTGAATAATTGTTACCTGTAGCTGATATTAATACCAATGTCTGCTTCCTGGCTAGAACTCTGGCTCGATGTACAGATAAGTGTTGCTTTAGCTAACGAAAGAGATCGAATCAATGTCAATTGAGCCGTTCCACGAGAAAACCAACATTGTGGACACCGCATAAATTATCGACCCGGATCAGGCTAAGCCACTTTTTTCTGAAATCATTAATCTATCCCCTGAGACGGAATGTGTCGACCCAGGTTAGCTTGCGTGGACGGGGTCTGTCTGAATGCACTACAGGTTTAGTTAGTCAGTTTGACCTTGACCATCATTGTGTTATAACCCGGGAAGGTTAGTTTACCACTTCCCTATATATTATTACAACTTAAAGACTAAACTAAACTCTGATTCTCACCTAGCTGCCGGTTCACCAATGTCTGAAATATATGAGGAAAATATCTGAACTACAAATGAGCCCATTCGTGCCATAATGTACTACACGTAATTGATTTATGTGAACAGTGTACATCCAGATCAGTCTGTGTATCAACATTGTTGATATATATCTTCCATAAGTTTGTTCGAAGCTTCCGTAAACGTGTGTAGATACCGATAAGACACAGCAGATGTACATACTGATTTAACATCAATTTTAACTTTTCCCATTTATGGGCTCATATAAGCAGCGTGTAGCGTAACTGCTTCTTGTCGTGTGTATAAACAGTACATCTGCATCGACTTACCGGAACATGCACGGTCCGTGTGTACTAAGAAGAACACAAGATGTAGCGTCTGAAGACCGTAAAAGGAGTGTACTCCCAACAGATTCACACACAACGCCCTTTATTTGGTCCCTAAACTAGGATGTCGCAAAACCTTTATCTCTTAAGCTTAGAGAAGAAGTGTCTTAAGCAGTTTCAATGGTACAGACTCCATGTTAAGTATATGCAGTTGGCGGCTAATAAACGCGGAGTAACTAGTTCAAATCGAGGTATAACTCTTGTTTCCACAATGTTTTCAACTGTTTATCAAAACAAAGCCGATCCGTAGGTTTGAATGAAGTACACGTTTGAGATGCGATTTTCTTACCTTCATAGACAGCATCGCTTTTCCCATTCTTCCTTCCACTACCATTACCTTTCAATTTCTTCCTTCCAAAACCACCATCTTTCATATTCTTTTTTCTAAAATCATCAATGTAAAAAAATCGATGTTATATATTCGATTCAGTGGGTGTACTCTCATCTGATTAAAATCAGACCAAAAAAACTTCGCTGTATACAGCGATCCAAATAAAGGTCTGGTTTTAAGGAGTTTGGGTTTACTCATGAATGACAGAAACTTGAGCGGCGTCTGGCAGCTACATGTATCATTGCTAGCAAAGACTATTGCGATATTTTGCATGAGCATAATAGCATATTCTAAATGAGCCGTCCCACGAGAAAACTAACATTGTGGACTCTGCGTAAAGTATCGACCCGGGATCAGCCTAAGCATGCCGCGCAGGCTAACCCGGACAGACACTTTTCGCCTCTTGAATATATTCTGAGACGGAATGTGTCAGCCCGGATTAGCAAGCGCGGATAAATTACGCAGAGTCCATAATGTTGGTTTTCTCGTGGATTCACGTTTATCCGTCTACGATCAGCACTGAGATGATCATAAGGTTACAATACATCATGTAAATCGACGAGTTTCAATCCTCAATTGTCACACTTTCTAAGCATTCCTCATGTAGAACACCAATATTAATAGAAAGAGTTACCTCTAAGCTTTAAAACAATCCAAAGAAAAAGAGGGGGGGGGGGGGGGGGGGGGGGGGGTTTTCATGCATTATGCAAGAAAGAACAACGGTTTTGTATGGACTATTTAGGTAGATCAGCATGACAGCGGATGTATTTGGTGTAATTTGACCATAACACATTTTACTCATGTTACATTCTCGTTTCTATGTAACAGAAATACAAGAGAAAGTTGATGCAACGCATCAATGTCGCCGGATATCCATAGCGCAGTTATGCATAACACGAACATTATAGTAGTTGAATAAACAGTTATCAACTGAGGGGCATATTGGAACATCAGGGGTGGGGTCAAGTGAAAATGTATCATAACTTGCATTGTTTTGTCAACGAAGTGAATGATAATTGAAGCTTTTCATTGTTTATGATCAATCTCCATTCCAAAGTAGGTTGACCATACACACAACCAACTAATTATTGATCATAAACAGTAATGCAAATGAGTAATCTTGCCAATCATCAGTCTCAGTATGTATACAGTGCTTTCATTAAGGAATAATTATAAGATTTGTGAATTCCACATACACTTTTCAAGATATTTGTCAGAATATTTGAATTTTATTATTTTTCAATAAAACCACAAAACAGACAATTTAGGATTTGCATGCAATAGCACGTCATTTTACCTTTCCTCTATTAAAGTCAACAGTGGACAACTTTGCAGCAATCTACTTTTAAAACAATGAGATAAGGGTTAACTCGCTGAAGACATGATTTTTCTCCTTTTCTCAAAATGACATTAGCTTAGCATCCTAATTATATCATACTATAACAAATGTTGAAATGTAGTCCAATATTTATAAATTAGACCACCTTCGAAATATAATATCAACTAAACAGTTAAATCTCATTGAAATTGTTTCGAACATAAACTGAGCCCTACAACATGTTAATTTATTTTAATTCTTTCCTTCCTTTTTTATAATGAGAATAACAAACTACTCATGTTTTAAAATTATATTATGATGAGCGCCCTTGTGTCAATGATGCATAACAATATGCATAACAATATGCAGATCGGAAGCAATATGCCTTTAGGGAATTAAATGACACATTTAAAATTGTCAAGGACGAAATAATTTTGTACGAAAGACCCGATTCTTTCTTATTCGCAGAGGTCTCGTTCTTAAAACTCTCTTTATAGGCAGAGAGTGTTCGTTCAAAGTCATTTTTCCATTAAAACCAGTTTCATCTCGGTTTGTTCTTTTCTTCATTTGTTTCGAACCAAATAAACATTTTAAATCACCTATAATTTACTATTTGTAAGTGAGTGTAAAGAGCACCTCTCTGCAAAGGAGATTGATCTACGCAGTTGGTATTCGCGAGTCACGCAGGTGCGCGTAAGTAAACAAATTAGACTGCGACGTAAAGGTTTGTAGTTATCGCCTTTTGATTACATGAAGTATATAGTGTAAAATAAAGTCTACCAGTCTAGCTAATAGGGACTGTTTTGTCTTCGTAAACAAAACAAAAAAACATAAATGCGAGTCAAAATAAAGAAACTGAAAATACCTAAAACATCGGAATATTTATTTCATTTTAGATGTGTCATTACTAGTTTTTAAACAAACACAATTGTAATATGTTCAAGACATCTAAATGTGTTTCTTTCTAATAATAATCCCCCCTCCCATGTGATTTCAGAAAACCTATTAAAAATAGAAGTCGCGGGCTTCTGCCCGGCGACTAATGAGCCGCGTGGGTGTCAAGGGGTCTTGTTGTTAGCAAAGATTTAGGTGATCATGCCCATAAACACATTCCCACAAGAGCCTTCACTTTTCACGTACATTTAAGAGCGGTTACAACACAAAAGAAGCTATACAATAATGCAGTGGGAAGATAATTGCTATCACTATCAAAACCTCCGAATGTCAGTTTATTTGTGAAGTCATTTGGCGTTAAAGATGCAGAAAAATATGGCTACATGTATTTATTGTAAACATGCAGAAAAATATGGCTCAGTTTGACCTTGACCATCATTGTGTTATAACCCGGGAAGGTTAGTTTACCACTTCCCTATATATTATTACAACTTAAAGACTAAACTAAACTCTGATTCTCACCTAGCTGCCGGTTCACCAATGTCTGAAATAAATGAGGAAAATATCTGAACTACAAATGAGCCCATTCGTGCCATAATGTACTACACGTAATTGATTTATGTGAACAGTGTACATCCAGATCAGTCTGTGTATCAACATTGTTGATATATATCTTCCATAAGTTTGTTCGAAGCTTCCGTAAACGTGTGTAGATACCGATAAGACACAGCAGATGTACATACTGATTTAACATCAATTTTAACTTTTCCCATTTATGGGCTCATATAAGCAGCGTGTAGCGTAACTGCTTCTTGTCGTGTGTAGAAACAGTACATCTGCATCGACTTACCGGAACATGCACGGTCCGTGTGTACTAAGAAGAACACAAGATGCAGCGTCTGAAGACCGTAAAAGGAGTGTACTCCCAACAGATTCACACACAACGCCCTTTATTTGGTCCCTAAACTAGGATGTCGCAAAACCTTTATCTCTTAACTTAGAGAAGAAGTGTCTTAAGCAGTTTCAATGGTACAGACTCCATGTTAAGTATATGCAGTTGGCGGCTAATAAACGCGGAGTAACTAGTTCAAATCGAGGTATAACTCTTGTTTCCACAATGTTTTCAACTGTTTATCAAAACAAAGCCGATCCGTAGGTTTGAATGAAGTACACGTTTGAGATGCGATATTCTTACCTTCATAGACAGCATCGCTTTTCCCATTCTTCCTTCCACTACCACCACCTTTCAATTTCTTCCTTCCAAAACCACCATCTTTCATATTCTTTTTTCTAAAATCATCACTGTAAAAAAATCGATGTTATATATTCGATTCAGTGGGTGTACTCTCATCTGATTAAAATCAGACCAAAAAAACTTCGCTGTATACAGCGATCCAAATAAAGGTCTGGTTTTAAGGAGTTTGGGTTTACTCATGAATGACAGAAACTTGAGCGGCGTCTGGCAGCTACATGTATCGTTGCTAGCAAAGACTATTGCGATATTTTGCATGAGCATAATAGCATATTCCAAATGAGCCGTCCCACGAGAAAACTAACATTGTGGACTCTGCGTAAAGTATCGACCCGGGATCAGCTTAAGCATGCCGCGCAGGCTAACCCGGACAGACACTTTTCGCCTCTTGAATATATTCTGAGACGGAATGTGTCAGCCCGGATTAGCAAGCGCGGATAAATTACGCAGAGTCCATAATGTTGGTTTTCTCGTGGATTCACGTTTATCCGTCTACGATCAGCACTGAGATGATCATAAGGTTACAATACATCATGTAACTCGACGAGTTTCAATCCTCAATTGTCACACTTGCTAAGCATTCCTCATGTAGAACACCAATATTAATAGAAAGAGTTACCTCTAAGCTTTAAAACAATCCAAAGAAAAAGGGGGGGGGGGGGGGGTTTCATGCATTATGCAAGAAAGAACAACGGTTTTGTATGGACTATTTAGGTAGATCAGCATGACAGCGGATGTATTTGGTGTAATTTGACCATAACACATTTTACTCATGTTACATTCTCGTTTCTATGTAACAGAAATATGAGCCGCGTGGGTGTCAAGGGGTCTTGTTGTTAGCAAAGATTTAGGTGATCATGCCCATAAACACATTCCCACAAGAGCCTTCACTTTTCACGTACATTTAAGAGCGGTTACAACACAAAAGAAGCTATACAATAATGCAGTGGGAAGATAATTGCTATCACTATCAAAACCTCCGAATGTCAGTTTATTTGTGAAGTCATTTGGCGTTAAAGATGCAGAAAAATATGGCTACATGTATTTATTGTAAACATGCAGAAAAATATGGCTCAGTTTGACCTTGACCATCATTGTGTTATAACCCGGGAAGGTTAGTTTACCACTTCCCTATATATTATTACAACTTAAAGACTAAACTAAACTCTGATTCTCACCTAGCTGCCGGTTCACCAATGTCTGAAATAAATGAGGAAAATATCTGAACTACAAATGAGCCCATTCGTGCCATAATGTACTACACGTAATTGATTTATGTGAACAGTGTACATCCAGATCAGTCTGTGTATCAACATTGTTGATATATATCTTCCATAAGTTTGTTCGAAGCTTCCGTAAACGTGTGTAGATACCGATAAGACACAGCAGATGTACATACTGATTTAACATCAATTTTAACTTTTCCCATTTATGGGCTTATATAAGCAGCGTGTAGCGTAACTGCTTCTTGTCGTGTGTATAAACAGTACATCTGCATCGACTTACCGGAACATGCACGGTCCGTGTGTACTAAGAAGAACACAAGATGTAGCGTCTGAAGACCGTAAAAGGAGTGTACTCCCAACAGATTCACACACAACGCCCTTTATTTGGTCCCTAAACTAGGATGTCGCAAAACCTTTATCTCTTAAGCTTAGAGAAGAAGTGTCTTAAGCAGTTTCAATGGTACAGACTCCATGTTAAGTATATGCAGTTGGCGGCTAATAAACGCGGAGTAACTAGTTCAAATCGAGGTATAACTCTTGTTTCCACAATGTTTTCAACTGTTTATCAAAACAAAGCCGATCCGTGACACGTTTGAGATGCGATATTCTTACCTTCATAGACAGCATCGCTTTTCCCATTCTTCCTTCCACTACCACCACCTTTCAATTTCTTCCTTCCAAAACCACCATCTTTCATATTCTTTTTTCTAAAATCATCACTGTAAAAACATCGATGTTATATATTCGATTCAGTGGGTGTACTCTCATCTGATTAAAATCAGACCAAAAAAACTTCGCTGTATACAGCGATCCAAATAAAGGTCTGGTTTTAAGGAGTTTGGGTTTACTCATGAATGACAGAAACTTGAGCGGCGTCTGGCAGCTACATGTATCGTTGCTAGCAAAGACTATTGCGATATTTTGCATGAGCATAATAGCATATTCCAAATGAGCCGACCCACGAGAAAACTAACATTGTGGACTCTGCGTAAAGTATCGACCCAGGATCAGCCTAAGCATGCCGCGCAGGCTAACCCGGACAGACACTTTTCGCCTCTTGAATATATTCTGAGACGGAATGTGTCAGCCCGGATTAGCAAGCGCGGATAAATTACGCAGAGTTCATAATGTTGGTTTTCTCGTGGATTCACGTTTATCCGTCTACGATCAGCACTGAGATGATCATAAGGTTACAATACATCATGTAAATCGACGAGTTTCAATCCTCAATTGTCACACTTTCTAAGCATTCCTCATGTAGAACACCAATATTAATAGAAAGAGTTACCTCTAAGCTTTAAAACAATCCAAAGAAAAAGGGGGGGGTTCATGCATTATGCAAGAAAGAACAACGGTTTTGTATGGACTATTTAGGTAGATCAGCATGACAGCGGATGTATTTGGTGTAATTTGACCATAACACATTTTACTCATGTTACATTCTCGTTTCTATGTAACAGAAATATGAGCCGCGTGGGCGTCAAGGGGTCTTGTTGTTAGCAAAGATTTAGGTGATCATGCCCATAAACACATTCCCACAAGAGCCTTCACTATTCACGTACATTTAAGAGCGGTTACAACACAAAAGAAGCTATACAATAATGCAGTGGGAAGATAATTGCTATCACTATCAAAACCTCCGAATGTCAGTTTATTTGTGAAGTCATTTGGCGTTAAAGATGCCGAAAAATATGACTACATGTATTTATTGTAAACATAATTTAGTTTTTGTAAGAACTTAATATTTATATCATTTTCTCACCCGTCTTTTGTTCTGCAGGATTCCTTTCCTCTTTCCTTTTCACCTGTATATTAAAACGTCTGTATTAAGTAACAGTGTTTCCATAAGAAATATATCCAAGTTCAAATAGAACCAAACTAGGTACTACATCCATTTCCTTTCATAAATGTGTCCATGACATTGATTGATTGGGGTTTAACGCCGTTTTTAACAATTTCTCAGTTATATCACGTAGGCCAGTTCACCTACTCGTGCATTTCCTGGTTTTCCCAAACCAGTACTCCACACAACAATGTTCCCAAGCAAATCCATGACATTGCGTGTTCTACATATATTGTGTTCTTTTCAAGACGCGTCTGACGTAGAGGGACATTGTTCTAAAATTGAAGACCCAAGTGAAACTGTAGCTGTATACTTATAAGGTTACCAAAGCCGTCATAACAGGGATACAACATAAACCTATATCGGCTTATTTCAAATTTCCGAATTAAGATAAAGGAATACAGTTGGGTAAGCACTGGATGGTTATTGAAACCGAAACCTTTGGATCTTGGATCTTGAAGCAGGCACTGCAATTGCTAAACTTAATTGGTATACGAATTATAATCGTTGCGTTCTAACTTTGTTAAAAATAGTTTTCAAAGCCGTCTGCTAAGAAATATCTTAATATGTTTGTTTAACACATTGAAAATAAAAGTATCATTTTGATACAAAGCTGAAATAATAAATGGAAAAATAAAATTGAATCGTTTGACTTCTTCACAAATAGTTCTTAGGGGCGTAGCTTTGCAATAATCAATGTGTAGACCGTCTCGTGAGAAAATCAACATTGTGGACTCTGCGTAAAGTATCGACCCGGATCAGGCTAAGCATGCCACACAGGCCTACCCGGATAGACACTGTTCGCCTCCTGTGGATTTTCTGGTTCAGAAATAACTACTCTATACATCTATCCCCCTAAGACGGAATGTGTCTATCGCTGCAGCTGCATTTGGGGGCATTTTGAGAGAAAACAGTTGTAGGCACGTGCCTACGGTGCCTAAAGGGAGCTACGCCCCTGGTTCTGAAGTCGTCTGCTTCTGTGTTATCAAATGTCGTCTATATCATTGCATCCGTGAAATGATATATCACGGCTGAGATATCAAATAAATAAACTTTACCTCGACATTTAGTGATTAAAACAAAGCATAACGTTGTAAAAATGATTCCAGCAGCCAGTCCTACTGACGAGGAAACAGCGTAAACCAGAAACTCTGGGCTGGTAGTGGTCTCCTTTCCTTCAGGTTTCACGGCATCAACTGTCAAATGAAATATATAACATGCAGAGAATACAGTCTAAATTCAGATCGTTCATAGACACTGCGCGCGCGGTCCCGACACTATTAACATAAGTATAACCCTGACGATTAACATGTGTGTCATTCGATCAATTCGAATAATTGATTGAAAGACAAATGTATCTACATCGTTTCTTTAAAACATATACATGTATATCAAATGCTACTATATAAGAGAGTGATAGAGACATATAGAGACGGAGAGAGACACACAGATAGAGAGAGACTCACATACACACAGACAGGAAGACACAGCGAGAGACACAGAGAAGAAGCTCACAAAGAGACAGAAACAGACATAAATAAACAGAGACCAAGGCAGAAGGAGAGAGAGAGAGAGAGAGAGAGAGAGAGAGAGAGAGAGAGAGAGAGAGAGAGAGAGAGAGAGAGAGAGAGAGAGAGAGAGAGAGAGAGAGAGAGAGAGAGAGAGAGAGAGAGAGAGAGAGAGAGAGAGAGAGAGAAGAGAGAGAGAGAGAGAGAGAAAGAGAGAGAGAGAGGAGAGAGAAAGAGAGAGAGAGAGAGAGAGAGAGAAAGAGAGAGAGAGAGAGAGAGAGAGAGAGAGAGAGAGAGAGAGAGCGAGAGAAAGAGAGAGAGAGAGAGAGAGAGAGAGAGAGAGAGAGAGAGAGAGAGAGAGAGAGAGAGAGAGAGAGAGAGAGAGAGAGGGTGGTGGAGGAGATAAGACCTTTGGACATCACATCAAATATCTGCATAAGTGGAGCAGACAGGCTACTATGATGTACTTCAACACGGAAGTATCCAAACTGTGGTCCATTAAGGTCCGACAGGTTTAAGCCACACGTGAACATGTTATCTGTTAATGGAATAACGTAGCCACCATCCAAATCTACCCAGAAACCTCCTTCAT
This sequence comes from Serripes groenlandicus, assembly GCA_031761405.1. Classification (NCBI taxonomy): domain Eukaryota; kingdom Metazoa; phylum Mollusca; class Bivalvia; order Cardiida; family Cardiidae; genus Serripes; species Serripes groenlandicus. The sequence continues at coordinate 138,266,890 of JASEVX010000003.1, read as the reverse complement.
ACATCGACCACGTGATATCTTCACTTCCCGGTATTGGGTATGCTAACAATGTAACCTTTAATGAATGCGGGACATCACCATCCATGTCAGGCGTGACGTGTTCTATTCTCTGTGGCGTACCTGTGAATCAAGAAGTGAAAAGAGTCACATCTCACGAAAACAGGCTCTCGCAGAAATAAATTAACCCTTCCAGAGCCGAATTTCCTAAAGTAGACTCTTCCGTGTTCAAAATCAGACCACTATATATTTCATGCAATAAGAAGTTTCGAATATTTAGATAATTAAAAGGCAAACAATGCTGATTTCAGGTGAGACAGCTCGTTACGAGGTGAGTCCTGAAACTGGGCTGTTTGCAAAACCTCAATATTGCCATGGGCGCTGAAAGAGTTAGAGACATTTGCGATTAAATTGCAAACTTGAGTAGCCGATTTGTAGCCGATTTGTTGTTATATCCCTTCTGTTTTTGCTTCAATGATGCGTGTTCCACTGAAGGCGAACTGTGGAGGTCCTGGTCAGAATTAAAAGCGGCGCAAGAGGACCTATGTATCCATGTTATGTTACATTCGTTTAAATCGGATACCAATCAACTAATCAACTAGAATTAAGCCATCATAGCTCCTTCAATAAAACTTCATCAAAATGGTACTGTGATCAATGTTGTGTTTACTTTCTTTTAACCCTTTCCCATAAACAAACTATTTCTAACGTTTCTGCAGCAGAACACTTGTGATACAATTATGGCATACGTCAACATTGCTGATAATGAGCTATTTTTTACTTTTGCCCCAGTGCTTTCAATAATCATAAGTTGATATCTAGAATTTTTAAATTTTTGCTATGATGTTTTCAAAGTCGTCTGCTGCATATTTAACGTGTGTGGGAAAGGGTTAATAAAAGTGTCACTTAAGGATTATTTCTCCGTTTTCTGTCCGGGTGTAGTTTCCGATTATAGAAAGGCGAGAATACGAGGGGTCATCCAAAAGTTTACGGACAAACCTGAATTCAATAAAATCAAATAGCCAATTACCATTCAATTATGTTTATATGTATCTGGATAGGTGTTGAACATTTCTCAAAATTATGATCCTAAGTACTAGAGATGCCAAGCTTCAAAATAGATCTTATTCGACGGTGACCCCCCGCAGGTCGAATGCACTTTCCTTCCGCTGCCATACAGTGTCAACGTATCTCTACCAACTGTGTATACACCCGCTCAAACCATTCTTCCTGGTAATACTTCTTACAGTAAACAACTTACAACTTGCAGTCACGTTTATTGACGCTGTTGCTGCTTCATCGCCGTTGTATTTGTTAAATGCAGCACACAGGTATATGCCAGACGCCAAACAGTCTGACGGGTCTATGGTGTATTTAAGTACAGGTGTTTGTGTACCGTTGACTAACAGTGTGCCGTTTTTGTAAATCGAAACTTCTGCAGCTGGATAGCTGTCTACTTCACATCGAATTGTCGTTGACCCGTTGTCATTGAAGTAATACAGGTCTTTAATGACAGCTTTATCTGAAGAAAAAAAGTCACCTTATTTTATTAAGCTATCATAAGGAAAATAAGTAAGCCGTTCCACGAGAAAACCAACATTATGGACTTGGCGTAAAGTATCTACCGGATCAGTCTAAGAATGTCGCGCAGGCTTACCCGGACAGACAGTTTTCGCCTCCTGTTGATTTTCTATTTCAGGAATCATTACTTTTAACCTCTTTTGCCCTGAAACGGAATGTGTCTGCCCGGAATAGCCTGTGCAGACTGCGCAGGCTGATCTGGAACGATACATTACGCAGAGTCCATGAGTTCATAATGTTTGTTTTCTCATGGAACGACTCATATGAAACCAATACATACTTTATCCTTTCCCACATTCAGACGCTTTCTGACGCCTCTGCAGCAGACGACTCTTGAACACCATTGTTGCAAAAATAAGATGATGCTTATGATGAGCAGTGTTTTCAACCCTATTCAATGATTCAACTTTGATTAAAATATATCTTTCATTTGTTTACCTATATCTTTCTAAAAGTCCTCAGATGTGTTGTATATGGGAAAGAGCTAACGTTATTTACAAGTTCCTAAAGAGGTGCTCATTAAACGAAACGACCCATTTTAATTTCCTCATTATTCAGATAAACCTAACCATGTCACACGAAATTCGATCCTCGAACCATTGCAATCTGGGAAGATCCTGACCATATTGCGCATCCACGCTGACTGATCATAATCTTCTATGTTCGCCACTTCGTTGTTTTAGCACCATTGAAACCTCTGATGAGCGATTATGAACACAACTCAACTATTCCATTGTGAAATTTTGTCGTAACTCCCAAAAGTCGATTTCCACCTGACATCGCTCGATTACCTAGACCGGCAATAATAAACCGTTGTTAATAATAAGTTTCTGTTAGCATACAAACTGTTCTTCATTTCAAAGAATCATATTAGTAGAATGCATAATCAACGTGGATTTGTCAATCAGACTGTTGGATGTAATTCGAATTTAGATTTAGAGCCAGATTTAGAATTCAACACAATTAACCTGTTTTTGCCTTATTCTCGCTTTATGACAATATCCAGTCCCTGTATTGTCGATATACCATTGTAGTCCATCGACCAGTGAGTTATAGCGAAGTATATCACGATCTCCAATCCAAAAGTAATGTTTGAATTCCGAATTGATGATTCTGACGTACATTTAAGTGATATTGTAAATTCAGCAAAAGAGTAAAAGGACGAAGAATCAAACTTACAATCAACGATCAATGTAACGGAAGATCTATCCTCCGGTTGGTAGCCATTGTTTGCCACGCACGTGTAGTTACCAGCATGCTCCCTAGTAACGGTTGATATAACATACTCTGATATATACGTCACGTTACCCCTGATTACTAGGTCAATATCCGTCATATTACCAATGATAATAGAGTCCATATCGGATATATTACCACTGTCAATAATATTGTCAGTCAGTGTTTGGTTGTCATGGTACCACGTGAATGTCGAAGCTGGGTTGGAATCAGAAAAACATCGAAATGGTTGGATATCCGTCTGTCCTTCGACTGCCGCAGTTGGTCCATCCATTGTCACTCTTGGGTGATCTGAATGTGATAAATGATATGATGTGTAAGCTTTAATTTCGTCCAAACTGAAAAAACATTGCTCACCATAAAGAAGACTTATGAGCTAATTATGAGATATGGTTTCATACTTCATAAAATTGTTAGAATGTTTGTTTATTACAGTTTCATCCATATTGAAAAAGCCTTTGACATTTTACTTCATGTAGAAAATCCTTTTTTTTCTAGCCATTCGGATTCGGACCTTCGAACCATGCTCCGAAGGGGATAGTCTTAATTACTAGGCTAAAGGGATTAATTATTGATATTCGTCGATTATATCATCGTGATATAACTAAATACCTTTGCAAACAGGTTTTTAAACCTACGTGTATTTAAAATAAACGAATAAATTTAAAATAAACATGCTTAAATAGTTCAACCAGTTACCTATTCTAAAACCAAATTGAAGAGGACATGGTCTATATACTTTTACTACAGCTTGGGGAAAAGAAAATCTTACACAGAAGCTGTATTATTCTCGTGTTGCTGATAATCGGTGTGTCGTCTAGTCCATTGTGTGCAATACAATATACCTCTGTGTTGTCTAGTTCTCTCTCGGCGACTATTATCAGTTGTTGTGTTGTCGATATACCTTCGTACTCCCCGGCTGTCTCGATCAGTGAGTTATTACTTAGTATATCACGATCTCCAACCACCCATGTAATGTTTGATTTCGGATTCGATGATCCTGATGAGCATTCAAGTGAAATGGTGTTAATACCATTGGCGACGATTTCACTCGAGATTCCAGTAAGGTTTGAGAACTCCGCTTTGACTGTAAAAACATGGTTTCAATAAATAAAATAGAACAGCCGTCTACTGTGTGTTTATGCTGAAAATTTAAAAAAGTATACTTGCTTTTGAAGACATGACGACGTAACGTTACTAACCAGGTGTTTTCGATTACCTAACAACAGAAGTTGTTAGGATGTTGTTAAGGTATCTAACGAATCAACATGCAGCTGTTAACTACCACACGCCAGAGTACTCGTTTTGATAGATTCAGTTGAATACATCCCGGGCTTCCTTCTTTTAGATATCCAATACTCTACCGCAGATTATTGTTGAAGAACAAGAAAGTCACATGTAAGGTTAGCGAACACTTTCTCCCTTTGCCACAATGTTTTCAACTTTATTAAATAATCGTACTTTCATGTATAGAATTTCAATATTTTCGACTAAATGTTTTGAAACATTTTTGCTACGATGTGTTGTATGCTGGGAAAGGTTACAGCACTGAAGGACGGTTTCCCGTGACATAGTTCGATAACCCTTTCTTACAAACATCAAAGTTGCAGCAGACATATATTAAAAACAGTATGGCAATTGAAGAAAAAGGCTCAGAATGAGCTATTTCTCCTTTTGCCACAACGTTTTCAAACATCGTCTGCAAAGTAGTGTCAGAAAGCGTCAGTGTGTCGGAAAAGGTTAATAACTAAACCTTACATTTAACCAACAAAGTCGTCGAGGCTGTGAGCGGGTTTGTTAAAGCTTCGTGATATACGACACACTCTAATTGTTTCCCATTGTTTTCTCTGTAAACATTGGTCGACAACATCGCAGATATATTGTACGTCTCGGTGTCCAAGTTCTCAGTGAACACGGTGTTATTGCTCGTGTAAGTCACGTTGTCCAATCGCCACTCTAGTTTTATGTCACGTGGTCTAAAGCCCGACGTCACACACTCGGTCATGTTACCATGCGCACCCTCTATCATAGGAACGGATGTTACATCCAGTGTACTTGGAAGCACTGAATTGGTGATACATGGAATGTAGAAAAAAGTTAGTTTTTGAGTTATAGTGCCACGTTTATTGAACGAGATAACACTAAGATTCAAGATATGAATTTGATACCAATATTCAACCAGATGGCGGCTAACTAACCGGTCATAATAGAACGGATTACTATGTCGCCACTGAGAATCAAAGTTTCGACCTCCCACCTCCGAATCGAATGTCTTAAATGATAGAATTCCGGGACCGATACACCTTCGGTACAATAACACTACAGGACTACTAGTATATGAGGCAAGTGTAGACCCATGTCTGCTATTGCATTCATTTTATCCGACCAATATCTACATTTTTTGTCGACAGCTTCACGAAACCGTAGATGACTTATTGTCATCCTGTTGAGATCATATTTCCCGGGCATGCATGTTCATTTGGGAACTAACTTTTCCACAAATGCCATATGACTCGCTTTCCCGGGGGAAACAACAACAAAAATGGCGTGCGATTGTTTTCATTACATTACTATCCAATGTGTATGGACCGTATGGTCATGTAATTAGTTACAGAAATATTAATTAACTTCGAACAAATAGTTAACATTTTGTTCATAAGGCAGATAGGTCAACGTTGGTTTCTTCCGTGATCGTGGCTCAAACATTTATCGAACTATACTTACAATTGAGATAGAGTTCGGTCTCTTCTGAAAATGATGATGGGTCTGGATTTTCAAACGAGGACTCGCAAACGTATGTTACTCTGTCGTCTGATCTCAATGGTACGATCTCGAACGTCTGCGTCACCGTGAACGAGCCATCGGAGTGTGACGTCACTGTTTTTGAAGATGTGATCGGATCTGTTTCGTTTCCAAGTGTATACCAGCTTAGCTGTGGTTCTGGATATCCGTTTGAGATGACGCACGTAAGGTTCAATGGCTGTCCCTCCGTTCCCTGTAGGATGTTCCTAGTACCATTGATCTCCGTATTATTTTGTATCGCGGGTTTCGGCAGTACTGAAGAAATACATATTAGTCATGGTCATGTTGCAGATGCAAACAGCGAAGACTAAGACGAATGTGTGTGTTTTCGCACAGTCTCTCAAGATCATTTAATGTTTGTTAGGACGTTTAGACCTTGATTGTGTACATGTCAACCTTTATGTTAAACCCTTTTCCACAAACAGATGCTCTGTTACGCTTCTGCAGCAGACGGCTTTTGAAAACATTATAGCAAAAGGAGACATGTCTCATAGTGAGCAAGTTCTATTTTTGTCATAATGTTTTCAACTATTTTCAAAATAGTGTTGGTTTTCTCGAGGAACAGCAATCAGGTGGATTCAGAAAAGGGGCAAAATGACAAAATTTTAGATTCTTATGAAAATGCTTGTCTGATTTCAAGATAATTTAGCAGAAATGTTCATCCAGTGACCCTCTACATGTTATCGATTGGTTGAAAGTCATAGAAACCAGGTGGCATCTGAAAAGGGGAAATTGGACTTTAAACTTCAGATGACATCTCATATCCACTGGACAATTTATTTAAAACAAACGTCACAGGAATATTCTTTTTGCGGTCCTTTTCTTAATTGTGTTCAAAGATATGTATCATATGCAGAACTCTTGTTTGTGCAGTATCAGATAGGGAGTCAAATGCCCAATATTAAACATTCTTCTCTTCAAAATCCGGTTTTCCGATTCCAAGGTTATTTAGTTGAAATGTTCCTTCAGTGACTATCTATGAAAACTGTTTAATCCATATTAATTGGTTGACAAAGGGCAAAGAGGCGGCATCACGAAAAGGGTAAAGTGACACAATTATAAAACTCCATTCTTTTGAAAGTGCTTGTCTGATTTGATCCTTCAGTGACCCTTTTCATAATTATTTAAGCCACATTGAACTTTTAGCTGCAAATGGCAACTCATCCTTATCCACTGGGCAAATATCAACAAAACTGCACATGAATGTTTCTTTGGTGATCCTCTTTCAGATGTGTTCACATATATACATTATTAACACAACTTTTGTTTCGTTGGCAGCAGGAAGGGAGTTAAATGCCTAAGCTGTAACATTCTTCTTCTCTGAATCCGCTTGTCAGATTCCAAGATGTTCCTTGAGTGAACCTCTAAAGGACGTGCTTAAGCCGTATTGATTTGTTGAAAAACGTGGCAGTTCGACGACATCAGCGAAGGAACAAAATGATAAAACGTTATAGTTCCATTTCTATTCAAGTGTTTATGTGCTGTAAAGATACATTTGTAATTTAGCGGAATTGTTCATTTAGTGACCCTCTAAATAATTTGCTCAAGCCATAATTGATTAGTTTAAAAAGATAGCTGCCATGCTGCATCAGAATAGGGGTAAAATGAACTTTAAGCATGAAACAAAATGTCCTCCTAAACCATTGGACTGATATCAACCCAACTTCACGGGAATGTTACTTTGATGGTCCTCTTACAAACTGTTCAAAGTTTTAATATCATAACAAATGTCTTTATTGATAAGTTTCATTTACAGTTTCCACTCCAAGAAGTTTCATTCTCGCTCTTGATTAAATTTACTCGGATTTTAGCCGTTACACATATATGCTACTTAGCTATCACTCAGGTGGTCGATTCAGGGCAACGCTTGCCTTCTGTTTTGGCGATGCAAAACTATTTTGTACATTATTTTATTAAAGTGTTTATGGTTTAGGCCTTTTTTTTTTATATCAATCTGTTAAGTATAGACACATTTTCTGTCAAAATAGAAGCTCAAAATCATTTAACAGACACTAAAGGTAAAACGTATAATATTGGAGATGAACAACCAGAATATCATTCAAAACACAACTGTATTGGTAGATTACACTTCTAAGTGTACTGTTATCAATGTAAACTAATTGAATTAATAGATTGCGTACTCTGAATGCATCAGTTGGTCCAGTACAGTCAATAAATAAATAGGAAGACACAGTACTGCAATGAATGTTCAAGGTGGGATTTCCATAGAGCTATTTGGTTATATGATCATTTAAAAAAGTAACATGTGGACCGGACCGCATGATATATTCGGAGTTGGGGTCAATTAATTTTCACAAGACCAACAAGAATTAATGATCTTAGAAATATTTCATTCCGAGCTGATGCATCATTATTTGTCTGTCATGGTGGGTATTTTTTTTAGATAAATATTTATATATGCACTTCTGTATTTCGTCTTAAACGATCTTAAACAATTCTACCTTTAGTACGTTCAGTACTTTGATTTACTACAGGTGGTGGGGTACCAGTAAATGCTATCTCAGAATGCGCCATACAATCTATATTCTAAATACTTTGATATACAATTCCTCACACGTTTTGTTATACTGTAAGTATAGAAGACTAAACGCATACATTACTTGGGTCACCTTAGCACAGACTAATCAAGATCAACACTGCTAACATATATCAAATTAATAAGCTTGTGGAAAGCTTCTGTCAACTAGTGTAGACCCTGTTAAGCAGAGGGACAAGATGATCTGAACCTACATAGTTCAGAAATGCTAACGAGTACCTGTTTGTCGTGCACTAGCTCATATTACCTCTTATTATCAACTCGACGGGTAACTCGACGGTTATATCCATTCCATACTTAAACGTACAGATATATGTACCACTGTCGGACCTCGTTACGTTCAGTATAACCAAACTCCCATTATTGCTTTCGTCCCAGCGTAATCTCGAAGCTTTATCCTGCAAAAACGGGACTTCAAATTCTGGTTTCCCTGGGTAGTTGTAAATCACCTGCTGCCCTGTGTTATTAGGACCGTGCCATGATGGGTAGCTTGGAGAACTGTTATGGCATGGCAGTACTGCGTTGTCCTCAGCCAGTGAGTATATGGTTTGAGCGGCGATGTATGGTAAGGAAGCTATCAATTATACAAAAGACTATAGATAAGGGGGAGTAAACATGTCTTTTTTCCAAATATATCTCTGTTAATACTCAACAAAATGTGTGTACTCTTAAGACTCGTTTCACTGTAAGTTGCCCGTTAAGGAAAGCTCTGATTATATTATAGAAGTGTGAAGCAGACGTATTGTATGCAGAGCAGCATTTTTTAACGCATATGCAACAGACAACCTTTGGAAATATTGTGGAAAATTAAGTTATGAGCAATTTCTCATTTTACCACAATATTTTCAACTTATAATTTCCAAGTCGACTGCTGCATATTTGGGTTAGTCAGTAAGGATTAGTCAGTAGCGATGCGAGTTATTGTCCCAGTGGTCTTGAGTTTGCGGCTTGGCTGTTCATTTGTATTGCATCGCTTGTATTCCATCATTGGACTCAACGTGTGAAGGAAGCCATTTGAAGGGGTAAATGTTGATTGGAGAACTGGTTTGGGAAACACATGAAATTGGCCGCCTTGGTATAACTGACATATTGTTGAAAACGACATTAAATTCTTTCATCCCAATCAATTATTTCAAAATGTAAGTATATTTTGTATATCCCTACTCACATTATATATAGTTATGTAATCATTTTATAGTCCGTAGCAATGAATCGCGTCAGGCGAAACGGGATCTTGCTTAGCTTAGTTTTTAATCCCTTTTCATCGATTGCAAAACAAGCTTTTAGCTTGTATTAATCACGCTCGATGTTTGCTTCCTGTTGATATAACCAATACTCGCGCAGTTTGCGTTGAAAAAAACAAAAGGTAAACTCTGCTCATCTTGTAATACTACAACTACTACTACTACTTCTACTTCTACTACTACTAGTACTCAAGCTCCTGCTACTTCTATAACTATAACTACTTATTTTGCAACAACAACGTTTACTAATTCTACTACATTTTATAAGTTAGCAAGAAATACTACTACTATTAATACATCGTCTACAAATACTACTTTGCCACTTCTTCAACTACCTCTTTTTTTATATGTAAGCTTGCAATTATAATTGCAATAATAATTACCCGCCAGAGGGAAATATATCCTCACAATATCCATTCCGTTACCCAACTTCCAAAACAATGTCCGATTTTATAAATACTTTAAGATTAAATTTCCTTTTTTATAAACGAGGTAAAATTGCATAAATTTCGCTTCCGCAATTTCTGTTGAAGAACCCATAAAACTATCTGTGATACACATGTACGATAAGGCGCTCAACACTCTATTTGTAAAAGAGATATCTTTTTAAATTACAGAAATATGAGCCGAATTTCGAGAAAATCAACATTCTAGATGGACTCTGCGTAAAGTATCGACCCAGATCAGCCTAAGCATGCCGCGCAGGCTTACCCGGACAGACACTTTTCGCCTCCTGTGGAGTTTCTGTTTTAGGAATCATTACTTTATATCTCTATCCCCCTGAGACCGAATGTGTCGGCCCGGAATAGCCTGATCTGGGTCGATACATTACGCAGAGTCCATACTATTGTTTTTTCTCACGGAAAGGCTCATATGTATTTTACGTAGAGAAATGAAGACTTGGCATCTATATGGAACTCATAAAGTCACTTCTTCGAAATAGTTTCATCTGTTGACATAAAGCATTATTATTATGCCTTTTTTGGTAGCGACGCAGGCTGTCAATCCGGGGATTGTGAGTTCGAATCCCAGCTCGGCCAACATTCTTTCCGACGTTTGACAAGTCACTATGACAAGCGTCATTCGTCTTTCACCAATGGGTTTATGGTATATGTGGAAAAGCAGCCAGTTGCTGGAAAGATTGTTGTGTGGAGTACTGGTGTGAGAAAAACAGGAAACACATGGGTAGAAGAATTGGCCGCCGTGATATAACGGAACAATTGTTGAAAACGACGTTAAACCCCAAACAATAAATAATTGATTGATTAGGGTTTAACGCCGTTTTTTAACAATTTCTCAGTTATATCACGGCGGCCAGTTCTCCTACTCATGCATTTCCTGGTTTTCTCACACCAGTACTCCACACAACAATCTTCCCATGCAACTGGCTGCTTTTCCACATAGACTTAGCCCATTGGTGGAAGACGAATGACGCATGTCGCAATGACTTTTGTCAAACGTCGGAAAGAAAGTTGACCGAGTCGGGATTCGAACTCACAACCCCTGGATTGACAGCCCGCGTCGTTACCGACTGAGCTACCGGGACTCGGTAAATAAAACTTTCGAATTCGCGCAGTTTGATATGGTTCTACGCAGGCTGGAAGAAAGTTCTGGCAAATAGGGGATCCATTTGGTTCAGATTGCATGAATTTTTTAATATTGACTGTATGAAGACGAATATCTAAATATTTAAACCATTTAAGATTTCATATATACTCCTACAACTTTGTATGTTATGTATATATTGTATGGTGGGCCAGTAACCGTTATGTACAAAGAAGTGTATTCTGTTGTATTGTATTGTTTAACCCTTTCCCTCATATAGACGCTTTCTGACGCCTCTGCAGCAGGCGGCTTTTTGAAAACATAGTGACAAAAGAAGAAATTGCTCAAAACGAGCAATTTCTCCTTTTGCCACAATGTTTTCCACTTTTAGTCATAGGTTATCCATTCAATTATAGAGATTTTCTACTTTTTGACAAAATATGTTCAAAGTCGTCTGCTGCAAAATCGTCGTATGATGGAAAGGGATAAACGCGCGCACACCTTTATCTCCATTTGTGATAAACATAATTAGGTTGTGTTTCCTGGATCAGCTCAGTTCTGATCTCCAAGGCCAAAGTATAAATGAGCTGGCAAGTATGACTACTACATCGGAAAACGACTCCTGAAGATCAAAACAACAATGTTTCCAATTTTAAATAACTTTTTGAAGAACATGACCAAAAGTATCAAATATAAATAGATCAAGATGAAGATACATTACAAAGTTATTTATCTTAAACGACACGTTTTATTAAGTTATTGACATGAAACAAGCATTGACGCAAGTCCTTTAAGAGAGTCTTGCTCTAAACTAGCATAACTCGTAGCGTGGAAAATATGGTTGTTGTCGGTGGCAAGTTGTTCAATGTTGCCGTTACTAGCGCCAACGCCAACGATGATGACGTCATTACTCAGATTATGTACATGCTGCACCAACCCTGAGTTTAATGAACCAGTCTTTGAAGCGTCAGTTATGAACACAATGACGTCACGATAGTTCGGTCTGTCACCAGACTGTGGGGTCGTAGCGTGTTGAATAAGAAATTGAAGTGCGTCATTTGTATCGGCATTGGTCGGTCGGAAGCCTCCAGAAAAGTGTGTCTGTTGTAGAGCTCTGAGTAGCGAAAAACGGTCAGTATACTGTTGTAACTCGAATTTTTCTTGGGTTTGTAAGTCGTACGTGTAGAGGGCAACAAGACTCTCGTTCATGCCGATCTTTAGCTGGTTAACGTTGTGAAATAAGAATTTGACGATTTCCATCGACACGTAGTTGATCGATGGACTCGAAGTGTCCACCATGAATATGATATCTTTACCGCAACCTGAAGTGACAATTGGTGAATCTTTTAGCTTAATCTTAGATATGCTCATTTAAGAGGACCATTTCAAATGAAATGCAGATGATATTAATAATGGACAATTTATACTTATATTTTAGATCGAGATCAAAACATTTTGAAAACAGATTGAAATGCGCATTATTTCCACGATTATTTAGAATGTGTTTTACTGTAGATGGTTAAAAGACACCTGTATCTCGATGGGGTTTCCTTTCTTTAATTATCTTTAACCCTTCCCTCATACGACAATTCTGCAACAGACGACTTTGAACATATTTTGTCAAAAGATAGAAAATCTCTATAATTGAACGGATAACTAAAAGTGGAAAACATTGTGTCAAAAGGAGAAATTGCTCATTTTGAGCAATTTCTTCTTTTGTCACTATGTTTTCAAAAAGCCGTCTGCTGCAGAGGCGTCAGAAAGCGTCTATATGAGGGAACGGGTTAAACGAAACACAGGTACACTTGAATCTGATTTCATGTTCATACGTTAATAATTTCATCCTTAGGCATGGACATGATTTATTTCAACCAATTCGCAGCTTGGATTTTTCTCAAAATAAGCAGAGGTCATTTTGCCTGCAATGATCACAGTTTTTCATCTAAGCCTACACACATTTTGGGTGTGTATTGAGAACAGTTATAATCTAACCCGAGTACTCATGTATACAATTGGAGCGCATTTGACGTTAAATTGAACACCTCAAAATGTTTTCGAATACAAGTCAATTAATATAAATGTTTATGCAGACAATGTCATCGCAACACGATAGGGTTCGGTCTGGTATTCTGTTTCAATTCAAAGCAGCTTGCAACAAGATGACATCACATCCGTTCACGAACGATGAACAAAGTCAGTTACCATTGGCGACGTAAGGTTGAGGGTAATTGCAGAAATCGTCCGTGCAGCATGTCAATGAGACGTCACGTGACTGTACACTTCTCTTTCCGAACGGAAATACGACGCCAGCGCCATCACACATCTAAAATATACGAAAGTATTCACTAAACAATCAAAGCTACGGCGTTGTCAACCTCTTCCCACACACAGACGCTTCCTGACGTATCTGTTGCAGACGACTTTTGTCACAATATTTTCAACCATTTAAAAAAGGTCATTAATAGAGATTGTTTTCATGTTTTTTTGATTTTCCTTGATGTGTTCAAAGTAGTTTGCTGCAGATTTGTTGTATGTGGGAAAGGGTTAAAGTAAGATATTTAAAAGTAATTATATGTGTAAGTTATCTACAGCAAAGGTGACCGTTGATTGATTGTTTGGTGCTTTACGCCGTTTTCAAATATGTTTCTATTATCACGGCGCTTCCTGGGTCAGTTACCAGTACTACTGGTCTTTTTATCCTGACACCAGTCAGTCAGTCGATATGCTAACCCCGCAAGAAGGGCAGCCATTTCTATCATTTTTAAAGTCTTTGGTATGAACCGGCCGGGGATCGAACACGCGACCTCCCGCACCCGATGCGGATGCTCTACCACTACACCACCGATGCGGTAAAGGTGAGCTTCTTAGATCCTGACTGGATTACGATTACGATCAATGCAATGCTGATATTTCCGGACTTTTTACACAACCGTCCAGCTTCGTGTGTCAACAACAGTTATTGTATAGCAATGATCCTGGTAAGACATCATGGCGACGCAGTCAAATGGAACTTTTCAACAGAGCAAGTTGCACATTTTTCCAATTCGCCCATGAAATGCCTCAATTCGACCAACAGAATATAGATCAACTTCTGGTCCAAGATGGATGTCGATCTTTATTTTAACAAGAGGGCCATGGTGGCCCTGGATCGCTCACCTTAATTATACAATGTACTGCAATGCAAAACACATCAAGACAATTATTCTGAATGTTAACAGTGTTAACAAGATTTTCCTTCATTTGGCCTAGTGATCTATATTTTTGTACCTGATATGACCAATATTCCAACATGGACTAGATATCATCAAGACAACATTCTGACAAATTTTCAACTTGCTCAAAGTAAAAATGCGGCCTCCGGAGTTTGAACAATATGTTCCTTTATTGACCTTGTTTCTGAACTTGACCTAGATATAATTCAGACAAACATTCTGACCAAATTTCAAGCTGCTAAAGCAAACAATGCGGCATCCAAAGTGTTAACAAGATTTTCCTTCAATTTGGCCTAGTGACCTAGTTTTTGACCCTACATGATCCATATTCGAACTTGGTTTAGATATCATTTAGATAAACACTCTCATTAAATGTCAAGCTGCTGTAGCAAAAAATGCATCTTCTACAGAGTTAACAAGATGTTCCTTCAATTTGGCCTAGTGACCTAGTTTCTGACCCAATATGACCCATATTCAAATTTGACCTAGATATCTTTAAGACAAACATTCTGACAAAATTCCAACTTCTGAAGCAAAAACTGCGGCCTCTAGAGTGTTAACAAGATTTTCCTTCAATTTGACCTAGTGACCTATTTTTTGACCCAACATGACCCTTGATCGAACTTGACTTACATATCATCAAGAAAAACATTCTGATAAAGTTTCATCATGCTCAAGTTAAAAATGCAGTATCAAGAGTGTTAACAAGATTACCCTTCAATTTGGCCTAGTGACCTAGCATGACCCATATTCGAACTTGCCCTAGATATCATTTAGCTCAACATTCTGACCAAATTTCAAGCTGGTGAAGCAAAACATGTGGCCTCTACAGTGTTAACAAGATTACCCTTCAATTTGGCCTAGTGACCTAGTTTCTGACCCAATATGACCCTTATTCGAACTTGACCTACATATCATCAAGACAAACATTCTGATAAAGTTTCAACATGCTCAAGTTGAAAATGTGGCCTCCAGAGTGTTAACAAGATTTCGCTTCAATTTGACCTAGTGACCTCGTTTTTGACCCAGTTTCGAACTTGTCCAAGATTTGATGGATATGAATGTTCTGATACACTTTCATGAAGATTGGATGCAAAATGTAGCCTGTAGAGTGTTAACAAGCTGAAATGTTGACGACGCACGACGGACGAAGGACGACGCACGACGCACGACGGACGACGGACGACGGACGCCGGACAAAATGTGATCACAATAGCTCACCTTGCACTTCGTGCATAGGTGAGCTAAAAATCCAGTCCAATGAAACAACATTTCACGGGAAGCTTTAACATCAGACAATTTTAAGATATCACTTCATGTACAGATAAGTTTTGAATTGTGCACCCACCTCCTTTCTCTCACACGTCATCTGATACTCATGGTGTCCGTCCACAATTGACCGGAGCTCTTTCTTCATGCAAACCTGAGATGACAAGAAAATGTACCATAAACATTGGGGTAAGAACAAACTTTTTCTTTTCAACTGTCACTTGACATTTATTTTTTATCATACATTATTTACATTGGTAAAACAATTCCCGGTATATGTAAATATTTTTTCAAAGAAAATAAATACAAAGGACTATTTGCTGAGCCACAGGTATAGAGCAATACTTCCTGGAACAGAAAAGTGTCTGTCCGGGTAAGCCTGCTAAGGCTGATCCGAGTCGATACTTTACGCAGCATCCACAATATTGTTTTTTCCCCGGAACGGCTATTTACTGTTTCAGTATGTAACTGACCTCTCTTTAGCCACCTCGGTAGTGTCGTGGTTTAAGCGTCCGCTTAAAGAGCGGGAGAACAGGGTTCCATTCCCGATCAAATCATTCACTTAACATTGGTAGTAATGGCTTCGGTCTCGGGGATAGCCTTGAAACGGAGGTGTGGTCTCTAGATAAACTTAATAGCAGATTGTGTTAAAGGTGCTGAACCCAAGATGAAGATCAACATTTTGAAAAGTTGAAAATTCTGCAAATATTGCTTATAGTGACAAAAAAATATGTTATAAATAGTTAACAAAAAAATAGTAAATTTTGAAAAACAGTCAATTGAAAGCCATGAAAATGTACAAAGAATGACTTAATAGGTTTGTCTGTCAGTGAAAAAAATCAGCATGAACGATCAATATTTAGATGTTTATTGTACTTGAAAGTGTAATGATTACACCAATTTTATCTCAGAATTATGATTCTAATATTTCAAGACAACTTTTGAACAGTTTTTAAACTTTGACTATACTATCTAATAGGAGTTCAGCCCCTTTAAGTTATCAAGACAAAGTCGTTGTATAACATACATGTATATATACTGTCCAATGCGGCGTAACAGACATTCAAGCAAACAAACAATTACCTCTCCATCTGCACATAGTGTTGTTGTATTACACTCGTGGTAGTCTAGTACTGTGGCATTGCAATCGTAGCATTCTAGAGCTGAAGTTAGAATGTGGATATTATTTAAACATTCTGGTTACCTACTACAACCTTTGAGCATGAATGCGACTATTGTCGCCATGGTATAACTGTAATACTAATGACAACAGTTTAAAACATACGAAATATGAGCTGTCCTGCGAGAAAACCAACATTGTGGACGTAAAGTATCGACCCGGATCAGCCTAAGCATGCCGCACAGGCTTACCCGGATAGACACTTTTCGCCTCCTGTGGAGTTTCTGTTTCAGGAATCATTACTCTGTACCTCTATACCCCTGAGACGGAATGTGTAGGGAAACGTTTATTGAAACAAAATGAAGATTATTTCACATCCCGAAATCCTTACATGACCCACAACATATATTTGATTGAGTAATACGAGAGATATAGGCGGGGAAAGGTTGGGGAACGTGGGGAAAGGGGGGATAGTCCTCTCGTCCATACGTTATCCCTTTCCCACATAGAGCAATTCTGCCAATACATAGAAAATCTCCATAATTGAATGGATAACCTATGACAAAAAGTGGAAAACATTGTGACAGAAGGAGAAATTGCACGTTTTGTGCAATTTCTTCTTTTGTCACTATGTTTTCAAAAAGCCGTCTGCTGCAGAGGCGTCAGAAAGCGTCTATATGAGGGAAAGGGTTATTGTTTTCAGAAGTTTACCTGATATGATATTTGAAGACAAAACCTGAGAGAAAATATGTAAAACTTTAGGATACTCCAGGTAACCCTAGTTTACCCTCCCCACCTACAGACGCTTTACAGCTTTATAATGTGCATTTTCTCCTTTTGACAAACTGTGTTCAACTCTATTCAATAGTTAAACTTCCTTTATAAAAATGTTCTTTCGTCTTACCTAGATGTCGTCTGCTGCATATTTTTGGTATGACGGAAAGTTGTGCTGTTATTAGTACAATCCCTAAACGGATTCTGCTTTTCATACGCTTCTTGAAACGTTCTTTAATTAATTATCGGTTGGTTTTTGCAGATTATAAAATTAAAGTATAATCAAAACACTGAAAGAACTGTCTGACCTTAATGCACGAATACCAACACAAACGTCCCACCAGTACTTTCAGTGCTTTGATCACATCGTCTGTTTGACGTAAACATTACTCAACATTGTATTGAGAAATTGCTCATTTTGTCACAATGTTTTAGCTCTATTAAATAATTATAATTCCATTAAATGAGATGTTCCATAATTGTACGGGTTTGTCTTTCAGGTCTATACTTACGACATAGTTTACAGAACCTAGGGCACGCCGACTGAGCCAGGTTGGGATCCGAACAGAAGTCCGGACGGCTGGCCTGTAGAAGCTGACACGCTGACACGTCTATATCGTCACATTTCTTTTGCTGGCAGTTTACCAGCAACATATAAGTACCTGAATAAATGTTCAAAATACAATCAGCGTACTAAGGACCCAAAAAGCGTATACGAGGTTAACTGGTCATTTCCCAACAAAATCTCTGTTATGACTCAACAGTACCCTATGTTGTGGGTACTCAAAAGAATCGTATCGTCGAGATATTTATTTTGAGTACCCTAAACATAGGGTTTGAGTGACAGATAAGGTTTTTGAATGTGAAATATGCACACATTATCTCTGACTCAAATCGTATTGTACATGCGTGCGGCGCTTTGGAAAACCCAACCGTAGATCATTTACGACCATTGTAGTTCCATAAAATCGAGTAATCTGATCTGGATCTGCACGGTTCTCTACTTAATGAAATTATGCCTATTATTCAGCATAGTGTCGATGCGCAAATTTGTCATTTTCTTAACTTGTGATTGGTTTCAACAACAATTAACAACATATTTACTATGTACAGATTGGCTATACCATTGTATAAGGCAAATAAGGCATTCAGTGAATGTAAATTCTGCAATACATGTAGATACCTACTGCGTCTGGCGATTTGGAGTCTTAATGAGTCGTATAATTGGAATTATATTGGCGTAACACTAGTCAAGTACATTTCTTGTTTTTGTGTTAAAAGTTGCATCTGGGACTATATATATAACATCTAGACAGGCAGTGAATGGTATGGTGAGATTGTGCAGATTCACTTCCTCATCTGTGTTTTTACTATTCGCATATGCACTAAGACCCTTAATTGCAAGACACGGCTTATACCAAATTAAAGTTTTCTCGGCCATGTTCTGATAAGTTAGTACATTTTACAGTTCCAGCTGTTTGTAACGAAGTTTAAATGTTCGACTAATACGAATAACTCAATGGTACTCTTCCAGAGTATTTCACATAAGGAACTTGTTTGCGGTAAAATGTCATTTCGGAGGCGAGTAGCGCGCTTTAATCTCTTGAACTATATATAGCAGACGTATGATGTTTTGCCATTTCACGGCCATCCAAACTCTATAAATTAAAACAAAAGTTAAAGGATGTCACTCTTAAAAAGAGATTTTTAATTTCATGATTTGAAAGAAATAAGTAAATAAAGATTAAATATCTTACAGAAAACAAAAAGCGTAGCCCTCCAGGTGATCATTTTGAACTTTGTACAGTAAACGGAAAACGTGATAAGAACACGGTGTATAGATTAAATATGGAATCTTTGACATATATAGGTCACGGCAATGGAAAACCGAGCTTCGGGACGCTCCGAGAAGAGATAATCTAAATCAATAAACGCCTACACGTAGTTTGGTCAGGATCGGATCTGCTTGTCACGTGATCATTCGACCACCAATGAAGCCACAATAGAGCACTTACGGTCAAAAGTCCACTGTTTAGGTCTATATGTAATTTGACCGTATTTACCAATAACATCAAAACCTCTGAAGGTATATTTTCGCACGGCATGTTTCATATATAAGCAAGCGCATAAGAAAAAGGTACATGTTTGCTATTGTGAACAGTATATACCTAGATCAGTATGTGCATCCACACATTCCGATCAAGATATACACTGTTCACATATTACGTATACAAGCTTTTTAAGAGGATACTGTCAACTTGTGTATATTCTGATGAGACGCAGCAGGTGTACAGGTTGGTCTGAACCCATACAGTTTCTCACGCATTGGCTCATACTAAGCTCCAGAAAAAAAAGGAAGACCTACCATGACGTATTAAGAGGATAGGGATGTGACATGCATTCATGCAATATTATCCAATTATATAATGATTTTCAGAAGTTAATTAAAACCTTCAGTGACTAATTGAAAAATAAACTGGTAGTTAAAATAAACCCTGAGGATTGGTTTCGTATTGCACGGTTTATAAGGACTGCGTCAACGTAAAATGAATCTTTCGCGCGTCCTTGTTTCGTCATCATATTATGTTGTGTATGTCACATCAACAGATTACCATATCAGTGTTCTGTATATACCTTGAGTAGTGTTGCATTTATTTTGGGGGAAATGAGTTCTCTCCTTATAGAATTAGAAGATACAAAGTCACCCGAGTGAATATTGTTTACAGAAATGATATGAATCAATTTTGCTTGTCGCGATCCAAATAGATATCTGGCCACATTATCTTTAACCTCCTTTTTTCGGTGTCTATTAACCCTTCCCTCATACGACAATTCTGCAGGAGACGACTTTGAACATATTTTGTCAAAAAATAGAAAATCTCTTTAATTGAATGGATAACCTATGATTAGAAAGTGGAAAACATTGTGGCAAAAGGAGAAATTGCTCATGATGAGCAATTTATTCTTTTGTCACTATGTTTTTAAAAAGCCGTCTGCTGCTTAGGCGTCAGAAAGCGTCTATATGAAGGAAAGGGTTAACTCTGTAGCAGACGCTTTTCGAAATACTTTGTAGCTTACGTTGGTGTGTCGAAAACAGTTGACATGATTGACAATTTCATAATGAATTTATAATGCTGCTTGTTCTTATAATGCGTTACTCCTTTCACAAAGTATGCTACTCTACTTCATACGTGTTCTATATATGATCTCCTAAATGACATGAGAACAACAAGTTACATTTAGTGATGCCATTGTCGTCACATTATCGGTCACACCACTTTGCCATGTACAAACATATTTTTCATAAGTTGACCTACTTTTAAACAAAATTTCAATGCCATATTGAATTGTTTTCTCCTTTTATCCCTGACTCGTGTATACATCTTCAATGAAGACGAATACGATGTACGTAGATGTCTATTAAGCTCTGGATAGTATCGAAGAGGCAATGAATCATGCCAACGACTTTTACAAATAAATGATTTTAGACATGGGTATCCATTCAATTCCTTAGAAGAGTATATAGGAACCTTAAAACAAATTGCAGGTGCGTCGAAAACTTTGCGAAAATTGAAGACTCACCAGATTTCTCAAACTTCGTCTATATTTTGATCATCAGTAAATGTACCTTCTGAAAAAAATAAGAAACCTCCCTTTCTGTAATGTCACGACGGAGATGCAACAAGACTCCTATTTTGACCTACATTATATATATGCAACGGGCTATTACATCTTGGCATGATTCGATTGTGGGCGTTTAAGTTGATTGATTGGAGTTTACAAGTTTCAATGGTATTACAGTTATATCGCGGCGGCCAGTTCATTGAACAGTTTTTTCCTGACTTGTTCTCTCATCAGTACTCAACACAACACTATTTCCAGACAACCGGCTGCCGTCCTATATAGACAATTTAGCCCATGGGTGAAAAAGAATTACGCTAGTCACAATGATATTTATCAGTTATCGGAAGGACGGTATAGCCGAGCCATGGTTAGAACCCACAACCCTTCTGTGAGTTTCAAGCTATGGATTCTAACAAACAACCTTCACTAAATACACCTTTAACAATTAAAACCGAATAAAACGTGAATGATGCCACGACTCAAAACTCGAAACCGGTCAACTTGTCTACAAGACCCGTGTCACAGTAATGCCTCGGTGGTGTAGTGTTTAAAGCGTCTGCCCCGAGAGCAGAAAACCAGGGTTCGATCTCCCGTCGGGTCGTGCCAAAGACTTTAGGATGATGGTTCTCAGTTGCGTTCAGAGTTATGGAATAGCATTACTATAGGTGCTCTGGTGTCCGGAAAGGCTCGTCAACTGTACTAGTAATTTACCCAGGAAACACCGTAAAATGACTGGTATACTGTTCAAAACGAGGTCAAACAACACGTATATTTAAAGTAATTGTTGTTAAGCAATAACCCATCGTAATAGAAAGGCTTCGCGGTATTGCCATTTAATGCAAGGACATCCACTGTTATATAAAAATAACAAGATAAGAGTGCCAATGTCAATGTCGCCTTTCTATTACGATGGGTTATTTGCTTATAAACACCTACCAACATAGAATAGATATGCGGTACTTAGACGACTTTTGAAACATTTGGTATAACAATGTAGATGGAAGTATAATGTTGGAATAAAATCATATAGCAAAGGATGAACTTGTTGATTATGAAAAATAAATTCATTTGTCACATTGCTAAATACAAAATGCCCTCTTATTTATGTGTCAAATGTCATGTTTATATGTAAAGGGTTATCATCTTACGAAGGTCATTTACTAGCTAACGGGGTTTTATTGCAAAATCTAGAAGTATATATCGAAGTCCCTGGTTGAACGCCAATCACCGAGTTCTTTCTTGTTACCGATTTGACCAACACATTGAAATAGTAATTGGATTCAGCTCGAGGATATTCAACGTCAGTTTATACCTTATCCAGCTCAACAACGTCACCTGATGTCGTCATCCCTGATGGTTGATATGTCCCTGCACATTTTAGCCGTCTCACTAGAAAACTAACATTGTGGACTCTGCGTAAAGTATCGACCCAGATCAGCCTAAGCATGCCACGCAGGCTATTCCAGACAGACACTTTTTGCCTCCTGTGGATTTTCTGTTCCATGAATCATTACTTTATACCTGTATCCCCTGAGACGGACTGTGTCGGCCCGGATAAGTCTGCGCCGACTGCGTCGATACATTACACAGAGTCCGTAATGTTGGTTTTCTCGAGGAACGGCACATTTATTGAGTAGTCTGTGTCGTTATTTGCTAAATAAATTGATAACAAAAAAAGCATTAAACGAACGTGTGCAAGATTAGTCTGCGATAATGTACAGGTAAATATTGGCCTACATTACAACTATAGCTCAAAGGCTTGTTTAAAGTCGCGTACAGCAGCATAACGCGTAATCCTGAAATCGAGGGCTTGGCGTGAAACGGTTGTAACTAAAGTTGGTATTTTCTTACCAAGGTTAATTACCTCGCCATAAAGTCTTTATAAGCGTTAAATAACTTTTCTTGGTAAACAATGGAAATTTAGGTGCCATTGCTCGTTCTGAGCAATGGCACCTAAATTTGCATTGTTTACAAAAGGGTCAAAATTGCCCCTAATCCAGGGTTTTCAAAATAGGTTTTGAGTTACAACCGTTTCACACCAAGCCCTCGAAATGAACTCCGAATCAATAGATTGGTCATTATATGCGACCTTTCTAACGAGATCATTCCGATAAGATGTTGAATTAACCCATTTCCTGATAAGATCTACTTTAATGAATAACAAGGCAAATTAAATGATCAACTCTTTAACAAATGTGAAATAGCAAAAGCGTGTGAATAGGCTCCCCTTACAAACAATACTGTTATTACAATTTGTGGAAAGAAACAGTATTACATAAGTCCATCGTCCCAATCAAAATTAAGTATACAATATGTAAAAATGGGATAATAATTTGCGTTTTATCTAAACTGTTCTGCTGTTTTCTATTTTTGAAAAGGGTGACAAATGGAATAACGTTGAAAATGTCAAAAAAGTTCGAGAAATCTTAAGTTCTAAATTGAGTCTATTAACTCTATTTGTAACTTATTTGATATCGTATTTCCTAGCATCACCATACAATAATGAATTTGGAAATAATGGAAAATCAACATATACTGTAGTATTTCACTAAAAAGCTGAAATATTGTGAGAAAGGAAGAGAGGCAACGAGTGATAGGTCTCTCACACCGACAAAGAGAAACAACTACAGATGTTATAATTTCAAATTTGACTCAGTTACTTCCCTTATCATCCAGAGTGAGCGTGTGTCTATAATTATAATTTCACACCTAGTGTAACAGTCAAACTACTGCATTTTATGTGATATTAGTTTACTTAGGTCATATCGATTTTAACGTTAAGCAAAAAGGACTACTCTCGATGCCTGATACCCAAATACTGAACAAAAACTCGTTTCCGGCGTGCTGGAAGAAGGCAAAGGTTGACCCCCCTCGCACACAATTTAAACCCGGGACCTGGAATCACCAGGCCGTAGCTCTACATCTACTGAACCACTGTTTTTTGTTCTATAAACTAGCGTATCTGAGGATTATGAAATATATTCGAGTGATATAAAAACAATTGTAACAAGAATGTTGTGTTATCAGGTTTAACAAGAGGCTAAAGAGGGCCTGTATCGCTCCACTGCCATTAGGCAACAATTAAATCTACAAAACTCCCCGCCCTCTGGTGGCCATGTTTTTAACCAATCACCAGGGCTTGACGGAATATCATAGTGTCACCCAAGGAATATCATAGAGTGTCACCCAAGGAATATCATAGAGTGTCACCCAAGGAATATATCTACAAAATAATTTGAAATTCGGCCAAATGCTAATAGAATCTGATAGAGGGTCACCAAAGGAACATTTCTACAAACTTATTTGAAAATCGTCCTGACACTTTCGGAGGAGAAGATTTTTTAAGTTTTCACTATAGCCACATTAGGCAAAATAGCCCCGCCCCCTGGCGGCCATAGTTTTCAAGCAATCAACATGGCTTGAAGGAATCTGATAGAGGGTAAACCTAGGCACATTTCTACAAAACTATTTGAAAATCGGCCTGACGCTTTTGGAGGAGGAGATTTTTTTAAGTTTTCACTATAGCTATATAAGGCAAAATAGCCCCGCCCTCTTGCGGGCATGTTTTTTTACCAATCCACATGGCTTGAAGGAATCTGATAGAGCGTCACCCAAGGAACATTTGTACAACATTATTTTTTTGAAAATTGGCCTGACGCTTTCGGAGGAGAAGATATTTTTTAAGTGTTCACTATAGCCGTATAAGGCAAAATAGCCCCGCCCCCTGGCGGCCATAGTTTTCAAGCAATCAACATGGCTTGAAGGAATCTGATAGAGGGTAAACTTATTTGAAAATCGTCCTGACACTTTCGGAGGAGAAGATTTTTTAAGTTTTCACTATAGCCACATTAGGCAAAATAGCCCCACCCCCTGGCGGCCATAGTTTTCAAGCAATCAACATGGCTTGAAGGAATCTGATAGAGGGTAAACCTAGGCACATTTCTACAAAACTATTTGAAAATCGGCCTGACGCTTTTGGATGAGGAGATTTTTTTAAGTTTTCACTATAGCTATATAAGGCAAAATAGCCCCGCCCTCTTGCGGGCATGTTTTTTTACCAATCCACATGGCTTGAAGGAATCTGATAGAGGGTCACCCAAGGAACATTTGTACAACATTATTTTTTTGAAAATTGGCCTGACGCTTTCGGAGGAGAAGATATTTTTTAAGTGTTCACTATAGCCATATAAGGCAAAATAGCGCCGCCCCCTGGCGGCCATAGTTTTCAAGCAATCAACATGGCTTGAAGGAATCTGATAGAGGGTAAACTTATTTGAAAATTGTCCTGACACTTTCGGAGGAGAAGATTTTTTAAGTTTTCACTATAGCCATATAAGGCAAAATAGCCCCGCCCCCTGGCGGCCATAGTTTTCAAGCAATCAACATGGCTTGAAGGAATCTGATAGAGGGTAAACCTAGGCACATTTCTACAAAACTATTTGAAAATCGGCCAGACGCTTTTGGAGGAGGAGATTTATTTAAGTTTTCACTATAGCTATATAAGGCAAAATAGCCCCGCCCCCTGGCGGCCATGTTTTTCGACAAATCAACATGGCTTGAAGGAATCTGATAGAGGGTCACCCAAGGAACATTTGTACAACATTATTTGAAAATCGTCAAAACACTTTCGGAGCACAAGATTTTTTTTAAGTTTTCACTATAGCCATATAAGGCAAAATAGCCCCTCCTCCCTGGCGGCCATGTTTTTCGACCAATCAACATGGCTTGAAGGAATCTGACAGAGGGTCACCCAAGAAACATTTCTACAAAATTATTTGAAAATTGGCCAACCAGTTTAGGAGGAGAATAATTGTTAAGTGTTGTCTTTTGATTGCCATAGAAACCAGTATTTTGCATGGATAAAAAAAAAGGAATTTGTGGGAGGACATTAAGAGGATGCTTCCTATGAAGTTTCATCCCACAATTGGCCAAGTCGTTTGAAGAAAAAAAATAACGCAAGCACGCACGCACGACGGACAATTCGCCATGACATAAGCTCGACTGGCTTTCAGCCATTGAAGCTTAAAACAAGTTTGATGAACAAGCTTTTATGAATTGATAACGTTTCTTTCAAGAGATATGTTTTCTATTTCAAATGAATCCAGTTGAATATTCTATTTGGCATATAGGGTAACGTGGGCTGGTGGGGCAAACGCCCTTGTGGGGCAAAACGCCCATGCCTGGTACTAGGAAGATGCAAACGCTCAGAGCGGCGCGTTATATTTGACGTTTGTTTATGACGTAATTATTCCATCATAATATTGGAAGCTGAACGCAAAGGTAAAGCAAATAAAGTCACTATTAGACTTGAAGCAGACTGTACTGTTCTCACTGGGTGTGAGATAACCAATGAACACCTGATTTTGCACACGTCACTTTTTACAACCAAGTATCAAAATAATATCACCATAAAATAACGTCGATTTGTCTTTTTGACAATAATTCTTCATTACTGAACGTTCTTTTAAGGTTAAAAAAGAATCTTGATTTATGTAGATTTCATACAATATTTCTGAATTTATGTCTGTAATAGTAAAATGTATAGACTGTTTCTACTCTATGTTACGCTACGATGGAAAGAAATTGACACACGTGGGAAAACTTCCAAAGTTGCTCAAAAACTAATTGTACACGCCCTAAAATAGTTAATTTATAGGTGATTTAAGATGTTTATTTGGTTCGAAACAAATGAAGAAAAAAAAAAGAAATAAAACTGGTTTTAATAGAAATATGACTTTGACTGAACACTCTCTACCTATAAAGAGATTGTAAAGAACGACAACTCTGCGAAGGAGAATGGTTCACGAATCGGCTCTTTTGTACACAATTATTTCGTCCTTGACACTTTTAAATGTGTTATTGGATTCCCTACTGGCATTTTGCTTGCTTTCTGCTTTATGCATATTGCTATGCATCATTGATACAAGGGCGCTCATCATAATATAATTTTAGAACATGTGTAGTTTGTTATTTTCATTATAAAAAAAGGAAGGAAAGAATTACAATAAATTAACATGGTGTAGGGCTCAGTTTATGTTCGAAATTAAGTTTGAAATTATACAACAATTTCAATGAAATTTAACTGTTTAGCTGATATCATATTATCATATTCGAGGGTGGTCTACTTTGTAAATACATTGGACTACATTTTAACATTTGTCAAAGTATGATATAATTAGGATGCCAAGTTAATATCATTTTGAGAAAACGAGAAAACTCATGTCTTCAGCAATTTAACCCTTTTGTCATTGTTTTAAAAGTAGATTGCTGCAAAGGTGTCCAGTGTTGACTTTAACAGGGTAAAGTTAAACTGACGTGCTATTGCATGCAAATCCTGAATTGTCTGTTTTGTGGTTTTATTGACAAATAATAAAATTTAAATATTCTGAAAAACATCTTGAAAAGTGTATGTGGTATTCACAAATCTTATATTTATTCCTTAATGAAAGCACTGTATACATACTAAGACTAATGATTGGCAAGATTACTCATTTCCATTACTGTTTATGATCAATAATTAGTTGGCTGTGTGTATGGTCAACCTACCTTAGAATGGAGATTGATCATAAATAATAAAAGCCTTCAATTATATTTCAATGAAGGACTTTCTCTTCGTTGACAAAAAATGCAAGTTATGAGACATTTTCACTTGACCCCACCCCTTATGTACCAAAATGCCCCTTAGTTGATAACTGTTTTTTGAACTTCTATAATGTAAGTGTTATGCATAACTGCAGTATGGATTGCGTTGCATCAACTTTCTCTTGTTACTCTAACTATTTCTGCTTTTGTTGAGACAGATGACTGGTAAACTAGCTTAATTAGGTATACGCCAGTATTGGTCATAGATAGAGATCGATTTATACCCTGATAAGACCCAAAGTTTGCACTGAGTGCAATAGTAACATAATCCATGCAACGTTACTGTACATGTAGGCCATATACGGGCTTGAATATTTTCATTTAGTTAAAATCCTGCAGAGAAAATTCTCCCGCTAAAAAAATACACTATGCTATAATGTTTGCCGTATGCATAATATCGACTTGTTAAGTGATCGAGACTTTGTAAATGCTCTTTATGTGTATAATTTCAATCATGTTAAAGAAATCAAAAAGCTATAAATGAAACAGTTTACACAGTGAACGAAATAGAGCTGAGGATGGTCTGTTTGTGAGGAAAAGTGTTATCAACATTACTGACGATTTCACTGTTGAATTCCAGCATTAATATATAAGGGAGCCTTGTTAATAGGGCAGTCTGTGTAGGCGCTTTTTGTTGTGTTTTTCTTACTCTCTCTATCTCTCTCGATCGATCGATTCGTAAATTGTGTGTGTACATGTATCACAATAGTGAATTTTAACTGGTTTCCTAATCCGAATGGGAACCTGTAGTTGTAATGTTCCTTTTCATTGGTCGTTTAATCGAAAGTAGTGAAAGAAGGTTTTTCATTGGATGCGTTCACGAAGCATCTTCTTCAGCCATCAGACTAGCCGGGCGCCTCCTCTTATTTTCTTGGAAGTAATTTTGGTGTTCAAACGGGATAGAGTGAGTGCCCTGTTGATTTTATAGAATTACTGTGATTTACGAACGAAATCGAAGGGTAAGTCATATAAAAGCAGTTCTTTCACATAAAATCTGAAAATATGAAGATCTTAAGCAGTTGATAATTTCTCGATCCATATTGGCAGTGCAGCCGATTTCTTAACGGAGTAAAACTTCGATGAATGCAATGAAGTTCTAGAATGGCATGCCAGGTGCGATACGTCATAAAGTTGTAGTTTCTCGAATGTTCTATGTTTTGCTACAAGCTTACTAACCCTTGTCGTTGGTTCGTTATGAAGCAGATTAGTTTTGATGTCAAAAGTGTTTAGTTTTCATGCATGCATTAACCGCACGAGATGATTCCGCGACGTCGTGAAATGAGACATGTTTGAAAAAGGGGGCGGTTTCTGGCAGAAATAACAGAGAATGGCTACAGCAAGAAGCATGAATTGATGGAGATGACTTGTTTCAAAGGTATTTAACTTTTTATGTTATTGTTATTTGGTGTTTCATTAATTTGAAAGTTCAATTATAAGGGGAGTCTATTTTGATGGGTTGTTTCCTAACTGATGTATCTGTTTTTTGCTCACTCTTCTTGCCTGAATACAGACAACTCTTTACCCTTCCCAACTAGCAGACGCTTTTTGACACGTCTGCAGCAGACAACTTTTGAAACATTTTGGCAAAAGCAGATATTGCCCATAAGGAGAAATTTCTCCTTTTGCTACAAAGGCTTCCAAATCTTATCCTAAAATTAAACTTTCATTTATAAAGGTTTTCCATAGTTATTCACAGATCATTTCAAAGTCATCTGCAATACAAATATCACAGTGCAAATACTGTTCTCCCCTTATATGCAGCTTTTATTTATATATTTGCAGTCACATCAGTGTTTGTAGCAGATTTGTCAAAATGTTTTGTACAAATTTTTGTAACAGATCCAATGAGCTAAACTAACAGGTCAAAGAAAAAATTCATCTGATAATTTTGATAGGCAATCAGTAAATTTTGACAACCCTGGTTTGCAGTCTCATCTGTTAACCCATTGATTCACACAGTTTTCAAAGGCCATGTGCTACAGATGATTCAATGTGCATCTACATGATTGAGGGAAAAGTTAACCAACCACATGATTAACCCTTTCCCACATACAGCAGGCAGCTTTGGCAAAATATTTTCAAAAAGTCAAAAATCTCTATAGATAATAGTATATTAATGGATTAAAGTTGAAAACACTTTGGCAAAAGGAGAAATTGCTCGTTTTGTAGGAAAGGGTTTAGCAGTCACTTAAATGTTGTAAACAATTCAGAAAAAGTATTTTCTGGCATATATTTAATTTGTATTTAGCTGCCATAATTCAAGTTTATCCTGATGAAATAGCTGTCTTAAGACGGGTTTGATTGTTTCATGGTTTCAACTTTTATTTGTCTGATGTCTAAATCAATATACTTGTGATCAGAAAATAACAGTTCATACTTTTGATCTTTTACAGTTTGCCTGATATAACATTTTTATTTTTTAGTCATCTGATTTCAAAACATCTCAGCAAAATGTTTTTAAATCTGAAAATTGGCATGCATCATTTTCCTACAGAGTTGAAAATATGGGAAACAAAGAATGTGCTTGTTTTGACAATTCATATTTTCCACATTTGTATTCAAAAGAAATTATAACAGTATCAACTGTTTTCTGTATCTGCCAGGGAAAGGGTTAGGTTGATTGCAAATAACAAGGATAACAAAAGGCATCCTGTGTTTGAAATGTTAGTTATGCTTTTTATGTATGTATATGTCTTTAAGTTTTATAATAATGTCAATGTTTTTGTTCAGTACATAATTATGTCATGAAAGGTATGCTGTCATGACTTGTACTATACAAGTTAGAGTAATGTTCTAACATGAGAAAATGAAATTCAGAATTTAACTGTCAACATGATACAACATTTCGAGTCTCTTACTGCATGAAAGAACCATGTCATTGTTGTCCAGATCACTGTTGGAACCAGGCATGGGTCGGTTAGTACTCAAGTGAGTACATAGTACTGGATGCTTAAGGAGTACTCGAGTAAGTACTGAGTACTCACTTTTGTGTGTGTACTCAAGTAAGTACTGAGTACTACTTAAAGTACTCATGAGTACTACTTAAAGTACTATCTGAGTACACAATTTTTTAATTATTCTTATATGGTATAAAACTGTCTAAATGTAGACAATGATGGGTCACAAATAAAAACATGATATATTATTCAAATTCTATATAGAATAAATTTAGTAATGCATATTGTCAGTTACAGTAGACAAGCCCAGAAAATATCATTGCAGGAATATATTCATAAATATTCCAATAGTCTAATATGAACTGTGGACAGTGTTGGCATTTAGCTCTCACATCTCCGACTGTTCCGTCAGGAATTGCAGTGTTTCAACACAGTTGATTTTGACATGACCTATACATTCAAGCACAGGTTTATAAATAAAACTACAAAGTGGTCTGCAAATCTTGAGCAAGTTACACCATTTAAAGTTGACTTCTATTCACCAATTTGTGAAAATGAAATCTGCCTGTTTGTCGTCCGTCAACTTCTTCTCCTCAGTAACCAGTGGGTCAATTTGGATGAAACTTCACAGAAAGCATCCTCTCAATGACCTCACCAGATTTCCTTGGTAGAAATGTTCCTTGGATGACCCTCTATTTGATTAGTCGAAAAACATGGCCGCCAGGGGGGGGGTTGCCTTATATGGCTATAGTGAAAACTTAAAAAATCTTTTCCTCCAAAAGTGTCTGGCCGATTTTCAAATAATTTTGTAGAAATGTTCCTAGGGTGACCCTCTATCAGATTCCTTCAAGCCAAGTTGATTGGTCGGAAACTATGGGCAATTCATAGACTCGAGAGTATGCATGTCAAGAAATGTTTTTGTTTGCTTGAATGTCAAAGGTGAAAACGCATCAAGAGTCGTTCCGCTAACCAGCTAGGGACTTCTGTGTTCTGCAAATGTGGCGACTTTTGTATTAATTTGGTGAAAGGCTTATAGGAATCGGCTATAAAGAGTTTTAGAGAAGAAGTGCACTTTATAAGCTCACCTAAGCACGAAGTGCAAGGTGAGCTATTGTGATCACATTTTGTCCAGCATTCGTTTGTCGTGCGTCATCGATATTTGCGCTTGTTAACACTCTACAGGCTACATTTTGCATCCAATCTTCATGAAAGTTTATCAGAACATTCATCTATATCATTATTATTTAATCAAATCTTGGACAAGTTCGAAACTGGGCCATATGAGGTAAAAAACTAGGTCAAATTGAAGGGAAATCTTGTTAACACTCTGGAGGCCACATTTTCAACTTGAGCATGTTGAAACTTTATCAGAATGCTTGTCTTGATGATATGTAAGCCAAGTTCGAACATGGGTCATGTCGGGTCCAAAAGTAGGTCACTAGGTCAAATTGAAGGAAAATCTTTTTAACACTGCAGAGGCCACAATTTTTGCTTCAGCGGTTTGAAATTTTGTCTTAAAAATGTCTAGGTCAACTTCGAATATGGGTCGGAAACTAGGTCACTAGGCCAAATTGAAGGGAAATATTGTTAACACTGTAGAAGGTGTTACAGCAACTTGACATTTGATGAGAATGTTTATCTAAATGATATCTAAGCCAAGTTCGAATATGGGTCATGTAAGGTCAAAAACTAGATCACTAGGCCAAATTGAAGGAAAATCTTGTTAACACTTTGGATGCCGCATTTTTTGCTTCAGCAGCTTGAAATTTTGTCAGAATGTTTGTCTGAATTATACCTAGGTCAAGTTCGAATATGGATCATATTGGGTAAGAAACAAGGTCAATAAAGGAAAATATTGTTCATTGTCCGCATTTTTACTTTAAGCAAGTTGAAACTTTGTCAGAATGTTGTCTTGATGATATCTAGTCCATGTTGGGATATGGGTCTTATCAGGTAACAAATATAATTCACTAGGCCAAATGAAGGAAAATCATTGAAAGTTTGATACTGGAATTCTCTCCGAGTGAAAATTGAGGTCATATACATAACAAGTAATGGATTCATTTGAAACTTGGTATTCTCAATGAGATGGTTCTTTTTCAGTGCAAACACCTCAGTGATTAAATGAGTAACAAGAAAGGCATTCTTATTTCCTTGGCTGGGGTAATAGAGAGAGATAACAACTGTAGATGTGAAAACATCAATTTAACCTATTCCAATATGCAGAAGACAAATAAAATATTTAATATCTCTATAAATGGAAAAAAAGTTACTGAATAAAGTTGAAAGTGTCTGTATATGGGAAAGGGAGGGTACGTAAACTTCTGATTAAGCATCATGATTGTTCCATTACCCTTTCTGCAATTTATGGTTATTGAGCAATTGCTCCAATTCTCACAACAATTACCTACTGCGAAGGCATCAAAAGTCTTATGTATCATGGACAAGATATTTCAAGATACTTTAACAATTACTATTTGAAGAATTTTTGGAACAATAACATTGAAAATGAAATAATTGGCTCATGAGAAATACAGCTTTTCTCTGTGTGCTTACTGGCAGGTATACAACAAGTCAGGAATATGGAAAGAATCAAGAAAATGGTATTAAAAGTACATGGAAATATTCCAAGAATGCTGCTAACTTTGAAACTTGTGAAGCATTTTCTGTTCTTCTTGATGTACTGATGAAACCTTACCTTACTTTCTATGTTGAACTTTATTTAACAACATTAAAACTTGTGTGGGCATTGTGGTAGAAAACATTCTTGTAATTGAATTGTTTTCCTTTCATCATCTCCAAACTATACTTACAGCATGCAGATGTTTTATAATTTTCTTAAGATGGTTTATTCAATTAGGAAAAGTGTTAACAATTCAGATAAAGGGTCAAATCTACTTCAGTGCTATCATGGCATCTCTGATGTCTATCTATTTGGCAATTTGGGAAACCCTTATAGATGGAGTTTAAACTTGTTGGTCTTAATTCATGGTTTTCTTCGAAAGGAATATATGGAAAACATGTTGGAAAAGATTCCATCCCAAATAAGAGCGGCTGCTCCTTTTCAAAAATTTCTATTTTGTTAGTTTTCTATCGGAAGGGTATTTTTAATTTTCGCTTGATATGCTATGTGATGCATATAGCTAACCTAAGTTGGCATTGGTTACTGCTTTCATTAGGCTTTAGTGTGCCTCACAGTCACTAATGCAATCATGTTCTGGGTAAAATACCTATGTTGTAGGTTTACAATCTTCCATACAAATTGTGATGAGGTCGAGTACCCAAATTATTAAGTTTAGTGAATGAAAACAATGTTATTTATTAAGTTTAAAGCTTGTCTGTCTTTCAAAGAAAATAAGTTGGCTATTGTAATATCCTTGGTGTCGTCGTCAGTATCGTCACACAACGTTAACCTTACCTCATAACTCAAAAAATATTCAATATTTTCAAATGAAACTTTGTACACATGTTCATAGGAACAATATGCATGTCTTAACCACGTCACATAACTCTGGTTTTAATTTGTATTCAGAGATGTCACTTTTTCGACTAGCGTTGGTGTTTGCTCTGTTGCAGACTTGTTTATGTCAGTCTTGGCAGGGTGACACATTTGGATAACTTCTTTGTCGTAAGTGCACAATGTCCTTGGTCCTTTGAAGTTGAAATTATGATATCCAAACATTTTGTAAATAAGCAGAAAAAGGTAAATGTAATAAGAAATGATAATTTACAGTTGAGGGAAAGTGTTAAGAGTGCTGTTTATGTTACCTGTATGTATGATGCTACATACTCAACTTGCTGTTGAATGAAAACTTTCTCTCATGAGTCAGACATAAAATATAGTAAACCTTACTTTTACAACATTTGCGGTTTAGCCCTTTCCTGCATAATATAGAAAAACTGAAAGTGGCTGACTTTGAAAATATTTTGGAAAGAATATTGGGGGGAACACCATTCCAATATCTATCAAGATAATGAGAACAATTTAACATACATGTACTAAAATAACTTTTATGATCTACAGTGAATACCAACTATAATTAAGTTTATTACGTTCAAAGTGTAGGTTATCTTGATAGTGATTAGTCAACTGTAAAACATTCTGATTAACCGTTTCCCACATGCAGACACTATTTATGGCAACTGCAGCAGGCGACTTTGCCACAATGTTTTTCAAATATATTTCATTATAGTAAATATATTGTCATTTATAATAGAGATTTTTGATATGTTTGCCTAGATATAACCCAAGTTGTAACGGTTTTAGATTTGTTGTTTGTGGGAAAGTGTCAAACCCATAACTGTCAAATATTTTATCTCCAATAAATGTTTAATACATTGATTAATATGCCATTTGAGACTCGTATTTGAAAATATCTAAAAAAAAATAAGTAAATTTATGCAAAAACAAGTCAAAAGATGTTTGATTATGAGACGGAATGCATTGGTAGAAGAAATGAAACGGCAGCATATTCTCAAACTTTCTCTGTGTCCTAGGTTATTATAGAAAACATGTAGTAAAATCACGTTTCTAAAATAAATGATATAGTGAGGTAAAACCATATCATCCCTTTGTGATTAGCAGCATTGTCAAACATTATCCAAATTCAACCCTTGATGTAGAGGCATTATCTAGGTCCGCCTTGTTATCCCTTTCCCTTATACAACAAATTTGCAGGAGACGACTTTGAAAACATTTACTAAAGATATGGAAAATCTCTGGAAATGAAGATATTATTAATGAAAAAAAAGTTGAAAACATTGTGGCAAAAGGAGAAATTGCTTGTTTTGAGCAATTTATCCTTTTGTCACAAGGTTTTCAAAAGTAGTAAGCTGCAGATGCGTCTATAGGTGAAAAAAGGGTTATATTATAATCATGTTGTGTGTCGTTTTTAGACTGCAGTGGTTGAGACTCTAAATTTGGAAGAAAATAGAAATTCTAAAAGGACAAAGGAAATTACCAATTTGAAAAGCAGCAGAAAACATGTAATTACTTAACCCTCTCCCACCTCCATCATTCTCTATAAATGATTGAACGTAGAATTATTGATTAAAGTTAAAAAGAAATTGTGGCAAACCAAGAAATTTTTCGTGCTACAATGTTTTCAAAAGTGGTCTGCAGCAGATGTGAAAAAAAGCGTCTGCCGGTGGGAAAGGTGGGTATGTGTTTTCTGTTGCTTTTCAAAATGGTACTTTCCTTTGTCCTTTTAGAATTTCTATTTTCTTCCAAATTTCCTCTCCACCGAATCATACCAGATGACTAATAGCCCTACCAGGGTTTACCTTCAGCTTGGAAACTTGTGGGTCATTGTGACCTGACCCCCGTGTCATCAAAGTTGGGGGGTCTTTTTAGTTTTATAAACTTTTGAGGTCAACCTTAAAGCATGATAAAATGATTGATATTAAAAAGCATTAAAAACAAATTTCAATTGTTTCTACCCAAAGACACATTTTTAATCACCTACCTTTAACCATTTTACAGCAGCAGACAACATTAAGTTTGTTAATTTACTTTGACGGGACATGTTGCTAAAAGAATACAGACTGTGTATAGATCTATTTTCATACAGGAAGTAGACACTGATACAGAAAAAAACTTGAACCAGACAGGTTTAATTTCTTGTTCATTCTCAATAATTACAAACGATTAATTGCAAACCAGGCATTCAGAGTTAAATATAGCTATTCAGAAAAGTGCTGTCATCCAAAATAGACTGCACTTATTTTGGGGGTAATATGCTAAAATGTGTCAATGACGCAGGATTTGTGCGTCATGGAAAACCCTGCCCTATATCCTGTGTCCTTCACCTTGCAATAGGTGTTTATTTGAAATGATATTTAAGAGTTGTCTGCTTTGGATGTCATACTCACCGACAAGTATTTTAACATCTAAATATCTTTAAATACATTTGAGCCGTCCCGCGAGAAAAACAACATTGTGGACTCGGCGTAAAGTATCGTACTTGATCAGCTAAAGCATGCAGCACAGGCCCCGGGCAGACACTGTTCGCCTCCTGTGCATTTTGTGTTTCAGGAATCATTACACTATACCTCTCAACCATTGAGAAGGAATGTGTCGGCACTGATTAGCATATGTCGATACATTACGCAGAGTCCATAATGTTGGTTTTCTCGCGGGAAGGCTCATGTTTGAACCAGAATTGAAAATGTTGTGGGAGAAAGAGAACTTTTTTCGTTTTTGAGCAATTTCTCCTTTGTCACACTGTTTCCAATCTGCACATCTGCATCGTGTAAATTATTAGCTCACCTGAGCACGAAGTGCTCCACCTGAGCACTTGTGAGTTATTGTGATCCACTGATGTCTGTGCGTCATCCGTCAACATCTTCTCCTCAGTAACCAGTGGGTCAATTGGGATGAAACTTCACAGGAAGCATTCACTCAATGACCTCACTAGAATTCCTTTAATTTTTTGGGATTCATGTAAAAAGGTTTCAATGGCAACCAAACAAAAAAACTTTAATATTCTTCTCCTCCCAAACTGGTTGGCCAATTTTCAAATAGTGTTGTAGAAATGTTCCTTGGATGACCCTCTTTCAGATTCCTTGGGCTATTTTGCATTATGATGGCTATATATAGTGAAAACTTAAAAAATCTTCTCCTTCGAAATTTAGGCTTATTTTCAAGTAATGTTGTAGAAATGTTCCTAGGGTGACCTTCTATCAGATTCCACCAGGTGGCGGGGCTATTTTGCCTTATATGGCTAAAGGGAAAACTTGAAAAATCTTCTCCGAAATTTAGGCTTATTTTGTAGAAATGTTCCTAGGGTGACCTATCAGATTCCATCAAGCCATGTTGATTGGTTGAAAACTATGGCCACCAGGGGGCGGGGCTATTTTGCCTTGTATGGCTATAGGGAAAACTTGAAAAATCTTCTCCTCAGAAAGTGTCTGGCTGATTTTCAAATAATGTTTGTAGAAGTGTTCCTGTGGTGACCCTCTATCAGATTTCTTCAATCTATGTTGATTGGTTGAGAAATATGGCCACCAGAGGGCATGGCTGTTTTCCCTATTAAATATAAAATATTCTTCGTTGAAAGTATCTGGCCGATTTTCAAATAATTTTGTAAAAATGTTCCTTGGGTGACTCCCTTCAGATTCCACCAAGCCATGTTAATTGGTCTTAAAATATGGCTGCCAAGGGGGCTGGTGTTGTTAGCTGTTCGGCCTCTTGTGTTAGCTTACCTGACCACAAACTGAGTTAATGCGGTTGACTATATGGTTGGCATGACAAATCACATTGCATAAGTCAGGTGAACGATCCAGGGCCATGATTATTTAGTCATTCTTGTGTTGTCTTAATCCCTGTCCTCAGGGAGGGTTCATCTTTCTATAGTGTAATAATTAAATGTGTTGCAAAAATGAAATAAGCCATTCCCACATAATTATGTGTTTCTGTTGCTGCAGATTTGTTATATGTAGAACTGCTATAACATATTAAATGTATTGCTGATGTGATCTTTTTTCAATCAAGATGTAGTTACAACCTTTGACATTGAACCTTTGAGGATTAAGTCCATGATGTTGATACTGAGTTGAAATCATTATGAGGGAAGGAAATGTGCTTCCTTTGAGCATTATTTCCTTTTTCACAATTATATGGAAAATCTATCTGCTGCAGAGTTTGATCCTAGTTTGAATTGCCATGGTAAGAGAAAAGGAATTATAGAGTTAAAGAATCCTAATTTATGTCTACATTGATTACCATTGTTTGTCTGAGGCTATGAAGCCTCACAGTCAATATGCTGGCATGCAGTCAGTTAACCCTTTCCCTCATATAGCAAATTTGCAACTGACGACTATTGAAATGTGGAGGCAGAAATAGGCGATATCTCTGTAACTGAAAGTATGAAAATTAAATAAGATTTTGTAAAAAGGGAATTTTTCTCATCAGGAGCCGCAATAATTTCAAATGTTTTCTGCTGCAGAGGTGGCTGTATGAGGGGAAAGCCTTAATTCTGTGTATGGGAGCTTTCTTAGAAAAGCCAAGTCATTCCTGTTACTGATACAGACTATGTTAGGATGCCATTTAAGCAGCACAAGACTTTTGAAAAGGAAAAATTTCTTCAATATGAGTAATTGATCTTTTCCCAGCAGTGTATACCTTTCCCTCTTACACGCACTTTCTTACAGCTGAAAAATATATGACATTTGAAAACATCCTTTAGCCACAATGTTTTCTACCCTTTTCAATAATTAGACTTTCATCTTAAGAGATTTTGTAAAATTTTACCTAAATATTTTCGAAGTTGTCTGTTGCAGATTTGTTGTACGTTGGAAAATGTAAAATCTCTTTGCTGCAGATTTAGTCTTCACAACTATGGTTTTATTGGGGATAGGGCTTATTCAGCTTTATTGATATGTCTTGCAGTCCTTTCCTAATTGATACAAATGACTTCTCACGTTACTGCAGCAGACTTCTACGCAATTATTTATTTTACCTCAATTTTTTCAGCTGTATATAATATATAATTTCCCTTTTTCAATTTTTCTTGGTCATCCATATTGTCGAACGTTGTATGAAGATATGAGCAATTTCACTTTATGTCACAATGTTTTCCTTTTTTTTTTTATGCCCCTGGAATCACTTTTTGACCTTGCGACCTTGACCTTTGACCTAGATGTTGTCTGTCTTTCGAAAAAAACTTTAACCTTGACCACTACTTTTGAACCATAACAGGTACGGCTACCATATTTCACATGTGTATTCCTTGTGACATGACCTTTCTGTCAGTACCAAAGACCTTGACCTTTGACCTAGATGCCATTCGGGGGGGGCATCAGTGTTTCACAAACACATCTTGTTGCTGAAGTGTTAAAATTCTTTCATATATGGAAAAAAGATTCAGTCTGGATTATATCAAGGAGAGGGATATCATCTTGAAATTAATCCTTTCACAATAGCAGTCACATTTACAGCGGATGAAATTGTAGAAATTTCTCCTTTTGCCACAATGTTTAAAACTATTCAATAATGTTGCTTTCATTTGTAGAGGTTATCCATAGTTTTGCTTAGATCTTTTAAAAGTTGTCTGCTGTAGAGTTGTTGACAGTGGGAAACAGTTAAGAACATGACAGGAAATTTCTGACCAGAAAAGTAAGATTGCGTTGATATATACACCTACACCAATTGTGACTTGACACTTACTTGAAAACCAATCTTGAGAGGTTTTATGATTAACACTTTCTCTAGATACAAAATCTAAAGCCTTGCTTGCTTGCAGAAAAATATGCAATATACATGTACATCATGTATATCCTATTGGATGCCTCTATAGCAGAATACTGTGGCTTGATCATTTTTAACCCTTCTTTCCCTCAAACAGACGCTTTCTGACGCCTCTGCAGCAGACGGCTTTTTGAAAACATAGTGACGAAAGATGTTTTCCACATTTAGTCATAGATTATCCATTCAATTATAGAGATTTTCTATTTTTGACAAGATATGTTCAAAGTCGTCTGCTGCAGAATTGTCATATGGGGAAAAGGTTTAAGACTGGCTGGGTGGTGTAAGAATAATTGTTAAAAGCCACATAAAACACCTAGCAATAAACCAGATGAATTTCAATATTATATCAGAAAAAGTTCTTCTTATTTTCTATTTTCACCAAACAAACAACTCTAAAAATGATTCATAAGGTAAATTGTTAATCCTTTTAAAAACCCAATTTCTCAAACAACAGAACACTGGATGTGGCCTTGTATGTGTATAATATTGGCTGATGTTTCATGGAAGTGCATCCTAAATTAGTTACCAGTCTGAATTATTGATTCAGACAACAGTTTAACTTTATTCCTCTAAATCCTTTACTGCTTCCAGGCACATTCTGTAGCAGATCAATTTTCTGTGATGAAAACATTATGGAAAAATGTGAAAATTATGGCTCCTTTTGCCACAATGCTTTCAACTCTTTAAAAAAATTAGTCAATTTATCTTCATTTACAGAAAATTTCCATTATTGATTAAGACAATATCAAGCGCTTGGTGTGAAATGGTTGTAACTCAGATACCTATTTTGAAAACCCTGGGTTAGGGGCAATTTTGACCCCTTTGTAAGTTATGCAAATTTAGGTGCCATTGCTCAGAACGAAGAATGGCACCTAAATTTCCATTGTTTTACCAAGAAAAATGATTGATCGCTTATAAAGACTTTATGGCGGGGTGATTAACCTTGGTAAAAAAAATACCAATTTTAGTTACACTCATTTAACGCCAAGCCCTCGGTATAGACTTAGTTCCGACTTGAACTCAATATATCACAGAAGCATCAAAATGTGTATATGGGAAAAGAAGAGAGGCCCTTATATCTAAAGAATTGTTGATAACCCTTTCTCACATGCAGCCACATTTAGAAGCATCAACAATTTGCAGCTTTTAAAAACTTTGTAGAAAAAGAAGAAATTGCACGACATAGCACTATCATTTAAAGGGATTTTCGCTATTGTTGCCTTGA
Source organism: Serripes groenlandicus (assembly GCA_031761405.1). Lineage (NCBI taxonomy): Eukaryota > Metazoa > Mollusca > Bivalvia > Cardiida > Cardiidae > Serripes > Serripes groenlandicus. The sequence goes on along the minus strand of JASEVX010000003.1, from coordinate 138,225,918 downwards.
CGCTTTCAAAGATTTATTATATGTAGGAAAGGGTCAATGTAAAACCTGGACCATCCGTACAAAAAACCACTATTTATACCTGTGTCTGCCATATATCATTGTCTTTGACTAGACAACATCATTCTTCATCAACTGCTAAGGTCATTGACTTCTACTAACATGATCTATACTATCTTTCCTAGGTATACCCTTTCCCACATTCAGAGGGTTTTGGATGCCACTGCTGCAGAAGACTTTTGAAAACATTGCTCATCAGCAGCAATTTCTCCTTTTACCACAATGTTTTCAACTTTAAAACTATTTAATAATTTTACTTTCTTCAATTTCCTACGTATTTTCAAAGGCAAAACTGTTGTTTGTGGGAAAGGGTTAAATCCTTCCTCAACCAGAAGAATATTTCCATGCATGCATGTGCTGTGAATAAACCTTGATTACACTAGATAATTCTGTTTATTTTCCTGAACATTGTGGTTTGAGAATCAGATTCCTGAATCTAATTCCAATCCTCAAGATCTAAACTTTGGAATGCTGATATATACCAGTGATAAGGGGTATGTATTGGATTAATTACACAGAGTGATATAAACCAACCAGAAATTTCTGTCAAAGTTGATTTATCAGGATTCTCCAAAGAAAACCCATCTTACTTCACCTATTTCTGCGCCATGATTTACACTTCCATCATGAATGGTACCCGTGGCACATTTCTAGATAAGGAAAAGGTATTTCATGTTCCTTAATATCCAATTGACCTCCGTACCCTGATGATGTGGGTGCTCAAAAGAATTGTGTCAGTCTGAGGGTTATTTGATTACCCACAGAATAAGGTATCATTGATCATTAACCCTTTCCCTCATATAGACACTTTCTGACGCCTCTGCAGCAGACAGCTTTTTGAAAACATAGTGACAAACGAAGAAATTGCACAAAACGTGCAATTTCTCCTTTTGACACAATGTTTTCCACTTTTCGTCATAGGTTATCCATCCAATTATGGAGATTTTCTATGTTTTGACAAAATACGTTCAAAGTCGTCTGCTGTTTGCTAAATTCCCCTGTTCTCCTTCTTATCTAGGTGACCTTGCTGAAGCATTTGTATCAGGAATTGAGGGATTGAGGAAAGCCAATACTTCAAGTTTCTTTACCTTTTTCACTGTGCAACAAAACTGCAGCAGATGATGTGGAAAACATCTAGGTATAAAATAAATATCACAATAAATATACGTATAATTGTTGGATCTAGATGGAAGTATTTGTATTTGAGTGAAGCTGGACCTCCTCAATGGTGTTGTGGTAGCGAAAACCTCCAGAGCTGGAGAACAGGGTTTGATCCATAGTCTGGTCATACCGAAAGCTTTAAGATTGGTTCTCTAAGGGTTGCGGGAATAGCAATACAACTAAGCATTGGTGTCAGGAGTACTGGTAATATACCCAGGAAATGCCGTGATATGACTGAAAATATTACGTAAAATACAATACAAACAAAAATGAATCTGGGGTATGGTTTTCCATCATTACAGTTAGAGTAATACCAAGGTTTAAATGCCGGTGACATGCAAACAGTGTCTTAAAACCGTTTCCCCCTTGCAGAAATATTTTGACATACCTGCATTAATTTAGATGACTTTTGCAAACATTGTGAACATGAGCACTTTCTCCGTTTGTGATACTGCTTTATCTGTAGAATTTTTCAATATTTTTGATTAGATGTTTTCAGTCATCTACTGCAGATTTGTTGTATGCGGGAAAGGGTTAACAGGGTAAAAAGATGGGAGTCCTGTGTCTTTCTGACACTATTCTAGTTTTCTTCAGATTTTATTCAGAAAAAAGAGCAAATTATCAAATTATCCCTTTTCCTCATACAGACACATTTTGTCCTCTCTGAGCAGACAACTTAATAAAACAGTGTGGCAAAAGAAGACATTTTTCATAATGAGCAATTTCTCCATTTGACAAAATGTTTTCAACTTTATTTGTAAATTAAACTCCAATTTATGGAGATTTTTCAAATTATTGCTCTGTTGTTTTCAAAGTCATCCTCTGCAGATTTGTTGTATGTGGTTATACCTGTAACCACACAGACATTATATATCAAAATTGTTTTACCAAAGTCAAACAAAGTCATTTGTAAGGAGCTAGAATTAACATGGATGGTAATGTACCCTTTCCCACCTATAGATGCTTTCAGACGCCTCTGCAGCAGAGGCATTTTGAAAACGTTGTGGCAAAAGGAGAAATTGATCAAAATGAGCAATTTCACCTTTTGCCACAATTTTTGAGATTTTCCAGGGTTTTACCAACCGCCTTCAAAGTGGTCTGCTGCCAGTTTGCTGTATGTGGGAAAACTGTTAAAAGTTAGTTGTTGTCAGTTCTTAACACTTTCCCTCATACGACAATTCTGCAGCAGACGACTTTGAACATATTTTGTCAAAACATAGAAAATCTCCATAATTGAATGGATAACCTGTGGAAAACATTGTGGCAAACGGAGAAATTGCACGTTTTGTGCAATTTCTTCTTTTGTCACTATGTTTTCAAAAAGCCATCTGCTGCAGAGGCGTCAGAAAGCGTCTATATGAGGGAAAGGGTTAATGAGTCTGCTCTGGGTGAAATCATAGACATTGAGCGGGATGAGTTATTGTAACAGGTGAACTTATCCTAGCTATCCATTTCTCTATCTCTTAACCCTCAACCCTCTTTACGTGACTTTAAACAACATTTAATTACTCTACTTTTGCACAGCTTTGTTGAACAACATTTGCAAACCATGTAGGCCGTAGGTGCAGTCTAATCTTAGTCTATAGAGTAAGCTTCTTATTGATAAAAGCTTAGCACAAAGTTTCCCAATGACTATGCCAGAACTTAACAAAATATGTGGATTCTGACGCCTCTGCAGCAGACGGCTTTTTGAAAACATAGCGACAAAAGAAGAAACTGCTCAAAACAAGCAATTTCTCCTTTTGCCACAATGTCTTCCACTTTTAGTCATAGGTTATCCATTCAATTATAGAGATTTTCTATTTTTTGACAAAATATGTTCAAAGTGGTCTGCTGCAGAATTGTCGTATGAGGGAAAGGGTTAACCCATAATCCACTCAATTTTGTCTGGTGTAATCTATATAAATCCAGATCAGTCTGTTTCATAAAACTTGACATAGTTTTTGTGGCGATTGGTTGACAATCGCCACAGTGCTACCAAAACAACAACAACGAAAAAAAAATTATATAGTCGTATTTGAACAATCGGTTGGATATTTCTGCAAAGGCAATTTACTCACTTCCGTTAAACCGCCATATATATATATAGTTCCATCAGTGATGCAGGCACACGATTAATAATGATAATGTTAGTGCTACTTTGATACCGGATTGGTACTAATATTTGAGATTTATCGAGAAAATATCTAAATAGAGTTAAACTATTTACATATTATCTTTCTTCATGTTTGGGCAGATAATAAATATCATCGGGCGTCTTGGGTACGCTATGCAGAGTATCATGATACTCCTGTGCCTCGTTTTATTTTTACTGTAGTCAACCGTAACCTTTTGACCTTTAACCTGATTCGGCAGGAGTTGGTTGTACTCTGAAAGTACCTCGCCAAAATAAAACGGCCAATTAACTTCTTTTGTAATTTCTGAAAAGACCTACAAGTTTAACAATCATGGTCCGTGAAAAGTGCTTATTTCGTACCTGGTCCCGTTTTCAATAACATTGCAAAATTATAGAGTGGCATAGGCTAAAACGCAAATAAATAAATAAAGTCGGCTCACGAAAACAACATGACTGTCACGAAAACAACGTTTTATTTGACAATAAATCACATGTATTCATAAGTTTTCTAATTATTTACTTAAAAGCATGTGCACAAACATATAACGATAATTTTAAAAGTATGTAATAGTGTTTTTTGTACTAATTACGCGAAATAGAAAACTTAGAGAGTGGCGTAGGCTAAAACGCATATAAATAAATAAAATCGGCTCACGAAAACAACTCGGCTGCCGCGAAAACAACTTTCTTTACGACAATAATCCCATATTACCATATTATGGTTGTTACGAAAACAACTTTTTATAGTTGTATGTCTTCATAATTTTTTAAATTAGGAACAAATGATTGATTAACATTTTTTTAGAAAAGATATTGTCCTACGAAAATGACATTTCCTCACAACGTTTTCAACTCTTACAGTGTTCTATTAGCGATCATTTTCTCACAATGTTTTCAACTCTTCACTATTTTATCATTATTTTCTCACAATGTTTTCAACTCTTCACTATTCTATCATCATTTTCTCACAATGTTTTCAACTCTTAAAACTGTTCTTCTCACAATGTTTTCAACTCTTCACTATTATATCATCATTTTCTCACACTGTTTTCAACTCTTCACTATTCTATCATCATTTTCTCAATGATTTCAACGCTTCACTATTCTATCATAATTTACTCACAATGTTTTCAACTCTTCACTATTCTATCATCATTTTCTCACAACGTTTTTAACTCTTACAACTGTTCTATCTTACATTGTGATAATTCTCGTTTTCTCACAATGTTTTCAACTCATACAAATGCTATATCTTACATTGTGATAAAATGAGAAATTTCACATTTTCTCACAATGTTTTCAAGTCATACAAATGCTATATCTTACATTGTGATAAAATGAGAAATTTCACATTTTATCACAATGTTTTCAACTCATACATATTCTCACAATGTTCCAACTCTATCAACAAACAATAGCCGGTGTGTAGAACACCCGTTGAGACCTTTATGAGTCATATAAAAAGTTGTTTTCGGTATCTAGCTATACCGACCTAAAAACGGGAAGCTGGAATTTTATCAAATCTGGAAATTCCGAAAGGTTTTTATAAATATTTTGAACGCTTTATTTTGTAGTTGTTGCAATATATGAATACGATCGCCACTACAGTGCCATTGGCGCTTTGATTTATTATGGTTATATAGTAATATATATGCAAAAGGAACATGATAATATGACATCTGCTTTCTATATAGAAGGTGGACCAGGATATGAATATTAGATTACTGCAATAGATGAAACCCTCAACACTTTCCCACATGCAGCAAATCTGCAGCAGATGACATTGAAAATGTCTTCTCAAAAATATTGAAAATCTCTATAATTGTAATTATAATTACTGAAAAAAAGTTGAAAACATTGTGGCAAAGGGAGTATTGCTCTTTTTGACCATTTTTTTCCTTTTGTCACAATGTTTTTATAAGTCGTCTGCTGCAGATGCGTCAAAATGCATCTAAAGGATGGAAAGAGTGTATTAGATTACTGCACCCTTAAATACATAAAATTAGCAGAAACTGGTATCTTCTTTCTCTTACTCCACTCTATCTCTACCTGAACATGTCCTTTTAGCCGAGCCCTGATAGCTCTGTCAGTAGCAACGCAAGCTGTCAATCAAGGCCCTGAGGGCTGTGAGGTCAAACCCCAGCTCGGCCAACATTCTTTCTGACATTTGACAAAAGTCACTGCAACAAGTGTAATTCCACTTCCACCAATGGGCTAAAAAGTCGATGTGGAAAAGCAGCCAGTTGCTTGGGAAGAATGTTATGTGGAGTACTGGTGTCTGAAAGCAAGGAAACACATGAGTAGGTAAACTGGTTGCCGTGATATATGACTGAAAAACTATTAAAAACGGCATTAAACCCCAATCAATCAATGATAACCCTTTTCCACATAGCTTTTTCCACATAGCTTTTGGCCCATTTGCAGCAGAAGACTTTCAAAAACATTGTGGAAACAAGATAAATCTTTCATTATGAGTAGGGATATGCAATACAATTTCAATTCAGTAGATAACAAGCAATAGCTTCTTTTGTTTACATGCTTCTTAACCCTTTCCCTCATACAACATGCGCCACGATTTCTTCCGTAACTACACTGTAATTTTCATATCGCATGAGGTTTGTGTAATGCGGTCAATCAAGCGTTTTTAGCTCTACTGGCCAAAGGCCAGAAGGGCTTATGTCGTGGCGATTTGTCCGTCGTCCTTGCGTCCGTCCGTCCGTCCGTAAACAATTTCTTGTTAACACGATACAGTCTTCACTTTTGATTGTATCTCAACCAAACTTATACAGTAGTTAGATATCCATGAGAGCTCGGTTCCTTTCGAAAACCAGCCACAGATCCGCCCATGCATGACTGGATTATGGCCCTTGAAATGATCAAAATTGCTATAAAAGAGCTTGTTAACACGATACAGTCTTCACTTTTGATTGTATCTCAACCAAACCTATACAGTAGTTAGATATCCATGAGAGCTCGGTTCCTTTCGAAAACCAGCCAGATCTGCCCATGCATGACTGGATTATGGCCCTTGAAATGGTCAAAATTGCTATAATAGAGCTTGTTAACACGATACAGTCTTTATTTTTAGATCACCAGAGCCGAAGGCTCAGGTGAGCTATTCCTATCACTTTTTGTCCGTCGTCCGTCCGGCGTTAACTTTTAGCTTTAAACATCATCTCCTCCCAAACTCCAAGGACAATTTCCGTGAAACATCACAGGACTGTTCCTCTGGTTGGCCTCTTTCAAAGTTGTTCAAAGATTTAAATTCCATTGAGAACTTTGGTTGCTGCGGCATCAGAAAGGGGGCAAAATGTCCAAACTTTAAAAATCTTCTCCTCCGAATCTGCCTGTCAGATTCAAATATAATTTGGTAGAAATGTTCCTTGGGTGACCCTCTATAAAAATTGTTCAAGCCATACTGATTGGTCGAAAAACATGGCAGTCAGGCGGCATCAGAAAAGGGGCAAAATGACAAAATTTGAAAATTCCATTTTTATGAAAGTGTTTGTCTGATTTTAAGAAAATATAATACGAATCTTACTGTAATGATCCTCTTTTTAATTTGTTTAAGCCGTTTTGATTGGTTACACAATCATATCAACCAGGCGTCATCACAAAAAGGGTAAATTGAACTTTTAGCTACAAATGACAACCAACACCTACCATTCCAATAGACCAATTTCCACAAAACATCACAAGAATGTTCCTTTGGTGGTCCTCTTTCAAAATTGTTCAAAGATTTAAATTCCATTGAGAACTTTGGTTGCTGCGGCATCAGAAAGTGAGAAAAATACCCAAATTTTAAAATCCTTTTCCTACATAATCTACTTGTGCGATTGCAAGATAATTTGGTAGAAATGTTTCTTAAGTGACCCTCTAAATAAACTGTTGAAGCCATATTGATTTCGTTGAAAAACAGGGCAGCAAGGCGGCATCAGGAAAGGTGCAAAATGACAAAAACTTTATAATTCCATTCTTATTAAAGTTCTTGTTAGATTTCAAGATATAAATGGCCTTTACTGATAAGCTGTTTCTTGAGAAGTGTCCACTCCTTTCAGTTTCATTTGCACTCCCTGATAAAAATTTCCAGATATTTGCAGTTAAATATTTGCTACTAATTTACTATCAATTAGGTGATCGATTTAGGGCCATCTTGGCCCTCTTGTTTATTGTATCTCAACCAAACTTATACAGTAGTTAGATATCCATGAGAGCTTGATTCCTTTCGAAAACAAGCCAGATCCGCCCCATGCATGACTGAATTATGGCCCTTGAAATTGTCAAAATTGCCATAATACAGCTAATGTGAACACAATAGAGCTTCCATTTACTATCTGATCTTCACCAAACTTAGATGGTATTTGAATATTGATGACATATTGGTTCCTTTTGAAACAAGCCAGATCAATGCCAGTAGAGCATAGGCCCTGATGGGCCTCTTGTTTTTTTCATATTCACGAGTATGATATTTTTACAGCCAATTTGCCCAGGGTATCATATATTTTATGAATAGCCTGGGTACCGAGGATGCAATTCTGCAGCAGACCACTTTGAACATATTTTGTCAAAAAATAGGTTATCCATTTAATTCAAATTTCAATGGATAACCTATGACTGAAAGTAAACATTGGAAATGCTCGTTTTCCCATAATGTTTTAAAAATCATCTGATGTATTAAGGAAACAAAGGATAGTCAAGGTTGATGACAAACAAATGTCAAAGGTTACTTTTGAGATAGCCAACAAGGGAAGAAAATACGACATTGGCATCTGCAGCCGTAAGTTTGATCAAAGTCAAGTAACTTGTTTGCAGTATGCCCTTATCCAAGTAATAAATAAACACTATTAAGTGTTTCTCCATACCAAGATCAGTGCTTTTCATCGATCATCAGCCCCAGTGCTGGGCTCTGTCTGCGTTTTTCTGTTAGACTATCGTCAAGAGACTTGGAAATAAGAGTTATAAACTCCGTACAAGCACTGTCTTCTTGGTACAGATTTTTTGTCAGACATGTGTCGTTACATAACTGTAGCTCACATAGCTCTGCATACATAGATATGGGTTTTAGCGACAGTGTAAGCAGTTCTTATTAGTCGGCATACAGCAGCCTTTATTTTGTACGATTCCTTATTTATACATTCCAAGACTGAAGGAATCTGCCTGGACTGAATGTCTGAGTCCAGCTTTAAAGAATTCAAATTGCCACTACTGCCCTCATGTTCATGTAAAGACGAAACACGAAAATTTGTCGAACCAGACTGAGAGAACTTCCATTTGTTTTTGTGTAAAATAGAAAGTGAACAAAACATTGTTCGATTTTCTAACTTGAGCCACTTGAACTCCTCTAGCCATGACATATGGAAGACTTTAGCTATAGAACTGTCATCACTTTTTGTCTTTTTACAAGCTTGTTCGGATGACGCCCCACAACTGAGCTTTCTTTTTCTCTCTTTACCCTTTTCCTCATGTACCAATCTACTTTTCATGATTGAAAACGCATCCCGTTTTTTACCCATTTGATCAACCGGTTTTCCAGGTCGGATCGTATGAATTGGGTTGCCAGCCCAACATACTAACTCAGTCTGTTTGCCAATCCGACTGTTTGGGTCATTATGAACCGGTTCCCCAAACTGGTTCTCTTTGTCAATATGATCCGGGTTGCCAATCCGGTCATTTGACTTTTTGAACAGCGCAAGTAAATTGCGTTGAGCCATTTCAATAAAGTATCGAAAGACAAATGAACCTAGAACTTCTGCATTATATATATATACGAACAAACTCTTTAAGTCATAAAACATCGAATTCTAATTATCAACATCAATAAAATGTCCAATTATAAGCACCTTTAATGTTTCATAATGGTTTTAAACAGCGTAGACCGTTTGTAACAGTTTGAAAATTACAAACGGTCCGAAACGAAAATAAAAATAATTTATCAATTAGCCGTTCAGACCGGACTGGGACCGATTAAAATATGTTAAACTGATCAACTAGTAATTAGCAAACACTTTTAAAGAAGCCTTTAACACATGCATTTTATCTATCAAACTGAAGGGAGTAAATACATAACCGATTGTCACAACTCTTGGACCGATTACCGGACAGCTTATCTTGATTACGTCACAGTAAGTGACTCTCTCGAAGGTTATCCTACGCTTAAGAAAAAAAGAGAGTGTGTACCTGCTAGGATTTTATTGGTTTTTCATTTACACAGTGACATATATTAGCATAGGTATTAACGAGATTTTATAAAATTTATAAAATCTCGGACCAATTTTTTTTTACAAGTTTTAAGATTGCAATCGGTCTGGCAATTTGAATTCTGGTCTTTCGAAGCCCTGACATGTATCTCTTTAAATAAAAGTATGATTATTGAATCAAGTTTAAAAAAAGTGTTTCATGTTTGAATCTCAATTGTCAATTTGTCCAAGGGTTTCTGAAGTTGTCTGCTGCAAATTCATTAAAATGCATCTGCTGTTTGGAAAGGGAGGGTTAAGTTGACTTGTCTGCTTTTTGCTATTTTACTTGAAGTTATTTATGTTCGTTGCTTCAGTTTGAGAGGGCTCTTGGCACAGAATGTAATTGTTTTGTACTTGTCCACTTCTCTTGAAATAGCTGATTACCTGATAGGCTGCCAGTATACTTTAGACTCTTCCAAATTTGAATACATATTTATGTAGACTATTAACCCTTTTCCTCATTATTACGACAATTCTGCAGCAGACAACTTTGAACATATTTTGTCAAAAAATGGAAAAACTCTATTATTGAATTGATAACCTATGACTAAAATTGGAAAACATTGTGGCAAAAGTAAATATTGCTTGTTTTGAGCAGTTTCTTCTTTTGTCACTATGTTTTTAAAAAACCGTCTGCTGCAGAGGCGTCAGAAAGCGTCTATATGAAGAAAAGGGTCAATGTATAAGTGCATTTTTTTTTTCAGTGTTGGAGATAGTTTAGTGGAAATATGCAGCATATGGCATAGCTGCAATACATCAAAATTTAATTCTCTGAATATTTTAAATTCGCCTTTCAATCTTTTATATCATGGGTATACTTTTGCACACATTCTATGGTCTAAAAAGATAAGGAATTGGAAATGAAATTTGCTCAGTTTGTCAGGAATCAGAATGTCAAATTTGCTTGTTTAGCTCACCTGAGTGAGGCTGAGTCAGAGGCTCATAGAGAGTTATTGTGATTGGTCTTTTGTCCGTCAACATTTTGCTACAAACCACATCTCCTCCTAAATCACTTGGCCAATTTGGATAAAACTTCACAGTGATGTTCCTTGGGTGGTCCCCTTTCAAAGAATTGAATTCCATGGATACCTCTGGTTGCCATGGTAACAGAAAGGAATAACTTTAAAAATCTTCAAAAATTGGCACAATTGTTCTTTGGATGGTCCTCTTTCAAAATTGTTCAAATTATTACCATCTCTTGAAAAACATGGCCACCAGGGGGCGGAGCTTGTTTTCCTTATATTTATATTGAGAAAACTTAGTAATTCTTTTTGTCCAATTTTAAAAATAATTTTGAGCAGATCTTCCTTGGGTGAACCTCTTTTAGGATTGTACACATTATTCTTATCTGTTGAAAAACATGGCAATCAGGGGGCAAAGATTGTTTTCCTTATATGTGTATAGTGAAAATTTAAAAAATCTTCTTTTCCAAAAGTCCTGGACTGACTTGAAAAATAATTTGGCACATATGTTCCTTGGGTGACCTTCTATCAAATTTGATTTCCTTGTATGAATATTATAAAGTAAAAAATTCTTGTCAAAAGTTTAGGCCTGATTTTGAAATAACCTGGCACAAGTGTTCCTTGGATGACCATTTACCAAGTTATATTAAATCAGTTGAGCGATCATGGGTCATCATGGCCCTCTTGTTTATTAGATGTTTTCAGTCCCATTTTGATGAACTTTATAAATTTATGAATACTAATATCTCTTAAAATCTTAAAATGATTTAACATTAAAAAAAATTGCTTTTCAACCATTATGAATGGGAACTGGTAGTTTTGTTAGATTACTTCTTCATGAATACAAGTGTGCATTTTGTACAATGGGCACAGTAGAAGGTGAAATACACTTTCTACTAAAATGCAAGAAATATGATGACTTAATGAAATCATCTGTAGAATTTCAAATTCATTTTTAGATCACCTGAGCCGAAGGCTCAAGGTGAGCTATTCTGATCACTTTTTGTCCGTCGTCCGTCCGGCGTTAACTTTTAGCTTTAAACATCATCTCCTCCCAAACTCCAAGGACAATTTCCTTGAAACATCACAGACTGTTCCTCTGGTTGGCCTCTTTCAAAGTTGTTCAAAGATTTAAATTCCATTGAGAACTTTGGTTGCTGCGGCATCAGAAAGGGGGCAAAAGGTCCAAACTTTAAAAATCTTCTCCTCCGAATCTGCCTGTCAGATTCAAATATAATTTGGTAGAAATGTTCATTGCTCTATAAAAATTGTTCAATTTTTATGCAAATGCTTGTCTGATTTTAAGAAAATATAATACGAATCTTACTGTAATGATCCTCTATTTAATTTGTTTAAGCCGTTTTGATTGGTTACACAATCAAAGCAACCAGGCGTCATCACAAAAGGGGTAAATTGAACTTTTAGCTACAAATGACAACCATCTCCTACCATTCCAATAGACCAATTACCACAAAACATCACAGGAATGTTCCTTTGGTGGTCCTCTTTCAAAATTGTTCAAAGATTAAAATTCAAATGAGATTTTTGGTTGCTGCGGCATCAGAAAGGGGACAAAATGTCCAAACTTTAAAAATCTTCTCCTCCAAATCAGCCTGTCAGATTCAAATATAATTTGGTAGAAATGTTCCTTGGGTGACCCTCTATAAAAATTGTTCAAGCCATACTGATTGGTCGAAAAACATGGCAGTCAGGCGGCATCAGAAAAGGGGCAAAATGACAAAATTTGAAAATTCCATTTTTATGAAAGTGTTTGTCTGATTTTAAGAAAATATAATACGAATCTTACTGTAATGATCCTCTATTTAATTTGTTTAAGCCGTTTTGGTTACACAATCATATCAACCAGGCGTCATCACAAAAAGGGTAAATTGAACTTTTAGCTACAAATGACAACCAACTCCTACCATTCTAATAGACCAATTTCCACAAAACATCACAAGAATGTTCCTTTGGTGGTCCTCTTTCAAAATTGTTCAAAGATTTAAATTCCATTGAGAACTTTGGTTGCTGCGGCATCAGAAAGTGAGAAAAATACCCAAATTTTAAAATCCTTTTCCTACATAATCTACTTGTGCGATTGCAAGATAATTTGGTAGAAATGTTTCTTAAGTGACCCTCTAAATAAACTGCTGAAGCCATATTGATTTCGTTGAAAAACAGGGCAGCAAGGCGGCATCAGGAAAGGTGCAAAATGACAAAAACTTTATAATTCCATTCTTATTAAAGTTCTTGTTAGATTTCAAGATATAAATGGCCTTTACTGATAAGCTGTTTCTTGAGAAGTGTCCACTCCTTTCAGTTTCATTTGCACTCCCTGATAAAAATTTCCAGATATTTGCAGTTAAATATTTGCTACTAATTTACTATCAATTAGGTGATCGATTTAGGGCCATCTTGGCCCTCTTGTTCAAATAATGACAGATATGTATAGCTGAGTTCTGAATTCTGCCAGTGCTAACCTCTTAACCCAAACCCATGGAATCTCATTAGTTATCTGGAGAGATGTTATTCAAAATGACAGCACTGTTCATTGATGAAGTGCATATGCCTCAAAATTATAATTAAGTAAGTGCTTGTTCTATTCAGAGAACCATACAGGCATTTTAACCCTATCCCACTTGCAAATGAATTTTGCTCATAATTGCTCTTTTGTCACAATATTTTCAACTCTTAATAATACAACTTTCAATAGATCTTATAAATAGAGGTTTTCAAAGTTGTCTGCTGCAGGTTTAAACGGGTTAAAAGTTAAGAAATGAAAGCCATTGCTACTTTTTAGCTCACCTGTGCACGAAGTGCTCAGGGTGAGTTATTGTGATCGCCCTATGTCCGGCGTCCGTCGTCCGTCAACATTTTCTCCTCTGTAACCGGTGGGTCAACTGGGATGAAACTTCACAGAAAGCATCCTCTCAATGTCCTCACCAGAATTCCTTAAAATTTTCGGGATCCATGCATAATTCTGGTTTCCATGGCAACGAAATGAAAAAACTTCAAAATTCTTAAAAAATCTTCTCCTCCGAAAGTGTCAGGCCGATTTTCAAATAATTTTGTAGAAATGTTCCTCGGGTGACCCTCTATCAGATTCCTTCAAGCCATGTTGATTGGTCGAAAAACATGGCCGCCAGGGGGGGCGGGGCTATTTTTCCTTATATGGCTATATTGCAAACTTAAAAAATCTTCTCCTCCGAAAGTGTCAGGCCGATTTTCAAATAATTTTGTAGAAATGTTCCTCGGGTGACCCTCTATCAGATTCCTTCAAGCCATGTTGATTGGTCGAAAAACATGGCCGCCAGAGGGGGGCGGAGCTATTTTTCCTTATATGGCTATAGTGCAAACTTAAAAAATCTTCTTCTCCAAAAGTGTCAGGCCGATTTTCAAATAAATTTGTAGAAATGTTCCTTGGGTGACCCTCTATCAGATTCCTTCAAGCCATATTGATTGGTCTAAAATCATGGCCGCCAGGGGGGGGGCGGGGCTTTTTTGCCTTATATAGCTATAGTGCAAACTTAAAAAATCTTCTCCTCCAAAAGTGTCGGGCCGATTTTCAAATAAGTTTGTAGAAATGTTCCTTGGATGACCCTCTATCAGATTCCTTCAAGCCATGTTGATTGGTCAAAAAACATGGCCGCCAGGGGGCGGGGCTATTTTGCCTTTTATTGCTATAGTGAAAACTTAAAAAATCTTCTCCTTCAAAAGTGTCAGGCCGATTTTCAAATAATTTTGTAGAAATGTTCCTAGGGTGACCTTCTATCAGATTCCTTAAAGCCAAGTTGATTGGTTGGAAACTATGCCCAACAGATGGCGGGGCTTATATAGCTAAAGTGAAAAAAATAATCAGGTGAGCGATTCCAGGGCCATCATGGCCCTCTTGTTATAATGAATGTATGCCACTGTTAGAAGTGAGGAGACAATAATAGACAAAGTCATGCAATAGTCAAACAGAGTACTTCAATGCCCTATTGACACTGGTCTACTTTAACTTCTGTGTCACCAAGGACCCATAGGAAACACGTCTCCATCTTCCCATCCATGCTTTTGTCTGTTGTCTGTTTGGGATGGTTTCACTTACTGGCAGTCTGTCTGTTTGTGATGCTTTCACTTACTGACAGTCTGTGTTTGTGATGCTTTGAGACTTACTGACAGTCTGTCTGAGTGTGTGTTGTTTTCATATGCTTACATAACGTCTGTCTTAGTGTGATGCTTTCACTTACTGACAGTCTGTCCATTTGTTTTTGATGCTTTCACTTACTGACTGTCTGTCTGAGTGTGATGCTTTCACATGCTGACAGTCTGTCTGTGTGTGATGCTTTCACATGCTGACAGTCTGTTTGTTTGTTTTGTAGTGGTAGGATATCCACCTTGTGTGCAAGAGGTCATAGGTTCCATGTCATACCGAAGACTTAAAAAATGGTAGTAATGGCTGCCCTCCTTGGAGTTCAGGTTGTGGGTTAACATTGCAAATGGCTGGCTGGTGTCAGGTAAAATGGACCAGTAGTACTGGTAACTTACTAAGGAAACATAGTGATATAACTGGAAAATTGTTGAAAGCAGCCTAAAACACCAAACAATTAATCCTTTTGTCACAATTTTAAAAGGATTTATGTTATAGTTGATTTATCCTTGAATCTAGAACAGTTTTCATGACTTGATATTATCAATGGTTCTATAGGACTGTCTGGGTAGTAATTTCTAATGGATATCTGCACCATTATTACAGGGTACTATAGTTACGAGGAAAGATTCCTGATAATTACCACCTTACAATTACCTGATGCAATATTTTACAATCTTATTACCATGCACCTCACCCCCCTCCCCCCGCCTCCATATACCACATACAACCAATCTGCAGTAATTTTGAAAACATCTAGGTAAAATTATGGATAATCTCATAAATAGTAAATATAATTATTCAGAAAAGTTGAAAACATTGTGGTAAAAGGAGAAATTTCAACAGTGTTTTCTGCTGCAGATGCATCTGAAGGTTAGAGAGGGTTAATTCAGGTTTTCTATACTTTTATGCAGATTCTTTCAATTAGGTTTAAGTCAAAAAGACAATTCATATCCGAAAAATGGTTAACCATGCAGGAAAGTTCTTCTGCAGGTGCAGGATAAGACGGGGATTATGATGTTAATGCGTAAGTGCAGTTAACTTGTTCATGTTTCGAGTCTGTATTTTATCTGTTAATAGTTTATTACTTATCCTTTTCCTGATTGAACAGACTTTTGACATAATATCTGCTGCTGCCAATTTTGCGAAATTTTGTGGGTCAAGAAAGAAATGGTTCATGATGACTATCTTTTCCAAATACCTTACTTATTAAACACTAATTTTGTCACAATGTTCAAGTCTTTCACCAAGATGATATGTTTTCAATTTAAATAATGTCCATAAACTGACATATTGATCAATGGAAGAAGGGGGATTCATCATGCACCAAGCAATTGTTTGAAATTTATACATAGGATTAACTTTTCCAAGCCTTGATTAGCCATTTTAGTCATCTCCTTAGATGTTGTGGTTTTCATTTTACAGCCAGGTCTTGATAGCAGGATAGGTAACTGTGTTCAGGCTTTTAATCATCCTTTGTCAAAGGTGGATGTTGTCATGGTTTAGTGTTGTTCGTCTGTAGTCATATCTTTAGCATAGTTTGATGGATTTGATTAAACTATATGGAAATGATCACCACCAGAGGGAAATGCCACTCAACAAGTTTCACTTAGATTGCCTCAGAAACACGTATTTGTACTTAGTATCATGGTTTATATCACAAATATTTTGAATTTTAGTGGCAACATTCTTCCTCATTAAACTTCATCCAAACATTCATTTCTGTCAAGCTGTAATCTTTGAACAACCTTGTGAACACTCTAGGTGTCTCATTGTTCATCAAATCATCATGAGAGTCCAACCAGACAGTGACCTGACCTTAAAGGGAAATACCTTGTGGAGTAATGACAAAAAGGCAGGAGGCATTTTGAGCAATATTTCGTTTTCCTGTATTGTTTTCAAAGTTTGTCTGTGACTGTCAATCAGGGAAAGGGTTGCCATTCATGGCCAGAAACCCAGAATATTTGATCCAAACAATTATGGCCATTATTTGTAAGACGCGAGTGTCTGGTCCTAGGTAAAAATCATGTTAGCTTCATTGTTAAGCAACACAAAGCCTAAGGATTAGGAAACCTCTAGTTATGTCCTAGAACAGTCTCCTTTAGTTATTTATATATCAGTTGATAATTATGTCTATATTTATCGAAGAAGAAAAAATCCAATTCCATGAATGCCATTACGTCAGCTTCCTTGTAAACTTGCCAGGTTTTCAGACAGTTTTTGTACCCTACCCCTCTTAACCCTTTTCCACATAAGATATATTGGCAGAAAATGACTTTGAAGACATCTTTTAAAAAAATAAACCTGAAAATTTATTATAAAGAAAAATATGATTTAATGGCACAGAGTTAAAAACATTGTTTCAAAAGGAGAATTTGAAGGAAATGGATTTTCTATGAAAAGTGGTCTGCTGCAGATGTCTCAAAATGTGTCTTGATGTGGGAAAGACTTGTAACTTCATATCTCCTTAGTGTTAATGTACAGACAAAGATCAGTATGTATTTAACTGTTTTCCTGATAAAGACAATATTTGAAGGCCATTCATGGATGTTTGTTTTAAGAAAACATAGTGGGAGAAAAATCATTTATCAAAGTTGGGGTTGTATGTGTGCTACTGACAACTTTCTGGTTCTTATGATAGTTTACCTCTTCCTAAATGAGGATGTGCGTTTGAAGCATCTGCTGCTGATGACTTGAAAACATGGTGGCAAATGCTCATGATGAGTAACCCTCCTTTTGCCTCAAAACGTTTTCAGCTGTATTCCATAATTATGCTTTCATTTAAAGAGGTTTTCCATTTTGTATGCCACAAATTTGAAAAAAAGGTGTAGTGGATATAGATTTAACCTTGTCTGTTTGTCCATACTTCACAAAATCTTGTGTTGTGCATATCTGCGCAGCTATATGAGCTAGGACATGCTAATGTTTCCCCCAATTCATGCAAAGTTATGGCCCTGGAGTTACTTAATATCAGCGCTAAGAGCATGCATTCTTGTGTCATGTTGTCTGCACTGGAGTCACAAAATTTTACAGGAATGTTCACTAGCATGGGAAGTTATGCAGCTGATGGTTTGTTTCGCCAATACATGCAGAGTTATGGCCCTTGACCTACTTACAAATAGCTTACAGAGCATGCATTCTTGTGTGCAGAGTAACAACCCTTGACTTTGTGGCGAAGGCTTTTGTGACCGTATCCTATGGACACATTTCTAGTAATCTAGATGTTATTAAAGTCTTCTGCTGCAGATTTAGTGCATGTGGGAAAGTGTCGAGAATAGATGCAGAAGTGATTTATCAAATTCTTTGAATTCCAGAGAATTACAAGATAATCACTGATACTGATACATTGCTGTACTTGTAAATGAACTGTGTAAGGAGAAAAGGGGTCTTATGTATTTTCAAACAGTGACGATATTTAAACATCATCTGACCGCCTTGGTGGTCTAGTGGTAGAGCATCCGCCTCTAGTGCGCTAGGTCACAGATTTGATCCCTGGCCGGAAATGCTTTGATATAACTGAAAAATTGTTGAAAGCGGCGCAAGACACCAAACAATCAATCAATCAAACATCCTCATCAAAGCCCTCGCTGTCAGTCTAAATATATATAGAGAAGTTGTAACCATTGACAAGAAACTACAAGGGGTGGCTTAACTAGATTTCTGATCAAGCACCTGATTTACCATTATGTTGCCTAACTAGTTTCTGATGAAAAGCCTCAAAACCATTTTGCTGAAATGGAGACTCAATATCACCCCTTTTCATGTCAGAAAGTAAGCGGTTCTAGGAAATGCATTTTTATGGACACACAATGGTTATCCCTTTCCCACATGCAGACACATTTTAAGTTATCTACAACAAAACTTTAAAAAAAAAAAATGGCAAAAGGAGAAATGACTCATAATAAACTTTTTGTTCCCCCTGACAAAATTGTTTCAACTCTGTTAAATGATTCTACTAAATTTACAGGACGAATGTTTGACGCAAAGCATCAAAAAGAAGCCTCAATATTTCATTGCAAATGAAGAAATAAAAAAAAAGTACATTTAAATCCATAAACATTAGAATAATTTAATCTGTAGTTAGTAATGCAGATATTGGTATTTGAAGATTTAAGTATTATTGTAGGATATTTAACTTGGCAGGGTCTGTGTTTTAAGTGAATGAGATGATTAAGAGTTAAACTGATCATGAAAAGTGACAGTTAAGACTAATAGTAAAGATAAATGGACAAGAGGTTATGATCAATTTCAATTTGTACCAAAAACTATCAACTATTTGTATTGAACACACTCCAGGTTATAAGATTTTTTTGTCAAATAATGCAGACACACATAAAATCTGTTTATGGAGTTATTGTGGCAAATGGAGCAAATGTGGGAAATGGTTAAAACCGTAAATGGAGAAAATTAAGTTTATTATGAGTAATTTCACCTTTTGCCTCAATTATTTCAAAAGTCGTCTGTTGCAGAGGACAGTCAGGGTATATATGTGGGAAAGGATTAAAACCGTAAGTAGAGAAAATTAGGGCAATGCATATCAGGTCATAACCTGATTCAGTGTTAATTTAAATTGATATTGGGGAGAGTTTCCCGTGGAGATATAAAGACCCAAAACATTGAATGGGTAAATTCATTTCCCTAAACTAAATATGTACATACATTGAATTAATATATAGGCCTTTGTCTTTATTATTATACCCCAAAAAAACAAAGTTTTGTCAGTCGGTCGGTCGTAAGCCATATTTTGTCCGGCCTATTTCTTACAAACCACTGAGTGGAATTCAATAAAATTTTACATGAAACTTCTATACCAAGAGGAGATGTGCATACCCTAAAGGTCTTACAATTGCATGTTATTTTACAGAGTTATATCCCTTTTACGTCTGTCCGTCTGTCTGTCTGTCAGTCCCACCTTACCTTGTCCGGCTCACATATTAACCATGCATCAAAGGATTTGAAAGATACTTAGCACAAACGTTCACCATGATGAGGCGGTGTGACGCGCACAATACCCAGGCCTGTACCTCAAATGTCAAGGTCACACTTAGAGGTCAAAGGTCAAAATGAGTACTATTTGATAGAACTGTACCTTGTCCGACCTGCATTTCAACAATGCATCATAGGATTTATAAGAAACTTGGCACAAACATTCACCATGATGGGGCGGCGTGTCGCGCACAGGACCCAGGCCTGTACCTCAAATGTCAAGGTCACACTTACATGTCAAAGGTTGAAATGAGTACTATTTGAAAGGACTGTACCTTGTCCAGCTCACATTTCAACCATGCATTATAGGATTTCAAAGAAACTTGGCACAAACGTTCACCATGATGAGGCGGCGTGTCGAGCTTAAAACCCAGGCCTGTACCTTAAAGGTCAAGGTCACACTTGAAGGTCTAACGTCAAAATGCGTACTGTTTGATAGGACTACCTTGTCCGGCCCGCATCTCAACCATGCATCTTAGGATTCTCAAGTTACTGGACACACATGTTCACCATGATGATGTGGCTTGTACCTCAAAGGTCAAGGTCACACTCAGAGGTCAAAGGTCAAAATGAGTACTGTTTGATAGAACTACCTTGTCCGGTCCGCATATCAACCATGCATCATAGAATTCTCAAGTTACTGGGCACACATGTTCACCATGATGAGGTGGCTTGTACCTCAAACGTCGAGGTCAAAGGTCAAAATGAGTACTGTTTGATAGGACTACCTATCGGTCGGTCGGAAGCCATATTTTGAGTCAAGGTGCTGTTTTGGGGGTATTTATCATCTTCAGTGATAGTTCTAGTTTAGTTTTTAAACTCGCCCATGTACATAGAGTGTAAAAGGGATGATTTAAAGTAATTTACCTTAAATTAATATACGTATTAAGGACAAAGAGAAATCCCGATATATGGTCACACTGGCAGGTCTAAAAATCACCTTGTGCTAAATTTCAAAGCATTCCTACAGGAAGCTTCCAATAAAAAAAATAGAGATTTTTCATAGTTTTGCGTAGATGATTTCAAAGTTGTCTCCCGATTTATTGTTAGTGAGTAAAATGATATACATGTAGATGACATTACTATCTGTATGGACATGTCATTGATAACACAATGTTATCTGACAATTCAAAGGTTACTTTCTAATCCTCATACACTCTTTCATTTCCATCTTAACCCATTCACATTTGAAGACACAGTTTTAAGCATCTGCAGCAGACTAACTTTTTAAAACATATTTACAAAAGATGAATTTGCTCAAAAGAGCAATTTCTCCTTTTGCAACACTGTTATCAACTTGATTCAATAATTATTGTCATTTATAAATATTTTCCTCATGTGTGTGACTATAATACATGTATTATGATACAAGATACTTATAAGTTTTCAAAGTAGTCGACTGTGGATTTGTTGTATTGGGGAAAGGATTAATGGTCATGAAAGCTTTCGAAATTATTTTCTGGATATTTCTAAGTCTTGTTCCTCCGATATTATTATTTTCGTTAATATTATGCAAAATCTGCACTGAAACAATTGTGTAAAGATACTTTATAGATGGTAGTTGGCATTAAGATTCACTCTATCAAGAGGTCCATCAGAGATATCATCTATATTGAATATACTTATATCTTCAAAGAATTTGACCTACTCTCATGAAATGTTATGGATAGGGAGATGATGTGTAATGTGTGCACCTGGGGTAGTATGATTGTGGTCTCTACAATGAAATGCAATATCACACATATCCTATCTTGAATATCTCCCTACATGTGAGATTTACAGGCATTTATGGGAAATAAGTATCACTTGTGTAGGTCTGCACCCACCAAATAAATACCCAGAGCTATGGCCATTAACATTGCACTAGTCCCATAATTATACCCCCCTTCGAAGAAGAGGGGGTATATAGGAGTCACTGTGTCGGGCTGTCGGTCGGAAGCCATATTTTGTCCGGCCTATTTCTTACAAACCACTGGGTGGAATTCAATAAAATGTTACATGAAGCTTCTATACCAAGAGGAGATGTGCATATCCTAAAGGGGTTACAATTGCATGTTATGTTATGGCCCTTTTACTTATTAAGTTATGGTGTAGGTCAAGGTGCTGTTTAGGGGGTATTTATCATCTTCAGTGATAGTTCTAGTTCCAATTGGAGACATTTGTTATAACTCCTGTATTCTCCATTTAAATTGAAATGTCACAATCAAATGACTGATAGTTCAGTGATAATTTTACACTCCAACCTGTGTTTAAAGACCACCAATTGGAAGAGAATAATCTGGTCTTTGTTCACAGGTGGTCTTTGATTGCAGGGTCATTTATGCAGAAACTGAGTAAATGGGAAATTAAAATTGTGGTTGCTATAGACAGGGAATTGCTTATCAAAGGTGGTCTTCAATATGGGTTTGACCGTATATTACTATGGATACTGACCTTGTTATGTATTGATTATCGGACACTTTAATTTACACAGACTATGACTAGTTGAATTTATATATATAGTTAACAAATACCTCTTGAATTTGAGCCATAATATGGTGTCCGGATTTTGAGTTACATCACAAACACTGTGGTGTCCTCTTTTGTAATATTTGACTTTTGTCAAATTAAATGCTATATATATGTTTAGAACAATATCTAAAGCTGTTAAATTCTAAATGACAAAATAGATTTTATCTTTAAATAAAGAGAAATGTGGGTTTTAAATTGTATTGTTTGTAACACAGGACACCATGTAATGAATCAATTTTATGAAGATTATGCCTAGTTAAATTTGTTTAGATCTAATTTACATTTTCACCATCTTTATTTGGAATTATTTCAATAAATAAATGGTTTATTTAGTGAAATAATTAATAGTATACAACTAGATAAAGAATGGTGTAACAGGACACAAGATGATGTAACAGGACACAAACTGGTGTGTAACAGGACACAAACTGGTGTGTAACAGGACACAAAATGATGTAACTGGACACTAATTCAATTGTATTGTTAGTAACACAGGACACCATGTAATAAATTAATTTTATGAAGATTATGCCTAGTTAAATTTGTTTAGATCTAATTTACATTTTCACCATCTTTATTTGGAATTATTTCAATAAATAAATGGTTTATTTAGTGAAATAATTGATAGTATACAACTAGACAAAGAATGGTGTAACAGGACACACAATGATGTAACAGGACACAAACTGTTGTGTAACAGGACACAAAATGATGTAACTGGACACTAATTGTGCACTTCATATAAGTGTGTAACAGGACACCTTAGAAAAAAATAAACAAATCATATAATAGCATAAACATTTTCAGTATAAATAATTCTCCAGTTAAATTAAAATATACTAATCATGCAAATATGTATTTATTACGTAAGCAAAGTGCTTATGGAGGTAGAATATGCTTTCCAGGACAGTCAACGTTACAAGGCAAAATAGACAAAATTTGCGATTTTTTTTCCCCAGTCAAAAATAATAACAAGTTCTTCGTAGTGAATTAAATAGGTTCGCAAACATCTCTGGACAATTTAAATAACGAAATAGGAAGTTACTACGCATTGCGATACATTATAAGCAACCATTGATGATCGCAATCGGCTTGGTGCCGGCGTAACAAAATTTCAGAAGTCTGACTGTCATTTTCGAGCCGCCATTTTAAAACACTCTTGTCGTAAAACGTCTATAACTGTCGTAAATTGTTGCGATGTTTAATGTCGTAAATAGAACAGCCAAAATTTAGTTTCCTCCTAGGTGATCGACGAAGCATTTTTTAATTATAACAAAATAATAGGGCGTAACAAAAAAAGACACCATTTTGATAAACATATTTTGACTCCCTGTCAAATAAAAGATATCTGTCCCAGAACAACATGTTTACGACATTAACAAAGAATGTAAGTGATCACGTGATTTGAATGCAATGAAAATATGGTTATCGGTCCAGGTTTCGAGTTTTGATGCTATTTAGATGTGATGTAACTTGGTGGACACATTCGTTACGCCAATGTCTAGGATTTTATATTCAAATCAAAATCATATTTACGTCGCTCTATTACATCTTAAAGTTATATTTACAAGTAATTTGTTAAATTATTATTTCACACATATTAGTTTCCAAACTTTAAATATGAAGAAAAACAGTTTGTTTTGGTTTTCAAAAAATCCTCCCATGCCTTTGTCGGGAAGGACACGGCGAAAATGCTCAAGCAAAGTATTAATTAAAGGAGTTTATCAGTTCTTTCAGAAATCAATAGCATGTTATTTAATAGATTTAGTAGTTTCTAACAGTTTGTGACATGCTGTTAAACTATAAAACACATAGTTCTTCAAATAAAGGAGAATAAATAATGACTCTGTGATGTAACACAAAATCCCGGACACCATATTATGGCTCATTTATAAATTTCTTTTCATAATATATGAATGAAGAAATACCTAGATGATGCTGTTAAGGCAGTGCATAATTTATGTGTATGCTGGTTATTGGTCATTGATTGCAAGTCCAGAGATCATCTAAAGTTGCTGTAACTTTTTTTAAACATTCAGACGTTATTTGATGCATCTGCAGCAGAAGACTTTTGAAAACATTGGGGCTAAAGTTGAAATAACTCGTAATGAGTGTGTGAGAAAGAGGACTGCAAGAAATATATTAACAGTAGCCACTACAAGATGTAAGCCGCCAGTATAATCCTGGGACTTTAAAATTAACCCTTGCCCTGCTGAGTTTATTTAATTAACTCTTCCAGCCTTGAAATATAGCAAGGTTAATCACATGGTATAGGATTATTTTGTGACAGATTCATTAATAAGCAAACGTGAAATTAAGTAATCCGTCTTGTCTATTTATCTTTGTACTAAAAATGATAATCCTGTATTAGTTTACAAGTTCACTCATTGACTTCAGGGTTGTTAGCTAGGTTTAAAAAAAGTAGAGAAAATTGGCATTATGACCAAGAGGATATTGAAGATGGGTTCACCATTTTTAGCTTAACAATTCGAAGAATTAGCAGGGCTATATATTGCAGTTGCTTTTGTGATGATGTTTGAGTTGCAGTTTCTGTTAAAGTATTGCATGCATGGCATTTTAACAAAAAGCACCGATTGTATTACTTTGAAACTTAAATCTCTTATTGTATGGCATCAAATGTCCTTGCAGGACAAGCCCCATAACTCTACATAAGATTTTGACTGAATTATGCCATTTTTGGGACATAGAAATACTATCACCTGATATGGAAATGAATTGAGGTTACCAATGGCTCAGTGCTTGCATGTTCGTTGACATTCACTTTCAAAACAAATCAATCGGCCATATTTTGTATAAAATTCACTCAAGACTTGTCCAACTTGATTCAACCACTGTTGACTATTACTAAGTTTCAAATGGCTGAATAATCGAGCATGCTATCTTATGGACAGCTCTTGTTATCTCATCGGATAACAAAGTGCAAGGTGAGCTATTGTGATTACCCTTTGTCCGGCATTGTGCTTCATGAATTGTCAACCATTACTTTAAAAAACATTTCTTAAACCACTAGGCTAATTTCAACCAAACTTCACCTCGTTAAAATGTGTCGGTAGAATTAAATCTATTCAGAACAGAAATGTTAATGCTCTTCTAAGTTCTTATTTCATAATAATTTGACAGAAATGACCCCGAAAGTGACCCTCTACAAACCATATTGATTGGTTGAAAAAGATGGCCACCAGGCTGCATCAAACAGGGCATAAGTTGACAAATATTTAAAGTTGATTTCAAGATAATATGGCAACAAAATCGCTTACATGAACCTCTAAGAAAGGGTTTGCTTCTTGCTTGATTGTTTAAGAACATGACCACATGAGGTGGAATATACAATAAAAAAGAGACAGACTTTGATAAAAACTCATCAAATGTTTTTAAAGTAGAAATGTTTCTAAGTTTACACTTACACTTTCCCACATACAATAAATCTACAGCAGAAGACTTCGAAATATTTAGGTAAAAACACAGAAAATTAAAGTTGTCTGTTGCGGAAGCGTCAGAAAGCGTCTATATGTTGGAAAGGGTTAAAAACACAAAACTATCAAAATTCTTATTTTCTTTATTTCAAGATGATTTGGCAGTTTAATGTCCCTTAGGTGACCCTCCACACATGTGCATTATATTTTGATAGTTAACCCTTTCCATCATACAACAATTCTGCAGCAGACGACTTTGTACTTATTTTGTCAAAACATAGAAAATCTCCATAGTTGAATGGATAACCTATGACAAAAAGTGGAAAACCTTGTGGTAAAAGGAGAAATTGCATGTTTTGTGCAATTTCTTCTTTTTTCACTATGTTTTCAAAAAGCCGTCTGCTGCAGAGGCGTCAGAAAGCGTCTATGTGAGGGAAAGGGTTAAATAAACATGTCTCCTAGGGATTGGGACTAATTTCACTTGTATTGCAGATTTGTTCAATGCTGGAAAGGGTTATATTACATTGATCGGAATAATTGAATGTCCTGTACTTATTGATCCATGACCTTATGTCCCTCTTGTTTCACATAAATAATTTTTCATACATACAGACATAATATGATTCATCATGCTATACAGCAGACAACTTATGATGTAATCAACAAACACAAATCTGCTGCAGCGATTCGAAAACTTTCTGGCTAAAATATTGAAAATCCCTGTCCATGAAAGTATTATTGATTTTGCAAAAGACCAATCTTATGGCATTTGCAGCCAGAGTCGATCCAGGTTCACAGTCTGACCTTGTTCTAAGTTCTTTACCAATTGGTGATGAAAGCTTTCAAACAACCAGGTTTTATGAAGGTCATACTAAAAAGCATGGACCGCTCTTTTCTACACTTATCACAAGTATCCTAGGGAACACAAAAGGAAAATAATTGAATGAGCAGAATGTCACTATGTTTATCAATGCTCATTGCCTGAAATTGAATCGTACCTTTAACCCCCCTTTTCCCACATACAACAAATCTGCAGCAGACGACCATGAAATTATCAAGTCCAAAATATAGTTAATCTCTTTAAATGATAGTATGGTCATTGAATAAAGTTGAAATAATTGTGGCAAACGAAGAAATTGTTCATTATGGGCAATTTCTTCTTTTGCCACAATGATTTCAAATGTTGTCTGCTGTAGAGGCGTCAGAAAGCATCAATTTGTGGGAAAGGGTTAAGACATGCAATGGAGGAAATTGTTTATCATCTAAACAAGTCTAATCTATATTTGCTGTAAAGTCTGTACTCTATGATCACAGTTTTATATGTTCTATTATCTGCCAGTGAAGATTATATTATTAACCTGTTCCCACATACATAAATTTTGCTGCTGAAGACATTGAAATCATCTAGTGCAAAAGTTGGAAATTTTCTATTTATAAATGAGGGTTCATATTGAATATAAATTAGAGCATTGTGTCAAAAGGAGAAATTCCGCATTAGGACCAATTTGTCCTTTTGCAACATTCTTTTTCAAAATTCAAGTGCTGCAGATTTGTCAGATTGCTTCTGCTTTTGGAAAGGATTAATAATTTTGCTAGCAAAGAATTCTGTCTGTCTGTTATAATAGAACTTAAAGCCAAAACAATAGTTACACAAGACTGAATGAAATGGAGCATATAAAAATGTACAAACTCATTAAAAGCCTTTCCCACTTACAACGAATCTTCTGCACACAACTTACAGACATGTTCTATCAATTATTGAAAATCTTTATTAAAAAAAAGTATATAATTGTTTAAGGGAAAAGCGTTGAAATATTGTGACAAAAGGGAATTTGCTCTTTATGACCATTTTCTGCTTTTGTCACAATGATTTCAAAAGTGTCAAAATGGATCTGTAAATTTGAAAGGGTTAATATATTGAAAGCCTTTCCTTGAAACTGATAACTTAAAATAAAATAAAGGAGGAAAATGAAGGAATTGTGCTATCAAGCAATTTATCCTTTGCTTTTCTCACTTGGTTTTGAGCTATTGTGATCACATTTTGTCCGGCGTCAGTCTGTCGTGTGTCGTCAACGTTTGAGCTTGTTAACACTCTACAGGCTACATTTTGCATCCAATCTTCATGAAAGTTTATCAGAACATTCATCTCCATCAAATCTTGGACAAGTTCGAAACTGGGCCATATGAGGTCAAAAACTAGGTCACTAGGTCAAATTGAAGGGAAATCTTGTTAACACTCTGTAGGCCACATTTTCAAGTTGAGCATGTTGAAACTATCAGAATGTTTGTTTTGATGATATGTAGGTCAATTTTGAATATGGGTCATATTGGGTCAGCAACTAGGTCACTAGGCCAAATTGAAGGAAAATCTTGTTAACGCTTTGGATGCCGCATTTTTTGCTTCAGCAGCTTGAAATTTGGTCAGAATGATTGTCTGAATTATAACTAGGTCAAGTTCAAATATGGGTCATATTGGGTCAGAAACAAGGTCAATAACATAAAATATTGTTCAAACTCCGGAGGCCGCATTTTTACTTTGAACAAGTTGAAAATTTGTCAGAATGTTGTCTTGATGATATCTAGTCCATGTTGGAATATGGGTCATATCAGGTAAAAAATATAGATCACTAGGCCAAATTAAGGAAAATCTTGTTAACACTGTGGAGGTTGCATTCAGAATAATTGTCTTGATGTGTTTTGCATTGCAGTAGTACATTTTATAATTAAGGTGAGTCATTCAGGGCCATCACGGCCCTCTTGTTATTATTAGATGACCAATATTATCCTCTTGCAAGAAGGTTGTTAAGGAGATATAGGGATCCGCGCATATGTACATATGTGTCCTAACAACGCTTTTGCTCTAGTGAAGTCATATCTTATTCGATTGTATGGAACTTAATACTTAAATAATTATCACAAGCATCACCTGTTGTACAAGTTCACATTTCACAGGCCTAGGTCAAAGTTCAAGATCACTTTATTAACCCACCGATTTTATCCCTATACAGACCTCATTTCTAATCAAACTGTTTTGAAACTTAAAACATAATGTTTGCAAGCATTGGGTCTTGTTTGCTCTTCACTGAGCGAGGTCAAAGGTGAAAGTCACAGAGACTTTAATTCATCTATACCTTGCTACGTCATTGTTTTGCATGTTCATTTTTGGATGTTATTCCTTCATAATTCATACACAGGCAAAGTGTCAAGAGAGCATGGACGGCTTCAGGTTTTATATACCTAGGTCGAATGTCAAGGTCACAGTGATAACAAAAATATGTCTGAATGAAATGACAACATCACTCCAGCAGTTTCATTTATGTCAAAAGAGCATGGTTGGTTTGCGTTTCACTGACCTATGTCAAGGTCACAGTGACTATAATATGTCTACAAAACGATGTCATCGCTCCCGCACTTTCATTTGTGGATGGAAATCCTTTATGCTTAATACACAGTTCTGTGTCAAGAGAACTTGGACGAGTTTATGTTTTACGGACATAGGTCAAGGTCACAGTGACTATAAGAAACAACTTCATTGATCTATCAGTTTCATTTGTGTACGGAATTCCTTGATACTTCATACACAGGTTCAGTGTTAAAAGAGCTTGGGTGGGTTTGGGTTTCACCCACCTTAGTCAAAGGTCCAAGTCACAGTGACTATAAAATATCTATGAAACGATGTCATTGCTTTAGCACTCGTTATCGGATGGAAATTCCTTTATGCTTCATACACAGGTTCAGTCTGAAGCAAGCTTTGAGGGGTTTTCGTTTTACCCCCCAAGGATTAAATGTCAAGTCACAGTGACTTAAATAAGTCTGTATGAAACAGCTTTATCGCTCTAGCACTTTCATTTCTTGAAGAAATTCCTTCATACTTCATAAATAGGTCCAGTGTCATTAGAGAGGCTGGATTTGTTTTTGTTTCAGGGACCTAGGTGAAAGGTCATGGTCACAGTAGCTATAATACATCTGTACAAAACGACACTGCGAGGGGATTCATATTGTATGTGATGATCATGTTTATTATCCCCGGCCAAAGGCGGTTGGAATATTGGTTTGGCTCCATTTGGCAAAACAAAGGCATTTTCTCTTTGAAGTTATAAAATGAAATTTCCTACAATGCTTTCTGATGTGAAGTGTTGACTAATATATTCATTTTGAATAAATTAAAAAGAAAACCCCCATTCCATTACTAGTGAATTAAGTATGCTTTTATTTGACAGTGCTTGTGTTTCCTTTACAATATCTGTCAAGTTCTTAGTAATACAAATTATATTGATTACTATCTGTGTCTGCACATGTGCATGCTTCCTGGCTACTCAACCAATACTCATGCGTCATGTATCATAATATGCAAATATACCGTAAGTTGACCAAGCTCTACTATTGCTGCAGATGTAGAGATATAAAGCTTGCTGTATCAAGGAAAGTGTTTATAATGTACAGCAAAACATTTTCAATCATTATTATTCTACCAGCAAAGCCTCGTCTGTGAATTATAATACAACTGTAGCCAAAACATGATTACCTGGGATGAATCGGAATGTGGCATCCAAAAATGGTAGACACAGATGTGTACTTTATATTCCAGTAGATGTTGGGTACCTTAACTTTAAAGCAGACACTTTTTGAAATTATTTAAAGAGCAATTTCTCCTTTTCCAACAATTATTCCAACTGTGTTTCAAAATTGTAACTTCCATATACATAAAATTTGCAGGTCGTCCGTCATCTGTCCATAATTTCTTGTGAACATGATACAGTCTTCATTTATTATCCGATGTTTACCAAACCTATTCAGTAGCTAGATATACATGAGAGCTCGGTTCCTTTTGAAAACCAGCCAGATCCGTCATGCATGACTGGATTATGGCCCTTTAAAATTGGTAAAATTGTTATAATTGACCTTGTGAACATGATAAAGTCATCATTTATTATCCGATGTTTACCAAACTTATACGGTAGCTACATATACATTAGAGCTCAGTTCCTTTTGAAAACCAGCCAGATCCATCATGCATGACTGAATTATGGCCCTTTATAATTGACTTTGTGAACACGATAAAAACTTCATTTATTTGTCACATGTTCTTTACATTGGCAATATTGACACATTGTCGAAAACTATGGCCGCCAGGGGGCTTATATGGCTAAAAGTGAAAAAGCGATATGGGCCATCATAGTACTGTTCAGTGTTCATACTGAGCAATTTCTTCCTTTTTTCACACAGTTTTCAACTGTAATCATTATAATACTTCTTCTGCATATTTGAGGTATAGGGAATGGGTTTTCATCCATTGCATTTAAAAATTGCGTTCAAATCAAAGCCATGGGAAATTAATCCTGACAAATTATTTGACCTTTTCCATCATAACGATTCTACAGCAGACGACTTTGAAAACATCAGGACAAATATATGGAAAGTCTCTATAAGTAAAAGTATGATTATAAAATAGACTTGAAATCATTGTGGCAAAAGGAGAAATGGTTTGTAATTAGCAATTTCTTCTTTTGTTACAATAATTCAAAAAGTCGTCTGTTTCAGATGTCTGTTAGAATTCGTTTGCAAGTGGGAAAGGGTTAAGAAATCATAACTAATGTATAAGAATATGAAAGTTTAGTTTAAGTACAGTGTATTATGGAAAAAAATGATTTGAAAGTAGATATTATGTGTCTTGAGAAAACTTCTTTTCTTGCAATGAATTCAAAATTTGTATTTGGAAAACTCATTATAAATGTCTCTCGGGAAATGTGTTTGCCAAAACATGTGATTTTATCTGAATCTGCTATAAATTTTAATGAAAGGAAATAACACCTTTGGTCTGAAAGGGATGCTTCTTCTTTAAGATATATAAAGATATAAATTTCACAATAAAACCATTAGTAAGTTTCTTTTACACAAAGAACTATGTTTTAAACTCTCTCCTTCATACAAATGTTTTGATTATTTTACAGCAGACAGCTTGAAAATATTGTGGGAAAGGGGAAATTGCTTAAAATACGCAATTTCTAATTGCTCCAAAATGTTTTTATTCTGTATCCTTCGATATTTCAAGATATTTAATTTTAAGGTTAACTGTTTTTCGAAGAAAAAAAGTCAGGCTATTGTGATACCATTAGCGGCGAAAATTTAACCATACCTCATAACTCAAAAACTTGGTACACATGTTCTTAGAAATAATATGCATGTCTATACCAAGTAACATAACTAGCTTTAATAATTATTCAGTTATGCCCCTATTTCGACTTAGAAATTCATATAAAAACAGATGAGCGTTGGTGTTCGCTCCACGGCGTGCTTGTTCACTTAAACCTTTCCAGTAGACAGAAGCTTTTTGCACCTTTGAAATCCACGTAACTAAAGGAGAAATTGCACATATCATTGTGCATTCTTCATTGATCAAAAGTTTTCATATTTTATCCATGTTATCAAAGTTGTCTGCTGCAGATTTGTTGGGAAAGGGTAAAGAGATTTCCAAAGCAGACAAGTAAAAACTTGAATCACATCACATCATGGATAGCTGAATACATGACAATGATGCTTGAAAGTTTTAACTTGAAACCTGCATAATCTAACATCTTTGGTGAGTCATCTGTGACAAAGGAAATATTGGAACAATCCTATCAATACTGTGGTTTCTAATATTGAAGAGAAATTCAATGATTCAAACGTGATTAACTCATTCATTAATCATTATATTGGGATGGCTTATCATGGTTATTGCAACATGTCATACCCGATTGATCTTTTCTACTAGCACATATTTCTCAAATGGTAAACTGATCTTCATGTCATCTCTGAAAGCAATAGTGTTCAATAAAGCAGACATTGCGTGTTTAAGCCAAACTATTTTTATGCCCCAGGAATCACCGATTCGGTGGGCATCTAGTTTTTGGCCTGTCTGCACGTCTGTCTGCACGAAAAAAACTTTAACCTTGACCACTACTTTTGAACCATAACAGGTACGGCTACCATATTTCACATGTGTATTCCTTGTGACATGACCTTTCTGTCAGTACCAAATTGTTTGACCTTGCGACCTTGACCTTTGACCTAGATGTTGCCATTCTCGAAAAAAACTTTAACCTTGACCACTTCTTTTGAACCATAACAGGTACGGCTACCATATTTCACATGTGTATTCCTTGTGACATGACCTTTCTGTCAGTGCCAAAAGTTTTGACCTTGCGACCTTGACCTTTGACCTTAGACCTAGATGTTGCCATTCTCGAAAAAAAACTTTAACCTTGGCCATTACTTTTGAACCATAACAGGTACGGCTACCATATTTCACATGTGTATTCCTTGTGACATGACCTTTCTGTCAGTACCAACATTTTTCACCTTGCGACCTTGATCTTTGACCTAGATGTCGCCATTCTCAAAAAAAACTTTAACCTTCACCACTACTTTTGAACCATAACAGCTAAGGCTACCATATTTCACATGTGTATACCTTGTGACATGACCTTTCTGTCAGTACCAAAATTGTTCACCTTGCGACCTTGACCTTTGACCTAGATGTTGCCATCCTCGAAAAAAACTTTAACCTTGACCATTACTTTTGAACCATAACAGGTACGGCTACCATATTTAACATGTGTATTTCTTGTGACATGACCTTTCTGTCAGTACCAACATTTTTGACCTGGCGACCTTGACCTTTGACCTAGATGTTGCCATTCGGGGGCATCAGTGTTTCACAAACACATCTTGTTTTCTTACAATTTTCAAATCTATAAAATAATTATTTATATTTCATATACTGCAAATGCTTAACCCTTTCCCTCATACGACAATTCTGCAGCAGACGACTTTGAACATATTTTGTCAAAAAGTAGAAAATCTCTTTAATTGAACGGATAACCTATAACTAAAAGTGGAAAACATTGTGTCAAAAGGAGAAATTGCTTGTTTTGAGCAATTTCTTCTTTTGTCACTGTTTTTCCCTCATACGACAATTCTGCAGCAGACCACTTTGAACATATTTTGTCAAAAAGTAGAAAATCTCTTTAATTGAACGGATAACCTATAACTAAAAGTGGAAAACATTGTGTCAAAAGGAGAAATTGCTTGTTTTGAGCAATTTCTTCTTTTGTCACTGTTTTCAAAAAGCCGTCTGCTGCAGAGGCGTCAGAAAGCGTATATATGAGGGAAAGGGTTAAAGAAATATCTGTGGATAAGAATTTCCTAGTGAGAAATAATTCCCATGGGATATATTTTATCAGCCCAGGTGATATGAAATGACATGACTACCTACATCACAATAGGCAGTCACGTAACAAAAAAAGCATCACAACACAGCTACTTTAATTGAAAAATAAGTTACGAGAAACATCATTAGTTTTCATTGATCATATTTATATGTGTTATTAGTCGCCGGGCAGAAGCCCGCGACTTCTATTTTTAATAGGTTTTCGGAAATCACATGGGAGGGCGGCTTATTATTAGAAAGAAACAAATCTAGATGATTTGAACATATTACAATTGTGGTTGTTTACGAACACTAATAAATGACACATCTAAAATGAAATAAATATTCCGATTTTTTAATGTTTGCAGTTTTTTTTATTTCACTCGCATTTAAGTTTTTTGTCTTATTTACGAAGACAAAAGTGGTCCCTTCAAGACGTGAACCAACACCCCCTAATGCAGACTCTTATGTGTCATCATTGAGGTCAATTTCGGATTCTCCTTTTAATAGCAATTTTAACTTACTAAATGTTGTTTTCATGTTCAAATAGATGTCTTGATTTGTGTAGAATTCATTTAATAATGTTAATCTATGAATATCTAAAGTAGGAACTGTTTCTAAGCTAAATATAGACCCTATTCTGTTGTGTAGTTTCGTGACCTTTAACATTGATTTTCGCGCATGCGCATTTCGATATGAAAAAGCGAGTGATATTATTTTATTTTAGACAAGTACAAGACGAATGTTTGACGCAAAGCGTCAAAGAGAAGCCGCAATATTTCGTTGTACATGTAGAAATAAGAAAAAAAGAACATTTTTAAATCCACAAACAATAGAACAATTTAAACTGTAGACGGTAATGCTGATATATTTCTCCTTTTGAAGACTTTTGTTTTCTTCAAATTAACTCCCTTTAAAGCAATACCAGGATATTTACCTTGTGATTCGAATAAGATTGACAAACATTGAAATTATATGAATGAATACTATTATTTGAATAAGTAACAACAGCAAAATTAAATTTAAGCCAAGATAAATGTGTACACATTTCGTTAATTTGTTATAGATACCCTAATGTATAGGTATGAATATAAAATTTATAAGCAAATGTTTGAATAGACTAAGGAAAGTCAAGAATACATAAATAAATCAATGCAGTCTTTTCCGGCGACATTGATGCCTTGCATCAACTTTCTCTTGTACATAATTTATATACCATTGAACTTTTGATACCATAATTCTTATCTGTTGTGATTTTACCTGCTAACAACAATTTTGTTACACAATTGTGCTGTGCATGAATATCACTCAGGATAGGGATAGAATTCCCCTCGAAAATTGAAATGTGCTAAAAAGCTCTATAAATTGTCCAGATGTTACATGTTTTAGGACTTTGGCTAAGGTAAGATATTTTTAGGTGCAAAACTTAACCCTTTTCCTCATACAGACGCTTTCTGAAGCCTCTGCAGTAGACGGCTTTTTGAAAACATAGTGACAAAAGAAGAAATTTCTCAAAACGAGCAATTTCTCCTTTTGCCACAATGTTTTCCACTTTTAGTCATAGGTTATCCATTCAATTATAGACATTTTCAATTTTTTAACAGAATATGTTCAAAGTCATCTGCTGCAGAATTGTCGTATGAGGGAAAGGGTTAAACGTTCTACTGAGGCTTTCAGGGAGCTATTGAACCTGTTTAATTGTTAGATAGTAGGATGTTTCTGTAGAGACATGAACTTACAGTTTGTTAAAGTGGGAAGGTCAAATTTCAAGGTGCATATCTGTGAAATCGGGGGAGACTGACTAAAGACTGCCGCTAGCTATTTACATAACCTCCTGAATGTTGGAATTCCATCAAGTCTATAGTAGTACCAGGTATCAGAAATGTAATGCTGTAGTAAAGTATTACAACAGATGCCAGTTAGACATATACCCTTAACATTCTCCGAAATTGTCTGAAGTGACTTTTATCCTGGGGTTTTGAATTCATGTCTCATCATTGCTTAACCCGCTTTCTCATGTTCAACAAATCTGCTGCAAGCAACTTTGAAAACATCAAGGCAAAAATATTGAAATTGTCTATAGATAAATGTACAATTATTAAAAAAATAGTTTAAAACGCTTATGTAAACGGAGAAAATTTAATGCTGTCTGCTGCAGATGTATCCAAATGTGCCTGCATGTGGGAAAGGGTTAACAAAATGTTTCAGATGAATTTGCAGTTTAGACTGCATGTGTTGGTAATGCACAGACATTTTAGTCCACTATCATGGTACAAATTGATAAAGACATGAAGACACCTTTTTATAACTGTAGATGAATTTAAGAGAAAGTATAAAGGAAAGTTATCACTCTGTTTCTGTTGTATTTTTGCTGTGTTATATATATATCATTATGCAGGGTTGGCTTCTTTATCATTATGACAATACAGTACTCAAGCTGCTGAACAATTACAAATCGTTCACATTCATATCTGAGCCTGGTCACATCAAAACTGACAGGGGAGGGTTTTAACCCTTTCCCTCATACGACAATTCTGCAGCAGACGACTTTGAACATATTTTGTCAAAAAATAGAAAATCTCTATAATTGAATGGATAACCTATGACTAAAAGTGGGAAACATTGTGGCAAAAGGAGAAATTGCTCGTGTTGAGCAATTTCTTCTTTTGTAACTATGTTTTCAAAAAGCAGTCTGCTGTAGAGGCATCAGAAAGCGTCTATATGACGGAAAGGGTTAAATGTTTGGTTTTTGAGACTAGATTGCTCATTGACAAACATGTCACAGTTCAAAACATTCTAGGAAGCTTTTTCTGATATGTGTTTTTAAAGTTTTCCTACTTCGGAACATCAATTTGATTGTTTTCTCGTATCTTAATTCACTTATTTTTAGCTTACAAGAGCATGAAGTGTTCAAGGTAAGATTGTTAACACTTAAGAGGCCACACTAAATGAGTGTTTTCATTAAAATATTCATGAAACTTATTCAATGTGTTGATATTGGTGATATCCAGGCCAAATGGGTTATGTTGGGTCAATTCCTATGTCACTTGGATTAACTGATGGAAAATCTTGTAGACACTCTTGAAGCCGCATTTCTAAGTTGAGCATGTTGAATTTACTGTCAGAATGTTTGTCTTGATGATATTGATGCCAAGTTTGAATGTACAGGTCTTGTTGTGTCAAAAACTAGGTCACTGCCAAATTGCAGAACAATGTTAATAATACTCTGGAAGCAGCATTTTCAACTTGAGCATGTTGAAACTCAGAATGTTTGCCAAGTTCAAAATGGGTCATGTCCGGTCAAAAAATAGGTCACTAGGCCAAACAACACTCTTGAGACGCAATATTTACTTGGGCATGTTGAAACTTTGTCAGAATGTTTGTCTTGTTATATAGGCCATGTTGGAAAGGGTGAAATTAGGTCATTAGGTGAAATTTGAGAACATTCTTATTAGCCATTAGAGGCTGCATTTTGTTTTACTCAAGAATAATGAATGATTATTATAGATTATCATGTTGGATCAAAAACTAGGTCTGTAGGCTAAACAAAAAAAATCTCAAGATGAGACTAGGACAAAATGGACACCTGGACATATAAAGCCATGGCCTTGGCACTCAGGTTGGCACTAAATGGCGCTCCTGTTTAAAAAGTAAAGGTTGCTTTTTCTACGGCATATTTGATCTTAGTTGGGGAAGGATTCATAGATTTCTTCTGGTGTATGGCTCTACAAAATTTTCCAATTTTCCTCACAATAGTTTTGAGGTCAGTTTGCTGTAGAGGCATCCAGTATCATGCACATCTGGGAAAGGTATTAATTGACTATGGTTGTCTAAGACTAAACTCTTTCCAACAAACAACAAATCTGCAGTAAGACAACTTTCAAAATATCTAGGTGAAAGTATGGAAAATCACTTAAAATGAAAGTAGAATCGGTGAAAAAGACTTAAAAACATGATGTCAAAAGGAGAAACTGTCTGCTTCAGATCCTAATATTGGAAAGGGTTAGTTAGTTTAAGTGAAACTGACAATAACTATCTAAAAATACTTTCTTGTTAATTCAGTTTGTCATTTTTAATTGTTTGCTTGAAAAATGCATGTTAAACGTGAATTTGAATGATGTTAATTCAGACTGACAGTGAGCATTTTGAATTTGTCTTTTATGTTGGGGTAACAATGTTTGTTGAAAAATGCATGTTTTTATGAAGAAGGAAAATAAGTAAATCTTCCCAAAAAACAGACAAACCTGCAGTAGACAACTTTTGAAAAGATTATGCCAAAAGAAACAATTGATCATTATGTTTTCAGATGTATCAAAATTGTTCATATTTTTGCCTAGATAGTAGATAATGTCAAAGTCATCTGTTGCTGATTTGTTGTATGTGGGAAAGGGTTAAATGGCAGTGAAATGGAATTGTTGAAGTGCCACAGTGAGTTGAGTTTCTAACAAGAAATGTTCATTCTTGTTTTGAAGCAGTTATAAAACATTTTAGATAAAACCAGTTACTGTTTACCTGATGTCATTTTTCTAGAGTTTTGTCTGCTTTAACCCTTTACCAAATACAGCAAATCAGCAGCAGATGACTGAAACATGTCCATAAAAGATAGCTTAATTGTTAAATAAAGTTGAAAATATTGTTGCCAAAGGAAAAACCTTTGGCCTAAATGTTTTCAAAAGTCATCTGCTGCTTTTGCGTCAAAATGCGTCTGCTGGTGTGAAACGGTTAAAGCAAATCAAACTTTGTAACCCTTTCCAACATACAACAAAAATGCAGCAGACAAACATTGAAATAATCCAAGCAAAAATATGGAAACTTTTCATAAATGAAAGTATAATTACTAAATAGTATTGAAATTACTTTTTGCAAAGAGAGACATTTATCATTAAGGAGGCGTCGAGACAGCTTTTGTATGTGAGGAAAGGTTAAAAATTGAAGTATTGTTTTGGTTCACATTTGAAAACATTTATCATTTAACTTCTTGCTTCTAGTGTTGTCTGCTGATTAGGCCCACAATGTGGTCTGTAGTAGGGAAAGTGTTAACCCTTTTCCTCATATAGACGCTTTCTGACGCCTCTGAAGCAGACGGCTTTTTGAAAACATAATGACAAAAGAAGAAATTGCTCAAAACAAGCAATTTCTCCTTTTGCCACAATGTTTTCCACTTTTAATCATAGGTTACCATTCAATTATAGAGATTTTCCATCTTTTGACAAAATATGTTCAAAGTCGTCTGCTACAGAATTGTCGTATGAGGGAAAGTGTTAAGCCAAACTATTTTTTTGGTAAATCACTGAAATATTCTGTTATATTTTACAATTTTTTGCCTGAAACAGGTGTGGCTAAATTTGCTTGAAGAACTTGAGGCTGCTTTATAGAATGGTGCAGAGTGTTATTAAAACCATATGTTGAAATTTATCTGTTTTGCCTTCTTAAGTAAAACAATTTGTGTGCAATGTAATAATGCATTATCAAGTTTGCTTTAGAAGATTAAAATTTCTTGTTAGATCAAAGGGAAGGGATTTTGAGTTCTTATGAACTACAGAAACCTGAATCTGAAAGATCATGTTGATCATGTTGAACAACAAACAACAAACAGCTTTGGCTTTTTGTTTCTGACATCTTTAGCCCCGACTTCTGACAACTCTGCAGTAGACAACTTTATGGGGAAAAAGGAGTTATTACTCAAAACGAACAATTTCTCTCTTTCCCCCAAATTTAAGAACAGGTATTGGCTTTGAGAAACATTTTACAAATCATGCATCAAAGTCAGGATTACTGGTATGTTATAACCATGGAAACTGTGATATAAATGTAATTATAATTGAAAGTGTTGTACATATTATTCTTACAGGAACTGTTGAGACTTTAGTGTTCTACAGTATTTAACTGAAAAAACTTAAATAATCCTGGATGGACATCTCTTGTACCATTTCCAACATACAGACACATTTTGACATTCTGTTCATTTCTGTAGTAGGAGGCTTGAAAATGTAATGAGTAATTTCTCCTTTTGCCACAATGTTTACACCTCTATTTGATGATTAAACTTTAATTTAAAGAAGTCTTCCACATTTTTTGCCAAGATCGATTTAGATGTTTTTTTAAAATAAGAAACGGTTAATGACGTCACTGAACTCAAATCAACAAATTTCCTGATAAGCTTTTCCGACTGACTTAACCCTTTCCCTCAAATGACAAATCTGCAGCAGACGACTTTGAATGTATTTTGTCAAAACATAGAAAATCTCCATAATTGAATGGATAACAAAAAGTGGAAAACATTATGGCAAAAGGAGAAATTGCACGTTTTGTGCAATTTCGTCTTTTGTCACTATGTTTTCAAAAAGCTGTCTGCTGCAGAGGCGTCAGAAAGCGTCTATATGAGATAAAGGGTGTTGCCTGTTGCAGTACGTTCAACCCTTTCCCACATACAACAAATCTGCGGCAGATAACTTTGAAATCATGTTGGCAAAAGTATGGATAACCTCTAGAAATTAAAGTATAATTATTGATGCAAGAAGTTAAACAATATGGCAAATGGAGAAATTGCTCACAATGTTTTCAAAGGTCATCAGCTGCAGAGGCTCCAGAAAGCGTCTGTATGTGGGAAATGGTTAAAAGTTGTCCCTGTGTGAGTGTTAATTGTAAAAGCGTTATAGACTGATTAGTTAGGAAATAATGATGATAGGTCTAAGAAGTTAAAAGCTTATTGATTGTTGTGTTTTGGTCCCTTAACTCACCATGTCTGTTGAACTTACTGACAAGCTTTGAATATTAATCACTCCATTTATATAATAGAAATCTTTCTTGACAAAATTGATAGACGAGCTTACGATGAAGATAAAGATGATAACGCACAGAAACACATTCTCATTATGGTCTGTACTTTTCATGGCACATTTGAGGTAATAAGCTGTAAAGAGTGTGTTACGTTTACATCTGTCTGACTTGAAGACACATCTGCGCTTTTGAATACATTGTGGCTAAAGAAAAAATGCTCATAATGAGCATTTTCTCTTTTTGCCACAATGTATTCAATTCTTCAATAATTGTACTTTTGTTGTGTCACCTGCGTAGCATGGTAGGCACTTAGGGATTACTTTTTTTTTTGTCCGGCGTCCGTCTGTCCGTCACACTTTTTCGTCACGTTTCCAAATAACTTTTTTTCTACTCAAAGGATTGGATTGAAACTTCTGACAAATGTTTATATCAATCTTTGTGATGGGTTCACAAAAGGGGGATAATCCATCAGAGTTATTGCCCCTTTTCTGTCAAAAATTAAAATTTTCTGACAAAGCCCCGGCAGGTGACACACGTGCTCCGGGGAGCACTCCATTCTAGTTTAATGAGTTTTCCCTATTTTTGTCCAGATATTTTTAATTTGTTTGCTGTATGTGGTAAAGGGTTTGGAGTAACTACAGCTGATTGAATTATATTATTTATATAACCCTTTCCCGCATATAGACGCTTTCTGACGC
Source organism: Serripes groenlandicus (assembly GCA_031761405.1). Lineage (NCBI taxonomy): Eukaryota > Metazoa > Mollusca > Bivalvia > Cardiida > Cardiidae > Serripes > Serripes groenlandicus. The sequence goes on along the minus strand of JASEVX010000003.1, from coordinate 138,184,654 downwards.
CTCTACAGCAGACGGCTTTTTGAAAACATAGTGACAAAAGAAGAAATTGCACAAAAACATGCAATTTCTCCTTTTGCCACAATGTTTTCCACCTTTTGTCATAGGTTATCCATTCAATTATAGAGATTTTCTATTTTTTGACAAAATATGTTCAAAGTCGTCTGCTGCAGAATTGTCGTATGAGGGAAAGGGTTAAAGCAGACGGCGTTTTGAAAACATAGTGACAAAAGAAGAAATTGCACAGAACGTGCAATTTCTCCTTTTACCACAATGTTTTCCACTTTTAGTCATAGGACAAAATATGTTCAAAGTCGTCTGCTGCAGAATTGTCGTATGAGGGAAAGGGTTAACAGAAGGTCCCTTTTAGCACTAATACATTATAGGCTTGAAAAACCTTAATCCTTTCCCACTTACCGATTAAGTTGGACTCATCTGCTCTAGATAACTTTTGAAAACATTGTGATAAAACAAATTGTCTTATCACAATGTTTTCAACCATTTCTAATAACTATACTTTCATTTATTGAGAGTTTTCCCCAAATATGTATAACAATGCTAAACTGTTGTTACTTTGATATGTACCAGTAGTTACAATTATTTGACATTGAACCTTTAAAAATCCTAATGTTGATGACAATTCTCATAATACCTTATTGTTACCCTTTCTTACATACACATTCTGCAGCAGACAACTTTGAAAATAAGATTAATCTCTCTATAAATGAAAGTTTAATCATTGAATAGATTTGAAAATATGGCGGCAAAAATGAAATCATGAGCAATTTCTCCTTTTGCCACTATGTTTACAGAAGTTGTCTACTGCAAATGTTTCAAAATCTGTGAGGAAAGGGAGGGTTAAATTGATAAAATAATAACTTAACTGATCTTTTATATTGCATTTGCAGTTTGACGAGACACAATGTCCACATGGCAACTATACGTCACTGACCATTTAATGCACCCTGGGGAGATGTGCAGTGCGGGTATCTATGGGATCGATGGTGGAGAATGGGCGGTAGATGGATGTGTGCGACCACAGCCTCAAGAAATTCAGAGATTAATCGGGATCATTCAAGGCAGAGATTCAGATTTCAATGGAATCAAATTAGGTGGCATCAGTTATTTATATGTCACTCACGATCCACAAGAAGGTAGCATCATTCTGAACAGAATAAAGGCTCCCTGTGACAAGGAAAAGTATGTCTGTTGTGGGTACTTGTCCAAGACATGTTTCATATTTGGAGCTGTCGTTGGAAACTACAAGATGGGTAACTGCAGTAAAGTGTCGTGTCGGCTTCGAGAGTATATGAAGCAAGTGGGGTATTAACCCTGACTTGACTATAAACAATACTTTTTAGACTCTTAAAATTGAAAGTATGATTTTGGTACAAGAGTTGTGAGTGCAGAAACATTGTCAGAAAATCAGTCATTACTTATCATTAGCAATGGCTCCTTTTCCGTCATGTTATTTTGCTAGATATCATCTTTACTTCTTTCAAACTGAAAGAAATGTCATTAACTATAATTATGAAATAAAACATAAACAATATCGGAAAAGGTGATCTCAAAATTAATATTAGGCTAACTAATTTTATAAGACAACTTTTTTTTAATAATAAAAAATGTACCAGAAAAATTTTCATGTATAAAATCAGTTTCATTTTGAAGTGAAAGTAGAAAACATTATAGGAAAAGGATGTTAATCAGAATCTTTTCTGTCCCCTAATTCAAATGCTCTTGTTTCAATGAACCTTACCACAAAGTCTAGTATAAGTAGGTACACAATGTAGTTTTACATGTTGTATATATGTAGAATGGGTGGAATGTGAGAGAGAGAGACAATAGACTTAATGTCGAGCTGAATCTGTTTAGTATTGTGTGTGTAATGTGCATTTAGTGTCTGTATATTATAAACTCTCTGAAATCAAGCTCTTTTTTTCACACTGGCAAATTAGATATGTCTCGGGAAAGAATTTTGAGATAATGGAGAATATTTTTGGGGGAAAGGAAAAAATGCTTAAAAGAGAGTCATGTTATTCCCATTTCAACTATAATCTCCTGGAGACTTGGTTTAAATTAGATCAACTTGTATCGTATCTATTTTGTCTGACCGCTTAACCCTTTCCCTCATACGACAGTTCTGCAGCAGATGACTTAGAACATATTTTGTCAAAAAGTAGAAAATCTCCATAATTGAATGGACAACCTATGACTTAAAGTGGAAAACATTGTGACAAAAGGAGAAATTGCTCGTTTTGAGCAATTTCTTCTTTTGTCACTATGTTTTCAAAAAGCCGTCTGCTGCAGAGGCGTCAGAAAGCGTCTATATGAGGGAAAGGGTTAACCCATTTCTTCACACTGACGACATTGCAGACGACTTTTGAAAGCATTACAATAAAAGGTGAAATTGCTCAAAACAAGCAATTTCACCTTTAATTGCAATATTTTCAAGATTTTTCCACTTGTTCATCTGTTGATCGTAAAGTAGACGACATTTGAAATATCATGCGAAGTAACGGGTTAAGTGAATTTTACCCCTTCCCACCGTTCTGACAACTTTTAACAAAATTATGGCAAAAGGAGAAATGCTCATTATCCGCAATTTTTCCGTTTACCATAATGTTTTTAACTCGACCAAATAATCAGACTTATTTATATAGATTTATTTTATTATTGTTTTGCCTAGATTTTCACATTTTTCTGCTGAGGATTTGTTGAATGAGGGAAAGGGGGGTTAAAAGAAAGGTTCAAGTAGTAGATATGCAGCAGGCACAATTCATGAACTGGTTACTAAACCCCTTCCCACATACAACAAAATCTCCAGCAGACATCCGTCATTAAAATATTTAGATGAAAACAGCAAATTTCTATAATTGAAGGAATAATTCCTTAAAAAATGTGAAAACATTGTGAAAAAAAGGGGAAATTGCTTGTTTTGAGTAATTTTATCTTTTGCCACAATGTTTATAAAAGTCATCTGCAGCAGAGGTGTCCGAAGCGTCTGTATATGGGAAAGAGTTAAGTTTAATTATACCTATCTGTGGCTGCCAAGGTGTATGCTGCAACTAAAGGATAGGGGAAGCAATCCTTGTGTTATATATAATTGTGCTTTCATAGAATTTTGTCCCTTGATAATAATTCTCATGAATCTTAAAAACAATTTGAAAATTCAATGTTTTAATGAACCCTTTTCCCCGATACAGAGAGCTTTAAATGCTTCTGCTGCAGACAATATTTTAAATCATTTTGAGAAAAGGACATTTGCTCAATATTTGCACTTTTCCTATTCCCACAATGGTTTTTAAAAACTATTGAAATAATTATATATCCAAGTTTTTGCGGGTTTTTTCTTTTCTATTCCTCAACTTTTCAAAGTAGACAACACGGAAAACTGCCTATTAGTTAATCCTTTTCCACTTACATTGGCTTTCTGTTGCCTCTGTAGTGGACGGCTTTTGAAAACATTGTGGCAACCGAAGAAATTGCTTATCAAGATCAATTTCTCCTCTTGCCACATTGTATTCAACTCTACCGGTATTCAATAATAATACATTCATTCAAAGAAATTTGGTTTGCTTAGATGATTTCACAATCGCCTGCAGCAGTTTTGTTGTATGTGGAAAAGGCTTAAATCATTAATTAACAAATTCTGCATCTTAACCTTTTCCACATACTGGCGCTTTCTGACCCCTCTGAGGCAGATACTTTTTGAAAACATTGTGGCAAAAGAAGAAATTGCTCATAATGAACAATTTCTCCTTTTGCCACAGTGTTTTCAACTCTTTTCATTTATTACACTTTGTTTTTTAAAGGTTTTTCATATTTTTGTACAGATGTTTTCAAAGTCACCTGTTGCAGATATGTGGGATGTGGGAAAACGTTAAATGGGAATTGAGAATAATTTGTATATTGATGTGTCTGGGTGCAAGTTTGCTTGTTCTGGAATGCACTTGGGCCATCCTTTGTAAGTTTGTCCTCCGTTTCTAGGCAACTACTGAGTCTACTCACTTCGACACCAATAGGGATGTGCATGGTTAACCCTTTCCCACATGAAACAAATCAGTAGCACAGGACGTTGATTATTTATATACAGGCAAAAATAGTTGAAATCTCTACTAATGTTAGTATGATTATTGAAAACTGACAAAAGGAGGCTTTGCTCACATGATGAGCAATGTCTCCTTTTGCCATGATGTGAGAGTCAACTTTCCGCAGATGGTCAGAAAGTGTGATGGGAGGATTAATCTGGTGGTGTTCTGGTAGTTCAACGATTGAATTCACACATATCTAACTTCTTACTTGAAACAAATAACTTGACCTGCCTTATGCAGTAGACAACAATAAAAAAAAAAAAATGTTGAAAAAGGAGAAATGAGTAATTTATCCTTTTCCTTCAAAGTTTTTAACTTGATTACAGTTTTAGTTACTTCCGCAGATGTTTTCAAAGCAGAGGACTTTAAAAATATCAGATACAGTTGATGGTTTACCTTGACAATAATATGTAATAATTGCTGTTATAATTCTTGTTTTGTTTTTGTCTTTTTCTTTACTTTGTTTTTGTTATCCATGCTTTGTTTTTTATCCTGCTTTTTTGCTCTATGGTGGATCTGAGATATAAGTGTGTTTTATACATTGTTTTGGATCTGAGATATTAGTGTGTTTTATACATTTTTTTGGATCTGAGATATTAGTGTGTTTTATACATTGTTTACCCCACATTGAATAACTGAATGGGGTGCATAGTTGTGTCCAATGTAATGCAATGTATGTGCCTGTTGGATGTCTCATTACCTGTACACTAGAATCAGTTTCTAACTCAACCGTTTTACACATACAACTTATCTGATTTGAAAACATCTCGGCAAAAATATATATAATCTCTATGAGTGAAAGTTGAATTATGAAAGAAGAGGTGACATTATTGTGACAGATGGAGAAATTGCCAACTTTGAGCAATTTCTCCTGTTGCCACACTGTTGTCAAGAGTCGTCTTATGCAGATAGTACATGAAGATGCGCCGGTCTGTGGAAAAGGGTGAACAATTAAATAGATTGACTGTCATCACTGAAACAGACAACACTTCACAATAATGTTGTTGAAGGAAAATTTGATTTTTTTTTAAGCAATTTCTCCATTTCCAACAATATTGTCAACAGTTGTATGCTATCAAATAACTATTGTCAATATCAGGAAAAGTGCTAAAGTAATCTTTCAATGCACTATATATTCATCCTCAGTCTAGATACTCATAATGCTTACTCAGGCAACCCTTCCCCACATCCAACACATATGCAGCAGCTGACTTTTTAAAACATTTAGGCAAAAACATCGAAAAACAAATGTTAGTCCAATCATTGAATAGAGTTGTAAACATTGTGAAAAGTAATAGAAATTGCTCATTGCCACAAGTTTTTCAAATTGCATCTGCCACAGATCAGATGTACCAAACTGTGTCTGCATATTAGAAAAGGTTTAAGTAGTTTTAGTGAAATAAGCACCCTTGGGTTTCAACATTGTATGCTTTGCAGTTGTTATTGCCTTTCTATATGGGGATATGTGCGTTATAGGTTGATATTAGAATTGTGCAGTGTTGCTGAATTGGTATGCATGATTCATGTCAAAATTGTCAATTAAAAATTCATCCATTCATATGTTGACTTGTCTTTTTTTACTCGACCCCATTCAGAGCTGTAAGTGGGCAGAGTATTCTGCTCTAATCCATTATTTGACCTACTGTGGATAATCAAAGTCATAGTCTCAGTTTTGACTGTTTCAAAACGAGAAATTTTCAAACAAAATTCTGTTTTTACTCCTCAAGAAATAAGGCCTCTACCATTGCTCCTTGTAATTATGAGTACTTCAGCTACATTAGAGGTGTCATTACTCCTTTTTAGTATGAGTATTTCAGCTACATTAGAGGTGCCCTTACTCCTTGTAAGTATGAGTACTATAGCTACATTAGAGGTGCCCTTACTCCTTGTAAGTATGAGTACTATAGCTACATTAGAGGTGTCATTACTCCTTGTAAGTATGAGTATTTCAGCTACATTAGAGGTGCCCTTACTCCTTGTAAGTATGAGTACTATAGCTACATTAGAGGTGTCATTACTCCTTGTAAGTACGAATACTTCAGCTACATTAGAGGTGCCATTACTCCTTGTAAGTATGAGTACTTCAGCTACATTAGAGGTGCCATTATTCCTTGTAAGTATGAATACTTCAGCTACATTAGAGGTGCCATTACTCCTTGTAAGTACGAGTACTATAGCTACATTAGAGGTGCCCTTACTCCTTGTAAGTATGAGTACTATAGCTTCATTAGAGGTGTCATTACTCCTTGTAAGTACGAATACTTCAGCTACATTAGAGGTGCCATTACTCCTTGTAAGTAATAATAATAATAATAATAATATACTTTATTTAAAGAGGGTAACACAGTTAGTAAGACTAATCTTCCCTGTGGCCCTCAACAATGAACATCAAAACAAGTAATACAGTGAAACAATTTTTCTATAGTAAAACATTAAGCAGTTATGGTTAGTAAATAACATGAAAGTTTATTTTTGAAAGTGTATAAATTCAAGGAAGATCGAATTTCAACTGGCAGATCATTCCATAGGAGAGATCCAGAATAATGAAATGATTTTTTGTAAAGCTCTGTTTTGGGCTTTTGAACATATAAATTACCATTTACAACAGTTCTTAGGTGATAGGGGTTATTACTTCCTACATACTTAAGATTATCTGACAAGTATGCAGGTGCCTGGCCATTTAAACATTTATACATAAGTAATAATTTGTGATATTGAATCCTTATCTTGATTGGCATCCAATTTAGTTCTTTGAACAAGGCTCTGACGGTGAAAAAGGATCTGTATCAAGGATTATTCTTGCTGCTCTTTTTTGTAGTTTAAGTATTCTGTTTAGCCCATCTTCAGAACAATTACCCCAAACAGTACAACAGTAATCAATTAGTGGTAAGATATACCCATTATAAAATAATTTTCTTGCATGAAGATGTAAATATTTTTTTGTTTTGGACAAAAGGTATATACGTGATGAAATGGCAGAGCATATTTGGTCAATTTGCTTTGACCAGTTTAAATGAGGGTCAATTTTTACACCCAAAAGTTTCTCACAGTCTGAATTTTTCAAGACGTTTGAATTAATTTCAAGATTTAAACACATCTCCTGACTTGATAGTTTCTGCCTTGTTCCTATTGTCATACACTTAGTTTTTTCTATATTAATATACATCATATTGTCAGAGCACCATTTAGTTATAGAGGTCATGTCAGTTTGAAGTATTTGCTGAATTTCCATGGTGTTTTTTCCTGAAGTGTAAAAAGTAGAGTCATCTGCATACATATCAGCTGTGCTTTTTCCTACTTGTAATGGAAGATCATTAATGTACAATATGAAAAGTAATGGACCAAGTATAGATCCTTGAGGAACTCCATAAGAAATAGGTGCAGATTTAGACTTTACATTCCCTATCATTACTTGCTGTGTTCTGTAATTTAAATATGATTCAAATAACTTATGGGACTGTTTATCACAACCATAAATATGAAGTTTTTTACATAAGAGACTGTGATCAACCACATCAAAAGCCTTTTTCAAATCTAAGAAAATTACTCTGTTTATGTTTCCTTCATTCATTTCTTGTAACCATTTGTCAGTTATATTGGTAAGGGCTGTTTGACAAGAGTGAATTGGTCTGAATCCAGATTGAGATGGATGTAAAAGGTTGAACTCTGATAAGTATTTATAAAATTGTTTAGAAACATGTTTCTCTATCAGCTTTGACAAAGTTGGTAATACGGATATGGGTCTGTAATTAGTTGCCTCCATTTTATCTCCCTTTTTGTATATTGGAGTTACCTTAGCATTTTTGAAGAGTGTAGGGAACTTACCACTATCAATAATTCTATTAAAAATATATGTCAGTGAAGAAACTATGGCAGGTGCACTTATTCGCAAAATTCTTGGGCTTATGGTATCTATGCCAAAAGATTTGTTTACATTAAGACTGCACAGTTCTCCATAAAGTGCATTCATGTTAACTGGCTGTATCTTAAAATTCATATCATGGGGTAGTTTACTCTCCACAAATGACCTCAATGTTTTAAAATTTGCAGGTTTGTCAGTGGATTTACCTCTTAGATTTTCAACACATGAAGTAAAGAAATCATTAAATTTGTTTGCAACATCACTGGGATCTGTGAGTGTTGTTCCATCATCTTTCTTAAGTGAAGATGGACTAGCAAAGTATTTGGGATTCAATGTGTTTATACATTTCCATAGTGTCTTGGGGTCTTTGGAGTTTTTAACTGCCTCAGAAAAATAATTATATTTTGCCTTTTTAGTTATGAGTATTGTTTTATTTCTCCATGTTTTATATTCTTGCCACATACCTAATTTATGACACCTATACGAATACTTCAGCTACATTAGAGATGCCATTATTCCTTGTAATTTTCAATTTCCCCTTCCGTCACAGTGTTTTCAAAAGTCGTCTGCTGTAGAGGCTTCAGAAAGCGGCTACATGAGGGAAATGGTAAAATGTCTGGTTTTAATGACATTGAGCTGTGTCCTAAAAGATCTTTGACACCCAACTCTCTGATGATGGTATATGAATCGTCTTCAATTGTTCTTCTAGTTCATATTGTCCATGTTGAAAAGCAGCCAGTTGCTTGGGAAGATTGTTGTGTGGAGTACTGGTGTGAGAAAACCAGGAAACACATGAGTAGGTGAACTGAGAAATTGTTAAAAACGGCGTTAAACCCCAATCAATCAATCAATCAATCTAGTTCATAGTGTTACTTTTCAGAGGCATCTTAACCTTTCCCACATTAAAACAAATCGGCAGCAGACTTCTTTGAACACATAATGTCAAAAACATGAATAATCTCCTTAAACGAGAGTTTGATTATTAAATAGAGTTGAAAAGATTATGCCACAATGTTTTCAACTCTTTCCAATACTTATACTTTCATTTATAGAGATTAAATACAGATTTACTTTAATGATTCTCTAAAGCCGCCTGCTGCAGAATTCTTTCAAGTGGGCAGAATTCAACCCTGTTACCATATTATGCAGATGCAACTTGACATATCTGCAGCAGACTCCTTTTAAAAATACTTATTTGTCCAGATGTTTTTGCAGTCGTCTGCTGCAGATTTATAATTGAGAAAGTGTTGATGATATAAGTCCAGATTAGCTTGACGAAACCTAACAATAGCATTTATCTACACTTGCCTTTAGAAAACAGCAGATGTATGTTAAATTCTATAATTATCGCCTTGTGGTGTAGTGGTAGAATGTCTGCCTCTGGTGCAGGAGGTCGCTGGTTCAATCCCCAGCCGGGTCATACCAAAAACTATAAAATGGTAGTAATGGCTGCCCTCCTTGGGGATCAGGGTTGCGAGGTTAGCATTTCGACTGACTGACTGGTGTCAGGATAAATGGACCAGTAGTACTGATAACTTACCCAGGGCGTGCCGTGATATAATTGACACATTGTTGAAAGCGGTATAAAGACTAAACAATCTATTTAATTTGACAAAAACATTTGTTTTTAACTTATATCCATTACAGATATTCCAAGATGTCAGGCTGGGACTCGCATGTTGACCATTTAAAGAAATACCCCGCTGTGTCAAGTGCTGGGCTCTTCGGGCTCGACGGACACCCTTGGGCTACAAGTCCGGATTTCAAACCAACGCAGCCAGAAGTTGCCAAATTAGTACAGATAGTATCAGATCCAAATGCAGACCGAAGTAATATCCGAGTTTGTGGGAGCAAGTTCATGGGAATCGCGCCTGCTGATGAAGGACTCATTACCCTCGTAGAAATTGGTGCAGTTGATAAAAAGCGTGTATGTACTGTTTCGAAATTCAAAACGGGAGTTATCATCGGGATTGGGGAGTCAACAAATGGTGGTCCACTACGTGAGGCCTTGGATAAATATGCCAAATACTTAGCCGGCATTGGTATCTAACATTAAGAAGTCTTAGAGGATAAGTCATGAGTTCTGAATAAGGGGAGTGAACTGTATTTTGAGGATAGAAATGAATAAATGGGGGACAAATTAAAATATTGTTAATTAGAATTTACCAACAAAGAAACAAACTGCAGTGGAATGTGAAACTAATGACTTTGAAAATGTTTTGCAGAAAATATGAAATATCTTCATGGATGTAGGTATGATTGTTATATAAAGATCGAAAACGTAGCGGTAAAAGGAAAAATTGCTTATCATGAGCAATTTCTCCATTTTAACACAATGTTTTCAAAGTAAACTACTTCAAAAGTGTGTGAAAGAACTAAGCAGAAGAATTTGTTCTTCATGAGCAATTTCTTCTTCTCTCAACATTTCACAAGTCATCTGCTGCAGACAAATCTAACCTTTCCCACTTACGACAAATCTGCAGCAGATGTCTTTTATAATATTTAAGCAGAAACTCTATATAAATGAAGGTGTAATTCCTGAAAAAAGGTAAAAACATTGTGGCAAATGGAGAAATTGCTCATTTTGAGCTATTTTTACTATGCCACAATGTTTTCAAAAGTCGGCTGATGCAGAGGTGTCAGAAAATGTCTACATGTGGGAAAGGGTTAAAATGTTCAACCTGATATGATGTTATGACAAGTTCCGGCTTTGAAAATACTTTCGTCATTCGAGACATTTGAAAACATAAAAACTGAGAAATTTATGTGTGTTTTTAAAATAGTTAAGTGCAGTTTTCTCCGGTAGTGACGCGGGCTGTCAATCTAGGGGTTGTGAGTTCGAATCCCGGCTCGGCCAACTTTCTTTCCGACGATTGACAAAAGTCAATGTGACATGCGTCATTCGACTTCCACCAATGGGCTAAGTCTATGTGGAAAAGCAGCCAGTTGCTTGGAAAGATTGTTGTGTGAACTGGCCGCCGTGATATAACTGAGAAATTGTTAAAAACGGCGTTAAACCTCAATCAATCAATCAAGCAGTTTTCTCCCCTTTTGGAGACAATGTTTCATACTTAATAAAATGTAGTTTTATTGTTACTTGTTAAGAATACATTCAAATCAAATAATATGATACTTACATCGAGTTATTGATTAGTTTTTTGACAACAGTCATGTTGCCTGTTTTGTTTGTTTGATTGCATTTTGTGATTCATGAAGTTAGGAATGATCTTGATCAGATATTACCCCTAACGGAAAAAAAGACCTGTGGCCTTGCATGTGTATATTTATGCAGTCTGATCCATGTTTGCACAATTCATTTCATCACTGTTTTGTTGCCAGACTGATTATAGGATTGTATTAACCCTTTCCCACATACAACTATTCTGCAGCAGATGAATTTGAAAACATCTTCTAAAGATATGGAACATAATAAAGGTATAATTACTGAAAAATTGTTGAAAACATTGTGGCCAAAGGAGAAATTGCTTGTTTTGAGCAATTTCTTCTTTTATCACAATGTTTTCAAAAGTTGTCTGCTTCAGATGCATCTATAGGTGGGAAAGGGTTAAACTTTGACCTGACCATTGATCTCCATGAATCTAAACGCTGTGATTTGTTAAAACTCCTGCCAACAGTAACGTCCCCCTCAACTCTTTAACTCTTTCCCTCATATAGACGCTTTCTGACGCCTCTGTAGCAGACAGCTTTTTGAAAACATAGTGACAAAAGAAGAAATTGCACAAAACGTGCAATTTCTCCTTTTGACACAATGTTTTCCACTTTTCGTCATAGGTTATCCATTCAATTATGGAGATTTTCTATGTTTTGACAAAATACGTTCAAAGTCGTCTGCTGCAGAATTGTCGTATGAGGGAAAGGGTTAACTCTTTCCCAATAACAACAAATCTGCAGCAGACCACTTGGATTATCAAGGCAAACATATGAAAAATCTTCAATAATGAAGATTTAATCATTGAACCAAGAGATGAAAATAATATGACAAAAGTAGAAATTGCTCATTATCAGCATTTGTTTCTTTTACCACAATGTTTTCTTTTCAAAAGAGATAGGGTCTGGTTACCTGTCTCTTTCATACATACCTGTCTCTTTGGTACTTACTGTCTCTGTTTGCTTTGGAATTAACCAGCAGGCTGAATCATAGATGTTTACTTCAAAAAGTACACTGTTTACAGTTTTTATCAAAAAGTGGCAGAATTATTTTGAAATAAAGTGCTTAAAACATTCAAGGAGGAGGAGAAATTGCTATTTTTTTTATGTATTTCCTACCATTCCCACAATATTTTCAAAAAATTGTCTGCTAATAATTAAGGCAGATAAAACCAAATCATATTTTATTTGGTAATGGTTTAAATCTATTTCTTCATTTTCAAAAATGATTTTACATTTATTCATACAACTCTATTGTTATAATTGGTCTGAATAAGAAAGTAATTGAAACATTTCTACTAAAAGGAATGTAACTTTGAGAAAACTGAAAGTATAATTTTGAAAATTGTCAAAAACAATTAAATAAATGGAGCAATTTCTCCATTTCCACAATGTCTTCAGCAGTCATCTGCTGCACAGGCATAAAAAGGCGTGCTTTTTTAAGAAAGTGTTTCAGTATTAATTGATACTTTATTTTTAACATATTTATCCATAGAATATGTATCCAAATAGTTGTACATGAATTAAATTTATTTTGTTCTTTATTTTATACCTTATTTTTATGTGGCACACAAAGATGCTGTGATTTCTGTTTATTAGTCCATGTCAAATGTGTTGTCACCTGTTAACTGTTTACCTGATATGATATTTTAAGTGACATCTGCTTTGAAGAATTGAAACCATTGTGGGAAAAGTTTGAAAACTTTCTTCAGCTCCTTTTTCTCACAATTTTTACTAAAGTAGTCAGCTTCGACACGAAAGCATTGCAATTTTACCAGTTAAGCTGTTTTATATATATAAAAAAGGCAGATTGTTTTGTGTATGATGCTAATAATAGAATAGAAAACATTGTAGGAAAAGGAAATAAATAAGCAACAGCTTGTTTTCTTTCACTATTTATGTATCAGGAAATGGTTTAAAGTTTAACCTTTTCCCACATTCAACAAATCTACCACAGACGACATTAAATTAATTGAGGAAAAAATATAGAAAACCTTTGAATGACTGTTTATTTTTAGGATAGAGTTGAAAACATTGAGACAAAAGAGAAATAGCTCATTAAGAGCAAATTCTCCTTTTGCATCAATGTTATCTAAAGTCATCTTCGCAAAGGCGTTATTAAAGCGTCTATGTGGGAAAGGGTTAAGAAAGTGTGACAGTTATGGGCGTTCATTTCATTTTGTTGCCATTTGCATATCAAGATTAATAATTGCTGCAATTTACCAAAAATTATTTGAAACTGCAATCAACATCCAAATAAAGTATTCATAATAAATATTATATGTGTATTTTAGTTAATAGCTTACTTGAGCAAATTCCTCAATGTGAGCCATTGTGATCACCCTGTGTCAGTCTTGCAAGCAGCAGTTTCTCTAGCATGCTTCAACTGCGAAGAAGTTAGTGCTGCATTTTGCTTTGCCTTCATTTGGTGAGTGTTTGTCATATTCTTAAGGTCACCTGAGCTCTAACTTATATGTGGTTGACCTTCAAGTGACATCTCATCGAAAAGCACAAGACCAATTTCAACCAATGTTGAAAGTACTGATAAACTGCTGAACATAGACTGATGTCATCAGCTGAGTCTCAATATACCATTGGATGTTTCGCCCCTTATACATTTTACATCTTCAAGTGGATGGAGTGGGTAGTGGTGATCAAACACTATCCTCAGTAACCTGTATATGTTGATTGATTGTTTTGTGTTAAATGCCGCTTTCAACAATTTTTAGCCGAGCCCCGGTAGCGACGCGGGCTGTCAATCCAGGGGTTGTGAGTTTGAATCCCGGCTCGGCCAACTTTCTTTCCGACGATTGACAAAAGTCAATGCGACATGCGTCATTCGTCTTCCACCAATGGGCTAAGTCTATGTGGAAAAGCAGCCAGTTGCTTGGGAAGATTGTTGTGTGGAGTACTGGTGTGAGAAAACCAGGAAATGCATGAGTAGGTGAACTGGCCGCCGTGATATAACTGAGAAATTGTTGAAAACGGCGTTAAACCCCAATCAATCAATCAATTCAACAATTTTTAGCTCCACTTTCAGTCAAGCTTATGTCATGGCGAATTGTCCGCCGTGCATGTGTGCGTTTTCCTTTTTGCTAACCACTTGGTCAATTGGGATGAAACTTCATGGGAGACATCATTTCAATGTCCTCTCCTAAATTCCTTCAAATCTTTTGGATCCATACAGGGTTATTTTGCGGTATATTGCTATAGTGAAAATTTAAAAAATCTTCTCCTGAAAGTGTCAGGATGATTTTCAAATAATTTTGTCGAAATGTTTCTAGGGTGACCCTCTATCAGATTCCTTCAAGCCATGTTGAGTGCTCGAAAACTATTGCCACCAAAGGGCAGGCTGTTTTGCCTTACCTAGCTGTAGTGAAAACTTTAATAATCTTCTCGGACGAAAGTTTTTGGCCGATTTTCAAATAATTTTGCAGAAATGTTCCTTGGGTGACACTACATGATTCCTTCAAGCCATGGTGATTGGTCATAAAACATGGCCACCAGGGGGCAGGGCTGTTTGGAGATTTAATTTTTGCCTTATGGCAGTGGAGTGATACTGGCCTTCTTGTTCAATTATCAAGGCGTTTCCTTGGTAAGTTACCAGTACTACTTGCCCATTTATCCTGACACAAGCCAGCCCCGCAGCCCTGAGCACCAAGGAGGGCAGCCATTACTAACATTTTTTAAAGTCTTTGGTATGACCCGGAATGCTCTACCACAACACCATCGAGGCGGTTCCTGTATATGTTGGATGCCTAGTTTGGTCATTAGGTCTTGGCAGCCAGAGTGAACTGGATACACTTTCTGCCACCTTTCTTAGAACATGGGTAGTACCTTTCCCTTCACTCCTATCAGCTGTATTGATTGGTTGTTAATATGGCAGGATCTAGGGCTAGATAACCTTGCTATTTTACATGTTACTTTTGGCTGTCGGCAGCTTGTTTAACCCTTTCCCTCGTACGACAATTCTGCAGCAGACGACTTTAAACGTATTTTGTCAAAAAATAGAAAATCTCCTTAATTGAATGGATAACCTATGACAAAAAGTGGAAAACATTGTGGCAAAAGGAGAAATTGCACGTTTTGTGCAATTTCTACGTTTGTCACTATGTTTTCAAAAAGCCGTCTGCTGAAGAGGCGTCAGAAAGCGTCTATATGAGGGAAAGGGTTAAGACCTTTTCGTAATCAACTTTGCAAAAATTTAAATTCCTCAACTTTTCATAATCGGCTTCAGGCCCGAGTCACATGATCAAAGGTTATCATGTGATAAGACCCCATAAAGTAAACTGGCAGAAGGTCAAAGCCCTTACAGACTGGTTTTTATTATACGCCCGTTTTTTCAAAACGGGACGTATTATGGCGAGGCGTTGTCCGTCTGTCCGTCCATCCAATTTTGTTCCGGCCTACTCCTCCTACACCTTTTAAGATATTGATGCCAAACTTGGTAGAAATAATCACCAGCACAATATTGTGTGCGCCTAAAAAGGAGGTAACTCTGTACCTATTTCCTAGAGTTATGCTCCTTTTTAGACTTAAATTTTTTCCAAAATTCACATTTCCTTCAATATCTGTAGAACTGTTGCAGATATTATTTTGAAAATTTATATTTGTGTTAAGTATCATATGACAACATCACATACCAAGTTCCATAAATGTGACTGTTATTTTGACAAAATGATACCTCTTTGTTATTTTGACAAACTTATTCCTCTTTTTTAGACCATTCATATTTCCTTAAATATCTTTTGCTTCAAAACTTAAATATTATTAAATCATCAAATACATGTATTATTAAATCATCTGAAGCCAAGTTGATAACCAAGTCCCGTTACTGTCACTTTCC
Organism: Serripes groenlandicus; assembly: GCA_031761405.1. NCBI lineage: Eukaryota > Metazoa > Mollusca > Bivalvia > Cardiida > Cardiidae > Serripes > Serripes groenlandicus. Next base: position 138,168,687 of record JASEVX010000003.1, on the reverse strand, counting down.
TTTTCGACAAATTATTACCATTTTTATATACGCGTTTTGCGTTGGTCATCAAACTCAACTTCAGACAACTAATTCAGCAGCCAACAATTGATTACAACTCCACCATTGACTTAATTTTTACAAATTTCGCCAATGAAGACGGTGCTGCAGGAACTTGTGAAACCTATTACTCAGATCATAAACTAATCTGGATATCATTGAAATGCTAACTCTGCTTAAATACTGAACAGGATTTCAAACTGTACCATATTCATGCTTTTTGACAATATATAATACTAATTTACGGAATTTGTGACACTTCTCTGGATACTAAGGATTCAAAATCATGATCAAAACATTTAAATATAGATAAATGGATAACCAAAATAGTGTCAATTTATCAAGAAAATTGCCAAACTTTTTGTGACACAGCATTTCAACCATAACTACTGCTACTACATGTGACACTACAATTGTACAGCATTTAGAATCTTCAGACCTGCATCTAAACACTGGTATATACTATAGTCTGTTAACATATTGTTAAATTGGGTCAATCTACCAAAAAATGTGTTTTTATCCTTTTCTGCACTCTAGAGGCCACATTTGTTAGGTGATTTATGTTTTAATGCTTTAACTTTGAATGCATGCTTACAAATCAAATAATCAATTAGTATCTTAAAAGGCATCACTCAAATCAATTGTTATGCTCCCCAGTGCATTGAGCATAAATCTAAAAGTACTGAATATATTTCAATGAAACTTGAAATATACATACATATCAATAAGAGTGCATAATACAAGAACCATAACTTTGTAGTGAATATTTTTCAAATTATCTCCCTTGTTAGACTTTATACTAGAAAGGCGACACCTTAAGGGTTTCGCGGGATAGAATGAGTGCAGAGGAGCAGAATTGCATCCAAACTACCAACCGACCACACACAATGCTGAATATATTATTTCGATTCTAACATGATCCAAAACGTAACAATTGATGAAACTAGTATTTTGCAACACCAAAATTATCTCCGTAAGTCTAAAAGATAAATAGAACATTATTATCGGGATTTGGCGCCAAAGTTTAGTTTAAACTTATTTATTTTACATCGATTGCGAAACAAGCTTTAAGCTTAAATTAATCACACTCGATGTCTGCTTCCTGGAGACTTAACCAGTACTCATGCCGTTTTGTGTGGAAAAATCTCAAAAGGACCCGCTCATCACGGGACTCGAACCAGGGACCTTTGATACGAGAGGCCGACGCTCTACCTCTGCACCACTGTAACGTTATGACGTCATACCGCTGAAGTGCTGAACGTGACGTCACTTTCCAAGTATTTGGTCACGTGAAAATATTTGATTCAAGAGCCCCTATTAAAAGCATTCTCCAACTATCAAAACTAAATGTATGAGAAATCTAAAAACACCGTTGTTTGCACTGGATCTTTGACAAGTTTCAGTTTAAATTTCAGGTCTCTAGCTGATTCCGTTATTTGCTGGTACGAGATCTACAGAAATATGTAGTCAAAATGTCGATTTTTCGGGTTTTAACCTTAAAAATATCTAAAACTAGATTTTTCCCAGATATAACGAAACCGCCCAGACCTAGATCGCATTGTGGTCTATCAGTGTGGCTAATTTCAGCGAAATCGTTCTCACCGATTTCTTTGTCCCCAGATCGCTGAATTTTACAACACATTGTGTCCCAATAGCCGTATAGACATTTGTTCCGTAGAACAGAATAGAATAATTCTGTTCCACTACACTCATTCTATACTAGATAGGCGACACCTTAAGGGTTTCGCGGGATAGAATGAGTGAAGAGGAGCAGAATTATACCGAACTACCAACTGGCCACACGCAATACTAAATATATATGTTATGAATATGTCATTTCAATTCTTACATGATTCAAAACGTAACAATTGATGACACTCATGGTTTTTTGGCAACACCAAAATTATTTCCGCAAGTCTAAAAGATAAACACACCATACTATTGGTTTTGGCGCCAAAGCAATAACGTTATGACGTCATACCGCTGAAGTGCTGAACGTGACGTCACTTTCCAAGTATTTGGTCACGTGAAAATATTTGATTCAAGAGCCCCTATTAAAAGCATTCTCCAACTATCAAAACTAAATGTATGAGAAATCTAAAAACACCGTTGTTTGCACTGGATCTTTGACAAGTTTCAGTTTAAATTTCAGGTCTCTAGCTGATTCCGTTATTTGCTGGTACGAGATCTACAGAAATATGTAGTCAAAATGTCGATTTTTCGGGTTTTAACCTTAAAAATATCTAAAACTAGATTTTTCCCAGATATAACGAAACCGCCCAGACCTAGATCGCATTGTGGTCTATCAGTGTGGCTAATTTCAACCGATTTCTTTGTCCCCAGATCGCTGAATTTTACAACACATTGTGTCCCAATAGCCGTATAGACATTTGTTCCGTAGAACAGAATAGAATAATTCTGTTCCACTACACTCATTCTATACTAGATAGGCGACACCTTAAGGGTTTCGCGGGATAGAATGAGTGAAGAGGAGCAGAATTATACCGAACTACCAACTGGCCACACGCAATACTAAATATATATGTTATGAATATGTCATTTCAATTCTTACATGATTCAAAACGTAACAATTGATGACACTCATGGTTTTTTGGCAACACCAAAATTATTTCCGCAAATCTAAAAGATAAACACACCATACTATTGGTTTTGGCGCCAAAGCAATAACGTTATGACGTCATACCGCTGAAGTGCTAACGTGACGTCACTTTCCAAGTATTTGGTCACGTGAAAATATTTGATTCAAGAGCCCCTATTAAAAGCATTCTCCAACTATCAAAACTAAATGTATGAGAAATCTAAAAACACCGTTGTTTGTACTGGATATTGGACAATTTTCAGTATGAATTTCAGGTCTCTAGCTGAATCAGTTTTTTACTAGTGCGAGATCTACAGAAATATGTAGTCAAAATGTCGATTTTTCGGGTTTTAACCTTAAAAATCTCTGAAACTAGATTTTTCCCAGATATAACGAAACCGCCCAGACCTAGATCGCATTGTGGTCTATCAGTGTGGCTAATTTCAGCGAAATCGTTCTCACCGATTTCTTTGTCCACAAATCGCTGAATTTTACAACACATTGTGTCCCAATAGCCGTATAGACATTTGTTCCGTAGAACAGAATAGAATAATTCTGTTCCACTACACTCATTCTATATTTCCATGTCAGGACCATGACTCGAAAAGTACTAAAGATATTTTGATGAAACTTGAAATGTATACAGATATTAAAGAAAGTAAGTGCATTACACAAGAACCATAACTCTATAATAAAAATTAACTCCCTTGTTACTTGTTTTTATTATTTTCTTTTTTGTCCGTCACACTTTATTTGCATTGAGCATAAATCTAAAAGTACTGAATATATTTCAATGAAACTTGAAATATACATACATATCAATAAGAGAGAGTGCATAATACAAGAACCATAACTTTATAGTGAATAATTTTCAAATGATCTCCCTTGTTAGACTATATTTCCATGTCGGGACAATAACTCGAAAAGTACTAAAGATATTTTGATGAAACTTGAAATGTATACAGATATTAAAGAAAGGAAGTGCATTACACAGGAACCATAACTTATAGTGAATAATTTTCAAGTTATATCCCTTGTTAGACTTTATATTTCAATTTCAGGACCATAACTCCAAAAGTACGAAAGATATTTCGATGAAACTTGAAATGTAGTTAACTCCTTTGTTTTTATTATTTTCTTTAAATGAAGTCTGCATTATGTAAATAGGTATGATCTCTAGTTAAAGATAGTTCTATCAGACAATGCCTATTATCACTTGACAAAGCCCTTTTGGGGAGCATCATTCGGTTCCACCGATTCCTTGTTATTACAAATTATGACCCTTTCCTAAACTATGCCCCTTTCATGTAGTATGAACTTCCTTTAGTGATAGTTCTATTTTGTGAGTGCATCGAGTACTATTCATAATCTTCTTGACGGGCGTATTTTGTGGCTTTGGTACTCTTGTTGATTGATTCATTGGGGTTTAACACCGTGTTAAGTCATAACATGTCAGCTAGTTCACCTACTAGTGTGTTTCCTGTCTTTCTCACACCAGTACTCCCACAACATTCTTTCCAAGCAACTGACTGTTTTTCCACATGGACTATTAGCCCATTGGTGGAAGACGAATTGACGTTTGTCACAGTGACTTTTTGCCAAACGTCAGAAAGAATGTTGACCAAGCTGGGGTTCGAACCATCAACCCCTGGATAGACAGCTCTCGTTGCTACTGACTGAGCTACTGGAGCTCGGCCCTTATAGTTCTCATCATCCTGGATCTTTCATGTGACTCGTGGTTAAATATTGGTGGTGTTAACCCTTTCCCTCATATAGACGCTTTCTGACGCCTCTGCAGCAGACGGATTTTTGAAAACATAGTGACAAAAGAAGAAATTGCACAAAACATGCAATTTCTCCTTTTGCCACAATGTTTTCCACTTTTAGTCATAGGTTATCCATTCAATTATGGAGATTTTCTGTGTTTTGACAAAATACGTTCAAAGTCGTCTGCTGCAGAATTGTCGTATGAGGGAAAGGGTTAAGAGCAGTGTATACACCATTTATTTTCAGTGGTGTTACTATGATACTGTTGAAAGCAGAGTAAAACACATTTTGCATTAACATAACTATAAAACTGTTGAAAGTAGAATATACTCGATGAACTGTGAAACCTTTAAAACTGCTGAAAGCAGAGTAAAACACCATTTTCTGTGATATACCTACAAACGAACGGTGATTGTCCTATATTGCTGACCTTTATAATACAAATTCAATAGAAAACCCATACTTCTATGTTTAAATATTTGGCAGGTCTCATACTTGCCTGATGCAGAAAAGTATGATGTGATCTTGGTCAGTACTGTTTGAGCTTTAGCTACAATAAACTAGATACATGTACAATGTAAAACATATTTTCCAGGGACATGATGTCAACACTAGTGATAGAGTACCACTTTGTGATGTTTCATATCAAATAACAACTCTTACACTTGCAGATTTGGATAAATTGATTTCAAACTTTTCACTTTATATACATATGGGAAGACAACTCAAATCTATACAATGCTTTTTAACCAATTTGAATATTTTGAACTCTTTGCAGATTCAATAAGTGAAAATGTGTGCCAAATTATTTTCAATTAAGGCGGGTGCTTTTGGTCAATAATATTTTATATTTTACTACCTAAAATACATTCAAGGAAAACAAACCCGCCCTCTGGTGGCCATGTTTTGTTTTTAGCTCGCGAAGAAATAGGGGAGCTTATGTAATCACCCCGGCGTCCACGTTGGTGTAAGCATTGCCAGCTTGGTCAAACCTTTGCGTGCAAGGCCTTTTCTCAGACACTGTGTATGATGTTGCTTTGAAACTTCACACACTTATTCAGGGTCATTAGATGACCTTGTATGTCAAGTCCAATAACTCTGGAATGGATTTTTGACTGAATTGTGCCCCTTTTTGGACTTAGAATTTTGGTCAAACCTTTGCGTGCAAGGCCTTTTCTCAAACACTGTGTATGCTGTTGCTTATCGTATATAAATAAATTTACAGATATAAAAGGCCCAAAAGGGCCTGTATGGACTTGGTTAACATTTGCATGCAAGTATTGAAAAGGCGTTTTATCTTGCAATAGGTGATACTGTGCGACTACCTGTTCTGAAGTAGGCCCTGATTGGCGAGCTATATTGTCCTCCGACAACTCTTGTTTCAACTTATAGAATGCTTGTAAATCTGGCCAGTACTTTTGAACAAGAACATTTTTATTTATTTTTAGCTCACCTATGCACGAAGTGCAAGGTGAGCTATTGTGATCACATTTTGTCCGGCGTCCGTCCATTGTCCGTCGTGCGTCGTCAACATTTCAGCTTGTTAACACTCTACAGGCTACATTTTGCATCCAATCTTCATGAAAGTGTATCAGAACATTCATCTCCATCAAATCTTGGACAAGTTCGAAACTGGGCCATGAGGTCAAATTGAAGCGAAATCTTGTTAACACTCTGGAGGCCACATTTTCAACTTGAGCATGTTGAAACTTTATCAGAATGTTTGTCTTGATGATATGTAGGTCAAGTTCGAACATGGGTCATGTCGGGTCAAAAAGTAGGTCACTAGGCCAAATTGAAGGGAAATCTTGTTTACACCGTAGAAGCTGTATTTTTTGCTTCAGCAGATTGAAATTTAGTCCGAATGTTGAGCTGAATGATGTCTAGGTCCAGTTCGAATACGGGTCATGCCGGGTCAAAAACTAGGTCACTAGGCCAAATTGAAGGGTAATCTTGTTAACACTCTAGACGCCATATTTTCAACTTGAGCATGTTGAAACTTTATCAGAATGTTTGTCCTGATGATATGTAGGTCAAGTTTAAATATGGGTCATATTGGGTCAGAAACTAGGTCACTATGCCAAATTGAGGGAAAATCTTGTTAACTCTGTAGAAGCCGCTTGTTTTGCTACAGCAGCTTGAAATTTTGTCAGAATGTTTAGCTGAATGATATCTAGGCCAAGTTCGAATATGGGTCATGCTGGGTCAAAAACTAGGTCACTAGGCCAAACTGAAGGAAAATCTTGTTAACACTTTGGATGCCACATTTTTTGCTTAAGCATCTTGAAATTTGGTCAGAATGTTTGTCTAAATGATATCTAGTTCAAGTTCGAATATGGGTCATATGAGGGTCAGAAACAAGGTCAATAAAGGAAAATATTGTTCAAACTCCGGAGGCCGCATTTTTACTTTGAGCAAGTTGAAAATTTGTCAGAATGTTATTTTGATGATATCTAGTCCATGTTGGAATATGGGTCATATCAGGAAAAATAATTTATAGATCACTAGGCCAAATGAAGGAAAATCTTGTTAACACTGGAGGTTGCATTCAGAATAATTGTCTTGATGTGTTTTGCATAACAGTACATTGTATAATTAAGGTGAGCGATCCAGGGCCATCATGGCCCTCTTGTTTACTATTCATGTTCACTCAAAGGGAAGATTAGAAGGGACATATGACATCAAGTGGTCACAATTGCTCATCAAGCATGTTGTGCTCATGTGATCTGGTAAAACAGTGAAACACCATTTGCCGTGATATATAACTTAAAACTATAACCAAAAGGAGTAAAAAACAAGTGCCATGATACAACAAAGCTGTTGAAAGTGGGAAGAGTAAAACGGATTCACCATCCAGCCCTGACAGCTAGTTATTTACTTTAAATATATAATATATTCATAGATACACCAAAAGAGGGCTAAGAGGGCTTCACTCGCATCTTTTTTTTCAAGAACAAAAATACACATCGGCCAAGATGGCAGATGAGAAAACAAGAGGGCCTTGATGGCTCTAGATCACTCACCTGTCAACACATGACACAGTCTCAAGAGTGCTGAAATAAAAAATTGTCTCCAGTGTGTTGGGAAGATTTTCCTTCAATTTGGCATTGTGACCTAGTTTTAGAGATAATTATGACCAATATTTGAACTTGACCTAGATATAATTAATACAAACCATGGACAAAATGTTCATATAAGGCAAAATAGCCCCGCCCTCTGGCGGCCATGTTTTTCAACAAATCAACATGGCTTAAAGGAATCTGATAGAGGGTCACCCAATGAACATTTCTACAAAATTATTTGAAAATCAGTTGAATACTTTCGGAGAAGAAGATTTTTTAAGTTTTCACTATAGCTATATAAGGCAAAATAGCCCCGCCCCCTGGCGGCCATGTTTTTCTACCAATCAACATTTCTTGAAGGAATCTAATAAAGGGTCACCCAAGGAACATTTCTACAAAATTATTTGAAAATCGGCCCACACTTTCGGAGAAGAAGATTTTTTAAGTTTTCACTATTTTTTTCTTTTGGTTGCCATGGAAACCAGAATTATGGATGGATCAAAACAATTTGAAGGAATTTAAGAGAGGCCATTAAGAGGATGCTTCCTATGAAGTTTCAACTAAATTGGCCAAGTGGTTAGGGAGAAGAAGTGGTTTAAAGGAAAAAGTTAACGCACGCACAGACACACGCACAACGGACAATTCGCCATGACATAAGCTCGACTGGCTTTCAGCCAGTGGAGCTAAAAATTGACCTACTTTTCGACCCGACATGACCATTTTCTGAAGTTTCAACATGCTAAAGTTACAATTTGGCATCCTTTCCCACATATAAATTTTTGTAGCAGACAACTTTGAAACATCTCCACAAAAATTGGAAATCTCCCTAAATAAAATGAAGACATATTTATTGAATAGAGTTAAAAACATTGTGTCAAAATTCATCTGCTGCAGAGGCGTCAGAAAGCGTCTGTATGTGGGAAAGTGCGTTAACAAGATTTTCCTTCAATTTAACCTAGTGACCTTGTTTTTGACCACACATGGCCAAGTTTCAAATATGTAATTTTCATGAAGATTGGATGCGAAATGTAGCCTGTACAGTGTTAACAAGGCAAACAACGGCTGAATTGTGATCACAATAGCTCACCTTGATCACTTCGTGCACAGGTAAGCTATAAAGGAATTGAAAATAAAACAATAAACCATGTGGCATTTAAAATATTGATTGTATTCATGATTAAAATGTTGCAACACACACAAAAACAAAGAAAAAATTATTTCATAATCACGATTTTTAAATCCCTGCCATAGAGTTGAATGATGAGCACATACATAAAATTATATAACTAATAAAGTTTCAGCAATTATCACTGATTTGGAAGATCCAACCTGGACCCCTAGTTCCACCAAAGACAAACACACTACCATTTTGCGACAACAGTGAACTTAGTAGCCTGCCTAGGCAGCTTACGTCATTTCAATCCAATTCTATATGCCATTATCAATCTTTACCCTGCATAAAACAACAATTGGCAAACACAATTTTGGAAAACATTTTTTGAAAACATAGTGACAAAAGAAGAAATTGCACAAAACGTGCAATTTCTCCTTTTGCCACAATGTTTTCCACGGTCAAAAAGGAGAAATTGCTTGAAATAATGAAATTTCTTCTTTTTTCAACTCCAGGTCAACATTATATTCTTCAAGTTTTAATACAACTCAAAAATAAAAATACCAAATGTTTACAAAGAAAGATTACTGCAAGACCAATAAATGCAATTTTATGATACATACAAATTCATACAATGATAATACATATGTCAAATATTGAAATATCAAACATTCAAAGAACCCGTATTTTTAAAAGTTTATATCTTCAATCCTTTTCTTAACAGTAAAATTATAAGGCAAGTGTGCATCTGATCAATTTAAAATAACACTGTGGAAAATGAAGATATATTTTTAACAACCAATTTCTTCTTTTACTGCTTGCTATGTTTTTTCCACTGCTGTGTCACTTGCATTTTTATGCTCTTCATTTCAAAAAGTTCATGCCATGAGTTCTGGCTTTCTTACACCTCAACTACTGGTTGCTTTGCTCCATATAACATTAGCCCATCGACAGGTGATGAATGGCCCTGGTCACATTGACTTTTTGACAATCGAATTTTTTGGCCAAGCTGGGGTTGAAACCCACAACCCTTAGGCAGAAGGGGCTTGAAGCAATATAGTGTTTGATATGAAACACATGTTACCCCCGTTAATAACGCTTTCTCAAATACCAAAAAAACTTCAGCAGACTATTTTGGAAACATACAGGCAAATATTTGGATTATATCCATGAATAAAAGTATAAATTAATTATTGATTTGAGTTGAAAACATTGTGGCAAATGGTGAAATTGCTCATTATAAATTTTCTCCTTTTGCCACAATGTTTCAAAAACCAACTGCTATTGATGCATTAAAATGAATCACCATGTGGACAATGATTAACGCATTACTTCACATGACTTTTCAAAAGTCATCTGCTTTACAATCAACAGATGAACAATTTCAACAATCTAAAAAACTGAAAGATTTAAAATTGAAAATGAGTTTAAAATATTGCAATAAAAGGTGAAATAGCTCATTTTGAGTTATTTCACCTTTTATTGCAATGTTTTTAAAATTCATATTCAATGGCAGGTATCAAATGTCATCTGTGTGAAGTATTGGGTTAAAACAAATGATAGAGAAGAAATCCGCCAAGGGAGGTAACAAAGTAAATACAATTGAAATTATCAGGTGCACATAATAAGCAAAGGATTTAAGATATAATTGCTGGGACAAAAAACGCATCCAAAAACAATAAGAACTGCTGGTAAACTGAACAGATAGCTACCATTAGGTACTTAAAACAATAAATGCTTAACAAATTACCCGTAATGCAAATTTTCTACAATTTATAAGGTTGCACAAGAGTGTTCAAGAACATGTGTTGTGTTGTCCGCCAATATGTCAGTAAGTGAAAGCTTCGTTAACCCTTTCCCACTTGTAGACACACCTCTGCAGCAGACGGCTTTCTGAATTGACGAGCAATTTCTGCTTTTACCACAATGTTTTCTACTTTAATTAAACCTACAATTATAGAGATTTTCATATTTTTTAAGTGACGTGCTCAAAGTCATCTGCTGCAGATTTGTTATAAGTGAGAAAGGGTTGACAGACAGATGATGGAGAATAGATCCTTGTGTCTGTCTAACATGCACACCGCACAAAAAGAGATCCTTGTGTCTGTCTAACATGCAGGCCGCACAAAAAGAGATCCTTGTGTCTGTCTAACATACAGGCTACACAAAAAGAGATCCATGTGTCTGCGTAACATGCTGTCAGCACAAAAAGAGATCCTTGTGTCTGTCTAACATGCAGGCATCACAAAAAGAGATCCTCGTGTCTGTCTAACATACAGGCTACACAAAAAGAGATCCATGTGTCTGCGTAACATGCTGTCAGCACAAAAAGAGATCCTTGTGTCTGTCTAACATGCAGGCGGCACAAAAAGAGATCATTGTGTCTTCCTAACATTGCAGGTTACACAAAAAGTAATGCCCATTTCTCTATAAAAGTCTTTTGGTGCCTTTGTCGCAGACTACTTTTTAGCCATTTACCTGTAACAGAGGAATACCATGTGAGAAAAGGAGTAATTGCTTAGAACAGGCAATTTTTCCGTTACTCAAAAAGATTTAAAATGAATCTTCTGCAGAGACGTCAAATATATTCTGTACTGGGCGAAGGGATAACAACTTAAAACTATTTTATGAGGTATTAATTCAATTGTCTACAATTATGCACATATAAGGCACAATTTCTTGTAATCTTTTAGATATATACATTATTAGGATTAACAAGAATTAAAAGTAAATTCTGATGATCACCCTTTTATAATGCGTGTGACACTGTAGCAGATGACTTTGGAACAACATGGAAAAAGAAAAAGGTTTTTCCCCTTACCCACAATGCTTTCAACAGTTTTAAACGCTTTGCAACATACAGCAGACGACTTTGACAACATCTAAGCCAAAATGTGAAAAGTCTCTATTTATGACTGTAGTATTAAGAAATAAGGTTGAAAACATTGAGAGAAAATTGCTCATCATGAGAAATTTCTCCTTTTGCAACATATTGCAACAGTTCAACATTTTCAAAACCTTAAAGCATCTATCTTTGAGAAAGGGTTAAAATACATTTAATTTCTTTTTTCCCAGGTATAATATTGAAATTCGTTAATGACGGAAGAATATTCTGAAGGTTAAATAAATAGGACTAAGGCAAAAGTGAATTTATCATTTAAACAAATCCCTGAGTTTTTATGACTTAAATATCTATCTATAGGGTTAAGATACTTTTCCTGCTTTAATGGTTTGAATGAAATGATAATTTAAATGTTAACCTTATATGACATTTTAAGATTGGTCCGCTTTTACCAGACAGCTTTTGGAAAACAAAGTGACAAAAGAAGAAATTGCTCAAAACGAGCAATTTCTCCTTTTGCCACAATGTTTTCCACTTTTAGTCATAGGTTATCCATTCAATTAAAGAGATTTTCCAATTTTCGACAAAATATGTTCAAAGTCGTCTGCTGCAGAATTGTTGTATGAGGAAAAGGGTTAGCATCCAACAAAAGAAGAAAGGGTTGATAGCAATTGATGTGGAGCTTGTCAAAAATGGTTTATCCCTTTCCCACATACAGCAAATCTGCAGCAGAGGACTTTGAAAACATCGAGGCAAAAATAAGGAAAATCTTAAAAATTGAAAGAAGAATTATTAAATAAAGCTGAAGACATCTGCTTCCGCGGCATCTGTATGTGGTAAATAGTTATGTTGCATAAGAAACACTTCAGTTTATAAGAAGTACATGGCTTATTTACAATACATAAATGAATTTAACGCTTTCCCACATATGACAAATCTGCAGATGACGACTTTGGAAACATCTAAGCAAAAATACGGTATATCCATACAAATGAGTTTATTTATAGAGTAGAGTTTAATTCATTGTGGCAAAAGAAGAAATCGCTCATCAACGAGTAATTTCTACTTTTATCATGATTATTTCATAAGTCGTCTCCTTTTGCCAACTCTTTTCAATACTTTTACTTCTTTCATAAAGCTTTTTCCATATTTTAACTTACATATTTTCAAAGTTATTAGCTGCAGATTTGTTGTATGTGGGAAAGGGGTAATGGAGGTAATTTCTGGGTTCCTTTCTACATCTAGATTTCTGGAGACCACCTATAATTCAACATATGAGCCGTCCCACGAGAAAACCAACATTGTGGACTCTGCTTAAAGTATTGATCCGGATCAACCTAAGCATGCCACGCAGGCTTACCCGGATATACACTTTTCGCCTCCTGTGGATTTTCTGTTTCATGAATAATAACTCTATACCTTTATCCCCCCCGAGACAGAATTTGTCGGCCCGGAACAGTCTGCGCTGACTGATCCGGATCCTTACATTACGCAGAGGCGGCTCATATGATTGACATGACAATATCTCAATAACACACGCTACAATCTACAAAATATCATTTGGTAAACCTGAACATTATTCTTCACTCGGTAACATTTCAGAATTATGGCATATACAATTTAAACTACAGAAGATTGGAGCCTAACTATGGCTAACCCAATCCTGAATGCAGAATTAGTTTAATGTATCTGCAACAGGCAACTTTTGAAAAAATTGTGGCAAAAGTAGAAATTTCTTATTTTGCCAGAATGTTTCCAACTCTTTTCTATAATTCTTCTTTCATTAACCCTTTCCCTCATACCACAATTATGCAGCAGACGTCTTTGAACATATTTTGTCAAAACAAATTATCTCTATAATTGAATGGATAACCTATGACCAAAAGTGTCAAAAGGAGAAATTGCATGTTTTGTGCAATTTCTTCTTTTGTCACTATGTTTTCAAATAGCCGTCTGCTGCAGAGGCATCAGAAAGCATCTATATGAGGGAAAGGGTTAAAGATATTTTCCATATATTTAACTAGATGTTTATAAATTTGTCTGCTGCAGATGCGTTTATGTGGGGGGAAAAAAAAGGTTCATACAATTTATTGCAAGTTTGGTATGTGAACACAAACAAAATGAAGCTTTGCACATGTGTATGGGAGGAATGAAATCTGATTCAATTGGAGTTTAAACCATGTACATGACTTGATTTTTACGCTTTAATTGCTTGCAGAAAAACTGAAACATTAAGGAGACAATATTTTTTTCTTTGCCATATTGTTTTTGAATAAGTATATTTCATTTATAAAGATTTTCAATTTATTTGCTTAGATATTTTTAAAAACGTCTCTGCTGCATAGTAAGTTGTATGTGGGATAGGGTAAAGAGTGCTTCTAAAACATCCTCGGTACCCAGGCTATTCATAGTGTATGTATAAAAGCCTAGGTACCAAGGCTGCTAAAACATCATCCTCGGTACCCAGGCTATTCATATTGGATGTATAAAGGCCTGGGTAACGAGGCTGCTAAAACATCCAAGGAAAGAACTTTTGATAACTGGACTACATTTGGAAAAGGAAATTATATTCAAAACATACAATTTCTTTTGTTAACCCTTTACCTCATACAGACGAAATACAGACTGCAAGTGGGAAAGGGTTAAATTAAACCTTTACATCATACTACAATTCTGCAGCAGACGACTTTGAACATATTTTGTCAAAATATGGAAAAACCCTATAATTGAATGGATAACCTATGACTTAAAGTGGAAAACATTGTGGCAAATAGAGAAATTGCTCGTTTTGAGCAATTTCTTCTTTTGTCACTATGTTTTCAAAAAGCCATCTGCTGCAGAGGCGTCAGAAAGCGTCTATATGTGGGAAAGGGTTAAAAGCAGACAACCCTCCAAATAGAATAGGTTGATTTTAACCCTTTCCAAAATACAGACAACAGTTTGTCAAAAATATAGAAACTTGCTATAAACCATTATTGAATCAAGTTGAAAACATTTGAGGCAAAAGGAGTAATTGCTCATGAGCAATTTCTCTCTTTGATTACGGTGTTTTCAAGATGTTTTCAAAAGTCTTCTGCTGCATAGACATCAGAAAGTGTCTGTATGTGGTTAAAGGTCTGTGTCCTCAAAATGCAATTCGACTGGTTTACTTGGGTAAAAAATTGCTGACTTTGAAAGATGAAAATGAAATATAGCCACCAAAGATTAAAACATTATAAAAATCAAATTTTCCATGTATATGTAATAACAAAACACAAAACTAACAAGTTGCAAATAAGGTGTCATCATTTAAAAACTGTTAAGTACTACTGAAAGTAAAAACAAAATAACAATCAACAAAGACTTTTTAGATGATTGTTTTTTCTTACAAACAACTAAATTTTGAATTTCCTACTTTAAAATGTTTAAAATGAACCTAGCCTCAATAAAAGCTGACCTTGTAAAGGTGTTATCATGACCTTCACCATCAAATTGTTATCCTGCATAGTCTGATGATTTTCTGCAGAATGGCGGTTTTCATGTGATGTGGCCTGAATGGGTTTTTTCCAAAATTATTTTGCACTATCATGTGGTCAAACATAATGAGTAAGAACTACTTAACCCTTTCCCTCATATAGACGCTTTCTGACACCTCTGCAGCAGACGGCTTTTTGAAAACATAGTGACAATAGAAGAAATTGCACGTTTTGTGCAATTTCTTCTTTTGTCACTATGTTTTCCACTTTTTGTCATAGGTTATCCATTCAATTATGGAGATTTTCTATGTTTTATCAAAATATGTTCAAAGTCGTCTGCTGCAGAATTGTTGTATGAGGGAAAGGGTTGATAAACATAGGAAACAACCACAGGTACCAGTATCGTAGCCAATTAAAACTAGATCTATTAGCTTTACGTAAAAGATTTTATTTTATAACAAAAACATTTTTTTTTCATTTTTTCTTTATAAAATTAAATCTTCTCATAGATCATCTAGTAAAAAGTGGGGGATTTTTTTAATTTTCTTTTTAAAAATTTAAATCTAGGTTTATAGTAAAATGCAGGTATTTTGTTTTCTTCAGCAGGCTACTGGTACCTGTGGAAACAATTAGGAACATTCTTAACAAAATATAAACGTAGCACAATATAAACAAGAACATTTATTGAACTGATCTCCTGGTTTTTGGCCAAATCTATTTCTTCCCCCATGTAACAAGGGAATCTTGACATTCATACTTTGCAATTATTATACAGGGGAAAAAGTTTGAATATTATTGTTGTAAATCCATCAAAGGGAAATCACTCCGGTACAACAGTTTAATATCGCATATCTTCACATTACTTGGAATCTTTGCCTTTACCAATTCCTAAATACAACAATTCTGCAGCAGACGACTTTGAAAACATCTAGACAAAAATATGGAAAATATATTTCAAAGAATGTCTGACTATTGAATAGGAGTCGAAAAAAATGTGGCAAAAAGAGATTGATATCAAAAGTCGTCTGCTACAGACAGGAGTGTCAGAAAGCATCTGTATGTGGGAAAGGCTAGCGCAGTCCACTCCAAAAATATCACAACTGTCGCATGGTTACATCTTAACCCTTTCCCTCATATAGACGCTTTCTGACGCATCTGCAGCAGACGGCTTTTTGAAAACATAGTGACAAAAGAAGAAATTGCACAAAACGTGCAATTTCTCCTTTTGACACAATGTTTTCCACTTTTTGTCATAGGTTATCCATTCAATTATAGAGATTTTCTATTTTTTTAACAAAATATGTTCAAAGTCGTCTGCTGCAGAATTGTTGTATGAGGGAAAGGGTTAATATAATTTTAATGATTAAAAGAAATTCATCGATTAATGATGACCATTTTCTCTTAATTTCTATTTTTTTATGTGATACTGGTAAAACAAAACTGAACAATATATTTTTTAGGAGAAAGTAAATCTAAACAGGAGACAAAACCAATACATTAATGCCAACAGCTCATCTTTTTTTCACCTTAAAAATCAGATGAGTTAAAAACAGTAGAGATCATATTCATGAAGAATAAAATGCAGTCTAGGCCAATAACTCAAAATCAAGCATTGGACCATAACATTCACGTTCTTCTTTACCACCTTTTCCCATGTGCTGACAGATTCTGATGCATGTGCTGACCGATTTTGACGCATCTGCAGTAGACAACTTTTGAAAACACAGTGGCAAAAGGACAGATTGCTCATAAAGAGCAACTACCCCATTTTGCTACATTTATTTCAACTCTCTTCAATTATTTTAACCCTTTCCCTCATACCACAATTATGCAGCAGACGTCTTTGAACATATTTTGTCAAAAAATGGAAAATCTCTATAATTGAATGGATAACCTATGACTAAAAGTGGAAAATATTGTGTCAAAAGGAGAAATTGCACGTTTTGTGCAATTTCTTCTTTTGTCACTATGTTTTTAAATAGCCTTCTACTGCAGAGGCATCAGAAAGCGTCTATATGAGGGAAAGGGTTAACTTCCATTCATCTACTTTATTTACAATTTTGCGAAGATGATTTCAAAGTCACCCAATGCAGATTTGTTGTATGTTTTGAGCAATTTCTCCTTTTGTCACAATATTTTTAAAAGTCGTCTGCTGCAGAGATGTCTGAAAGCTTCTATATGTGGTAAATGGTTAAAAACCATGATGATAATGTTATGTATACATGTTATTTAGTAAAATAAAATTGGTGTCTTTTTTTTTTCATCTTTGGAATTGAGCTTTTTATAGAATACTGTATGAATATAATATCCCTGACAACGAAGTCATGATTCTAAGATTTCCTTCTATTTAACAACAGACAAAATATTGAGGAAAAAGGCACTTTTTCAGAGAAATACCGGTAGTCATTTACTCAGTTTGAACAGTTTTATGGAAATTTCTTAAGGGAATAGTTATTTTAACCCTTATCCCACATATAGACACATTTTGACTTGTGTACAGATGACGACTTTTGACAACATTGTGACAAAACGAGATATTGTTATTCATCATGAGCAATTTTTCCTTTTGCCACAATGATTTCAAAACCATTCAAACACTTTGACCAAGACGTTTTCAAAGTCATCTGCTGCAGATTTGTTGTATGTGAGAAAGGGTTAAGGTAACAAATGGAAAGGAACAAATGATTTAAACCATGGTTGTACAGTGTATCGTTATTAAAAATATCACACAGTGACATCACTGTCAGAACACTCATAAACAGGCAATGTCGGCGACTTCATCGAATTTTCAAGGAGCATGGAAATTCAAATTTACTAGAATTGATCCCATCACTTGTTGGCTTTTATGAAAAGTGTACATCCAGATCAGCATGTGCATCCACAGTCTGATCACGATCAACACTACTCACATATTGATAATGTACAGGCTGATCTGAACCTACACTGTTCAAAATGCGAACTTGTACTGTTTCCGTAGGACGGGCTCTTATAGCCCTTTCACACATACAGACACTGTTGGAGCAGACGACTTCTAAGAGACCTTTTCGAGGGCTTGGCGTGAAACAGTTGTAACTAAAATTGGTATTTTTTTTACTAAGGTTAATCACCTCGCCATGGAGTCTTTATAAGCGTTTAATTATTTATCTTGGTAAAACAATGGAAATTTAGGTGCCATTGCTCGTTCCGAGCAATGGCACCTAAATTTGCATTGTTTACAAAGGGGTCAAAATTGCCCCTAAACAAATGTTTTCAAAATAGGTTTTTAGTTACAACCGTTTCACGCCAAGCCCTCGTTTTGCCACCAGGTTTTCAACTCTATTCTAAAACTTCATATTTTTAAACAAAGAGACTTTCTATAAATCTTCTCCAAATGATTTCAAAGTTATCTGCTGCAGATTTGTTGTATGTGGGAAAGGGATAGTCTCTTTTTCCCCAATTGTTTCAGGTTGAAGGGAAAGAAGGAAACCAAAGAATAATGAAATAAAATTTGAAAATGTTTTAAAGATTATAGTCTGTAATGAGAGATCATCTCAAGGTCAGTGCCTTGACCTTTTCTGTAACAACAGTTGTCGAAGAGAATTTGCCTCCTCCCGCAATGTTGTCACTTGAGCACGTAAAATGGCGTTCTCTTTTTCTAAAAAGCTAGCACGAATTGCGATTTCATCTTCCCTAGCTTTCCTTGCATCCCTGGATTTCTTTGCAGCATTATTATTCCTTTTTCTTCTTTCAAAATATTTCCCATCCTTCTGATCCACAGGAATGGCCTTTTTTTCACTTCTTGGGCGTTTGTGAGTGTGCTGAACGGCAGCTAAGGCTCGGGCTAAAGCAGGAGTGTTTCCTCCACAAGCGTCCGGGGGTGGACCTGAAATAAAGAAATAATCTATTTCTTATCCTTTCCCACATAAGCAGAAAAATTGCAGTAGACATTTTTCAAAACATGTAGTCAAACATATGGAGACTCTAGAAATGAAGTCTAATATTTGAACAGATTTGAAACATTGTGACAATAGGAAAAATTGTTCATTAGGAATAGGAGCAATTTCTCATTTTGCCACAATGTTTTCAGACGTCTGCTGAAGAAGCATCAGAGATCGTTTGTATGTGGTTAACCCTTTCCCTCATACGACAATTCTGCAGCAGACGACTTTGAACCCATTTTGTCAAAACATAGAAAATCTCCATAATTAAATGGATAACCTATGACAAAAAGTGGAAAACATTGTGGCAAAAGGAGAAATTGCACGTTTTGTGCAATTTCTTCTTTTGTCACTGTTTTCAAAAAGCCGTCTGCTGCAGAGGCGTCAGAAAGCGTCTATATGAGGGAAAGGGTTAAGGGTTGATGTTCCATTTTTTACTTTTCCAAATTGGAAACATCAGGAGAAAAGTATGGACCATTTTTTCTGCAGTTCAAAACAAGCATTTCACCTTTTGCCACAATGTTTTCCACTTTTAGTCATAGGTTATCCATTCAATTAATAAAGAGATTTTCAGTTTTTTGACAAAATATGTTCAAAGTCGTCTGCTGCAGAATTGTTGTATGAGGGAAAGGGTTAAACATGAAGATGCATTTTGGCTCAACTGCAGCAGACAAATAATGAAAATAGTAAAGCAATAGGCTAATTGCCTTCATTGTTTTCAAGTCTATTCAATAATGATGCTTTCAATACTAGAGACTTCCCATAGCCTAGAGACATCTGTTCAAGATTTGTTGAAGCTTGGAAAAAGTTAAAACTTTTCCCACATATAGACGCTTTCTGACACCTCTGCAGCAGACTTTTGAAAACATTGAGGCCAACAAGGAAATTGTTCTTCATGAACTCTTTTCAATAATTTAACTTTTATTTATATGCCCTATTTTTGCCTATATGTTTTCAAAGTCATCTGCTGGAGATTTGTTGCATCTTGGAAAGGGTAAACCCTTTTTCCCAATACAACAATTCTGCAGCAGACGACTTTGAACGTATTTTATCAAAAAATAGAAAATCTCTATAATTGAATGGATAACCTATGACTAAAAGTGGAAAACATTGTGGCAAAAGGAGAAATTGCTCGTCATGAGCAATTTCTTCTTTGGTCACTATGTTTTCAAAACGCCGTCTGCTGCAGAGGCGTCAGAAAGCGTCTATATAAGAGAAGGGGTTAAATGGTTTACCACATACAGACGCTTTCAGAGGCCTCTGCATAATGAGCAATTTCACGTTTTGCCCAAATGTTTTCATCTCAAGTCAATAGTAATACTATGATTTGTAGAGATTTTCCATAGTTTTGCTTGAGTGTTTTCAAAGTCATCTGCTGCAGATTTGTTGCATCTTGGAAAGGGTTAAATGGTTTACCACTGTAGCAGTTGAAATGAATGCCCAGGTATATGAAGCAGAAGTAATCTCTAACTACAATACATTAGTAGTTATACAATTGTTGTATAAGATTACACAACACTTTTCTATAGCTCTTAATAATAAAACACCATTATGTATATTGAGTCATCTTATGTCATTATTAGGCTGTCTAATCCCTGCTTCCTCACTTACTAAGGTTTAAACCTTTCCCACATACAGACTCTTTCCGACACCTCGGTAGCAGATGATATTTGAAAACATTGTGGTAAAAGGAGAAATTCCTCATGATGAGCCAATTTCATTTCTCCTCTTGCCACAATATTTTCAACTCTTTTTAATAATTCAACTCTCATTTATAGAATTTGTTTACATTTTTACCAATATGCTTCAACTCATCTACTGCAGATTTGTTGTACGCTGTAAAGGGTTAATGCCCTTACAAAAGACAATTTTACTTTTTACTGAATGGTGTTTAATGCAGGTTTCAACAGTTGTTTAGTTATATCACTCCTTGGTAAACTACCTGTACTACTGGTTTGTTTATCCTAACAGGGATGCATCAGTTGTAATGCTACCATCGCAACCTTAGCCTGAAAGCCATTACTCTTTGTATCACTTGCTTGGGGCTTTAAACCATGGTCTCCCATTCACAACACAGATGCTCTTACAAAACCGATGTGCAGTATGTAGAGCTTTTTGTAATAATCTTTTACCTCAAAGGGAAATATGGAAAATCTGAATAAATTAATACAATGTATAGTCAAACCTGTGCTAAAGACCACATTGGAATAGCAATTTCCTGGCTGTAGCAACGATACTTTTAGTTTCCAAAATACTCATTTTCTATATAATTTACTCTGTGAATAAAGACCACCTGTGAACAAAGACCAGATTGTTCACTTCCCATGGGTGGTCCTTCAACACAGGTGTGACTGTATAGACATTGAATAGAGTTAATTCTATGTTTTGAAAAGTAGTCTCAGTCTACTGCCGATGCGTCCAATTGCTTCTGCATGTGGGCAAGGGATAAAACGTAGCGACTGACTAATTATTCTTTTCCCACAATACTGTACTTTTATAATTTCAGATCCTACAATACTACCCTCCTGTAATATTCACAGCGGCCCACTCTAACGCCATTCTTTCCGGTAAACAATTCAAACCCATCATCTCTAATTTTTGATATCTTATGAAATTTTGAAAGGTGGAGCCTTTGTCAAAAGTTGCCAGAAATTGAACAAGTGAATCTATTGAACAATGGCAACAATTTTATCCTGACAATGTTTTTTAGATTGATTGAAAGGTGTTTCAGTTCTATCACAGCAGTTTCATGGAAACCAGTACTATACCAGTATTTTTTATCCTGACATGATACACCAGTTGTAATGCTGTCCCTGACAGCTAAGGACGAAACCCATTAATTACTACAATTTCAAATGAAGTCTTTGGTTTGATCTGCTGGTTAATGGAAACCTGGTGTCTGGCTCCCAAGGTGAACACTCAAACAAACCCCTACAATACAGAGACAGTCAGTGTTTTTCAATAAAATATATAGGAACCAGGAAATCTTACTCTTGATTTCTGTTTAACTGGTATGAAATTCTTTGGTGTATTTCGAAAACATCTGAGGAGAAAAATATATATCACCTAGATTAGTAGAAGTATAATTTTGAATTGTGTGAAAAGCAAAATTCATTCATAATCGTCAAATTCTCCTTCTTTCACAATATTCACAAAGAACATCTGATGCAGAATTGTTAATCTCCATCAGGGAAATAAAGAATTAACTTTTCCAACATATAGATGTTTTTGCAGCAGATGACAGGAGAAAGTGCTCTTAATGACTAAAGACAAAGTGGAAGGCCAGTTTGTGAAAATCAAAGTGTTTGCCGTTTTCAAGATCTAACCATATTTTTTCATCTCTGCAGTTAAAGACATTTGAAGACATTTTAAGACTAGGGTCAATTGCTCAAATCCAGCCATTTCTTTGTTTTCCAAAACCCTTCAGTATTTAAATTAAAACTCCAATGTACATTTTACTCTTCCGATATTTCAAAAGCGAACCTTACACCTTTTGTTGCATCTTCAGCAGATAACTTAAGAAAATCGTGTGACAAAGTTGAAATTGCTCATAATGAGCAGTTTTTCCTATTGCCACAATGTCTTTAACTCTATTCAATAGTTATACTTCCATTTATTGAGATTCTTTTAATATTTGTTACATCTTTCCAAAGTTGTCTTCTGCAGATTTGTTGTATAAAGGTTAAAGCTTGGTATTCCATGGCAGTACCCTCAGTCCCTGGTTCTCCATGTATAGGTGGGTCATACCAAGGTACAATTGTGATACCCTGCCCTTGTCCAAGGTCAAGTTCAGGGAACCAAAAATACTAACAAAACACTCGTCTTATCTCTTACCCCACATATTCGGTGACACATAAGGGTTCCCATAATCCAGCTGATGGACCCCTAATCCTACACCGTAATCATGACTTCCCATCAGGCTCTGGGATGTATAAAATCCTCTCGTAGATTCGAGAAATCGTTCTATCATATCACTCATATTGGTAACTTTAGTTTTTATAGAATCCACACCATTATATTTATAATGTGTTCAAAACAAGCAAGTTTATATCACAAGTCTATTTATTATCAGTGTTTTTTCCCCCCCGAGTCTTTTTTTATTTACTCTTAAATTTTAAATTAATGCACTTTAGTGATGAGACATTTTTAGGTTAAGTTCCAACAGCTTCAAATTTGTCATTCACTTTTTAAAGATGGTATTTACTATGATTGATAATTAATTTGAATCAATTAGTATTCTTACATTAATTGCAGTCACTAAAACCATAGATCACAGAAGGAACAGTTCGGTTTTTTAAAGATATCTCACTACAATTATATCCCACTAAAAAATAAAGAGAAGAAAAAGTCCAAACATTATCAAACAACCAATGCAATGTGTCCAAACATTCGGTGATTAGTATTGCACCCCTGCCTACCAACATTTGAAGGATATTGCTTTGACTTAGAGCAAAATAATCATAACTTTCTCTTGTTAGCAAGGTGAAGTTACAATTATTTTGCACTGAGGTGTCAATGTGACGTTTACTGATGGTTAAGTTCAAGACTGGAGTAAATACATCATATAACAAGATTGAAATACATCTGTTTGGAAATCAGCTCAGGATATTTCTACATCATGTTATGTATGATTAACATAGGCTCAGACAGCCCTAATTCAATGAAAGGGAGAAATGGTAAAAGAAATAGCCATAACATTATATAATATTAACTAATGACCCTTCCCCCTCTTCAATAGTATATTGGATTTGAACAATTTGACAGAAAATTGATGGATTGAAGTAAAATTTGAGTAAGTAAATGTTGCTGTAAACATCAAGACCCTTTCCATCTGAAATATATTTTTTAATGAGATGTGCTTCTTTCAATTGTTTCACAATGAGTAATTTCTCCTTTTGCCACAATATTTACGACTTCATTTAATAAATAACGGATTCATTTATAGAGATTTTTCCACATTCAAGGTTTACTGCTTACATCTGGTTAGCCCTTTCCCACATACAGAAGCTTTCTTACGCCTCTGCAACCGTCAATTCATGAAAACAGTGTGACAAAAGGACGAGTTCCTCGAGATGAGCAGTTTCTCCTTTTGCCGCAATGATTTCAACTCTAAGCAAATTACATCAAAAATAAATAAATTTGAATGAATTCTTACTAAGTGGGAAAGGGATAATATGACTTCGGAATTAGTTATTTGGAGGAAAGGTCTGCAAGTAAACATTTCTAAAATTAATATTAATTTGTATTTTCCAATATTGTTTTTGAAATACACTTGCTGAAAATTCATTTTAAAATGATCTATATCAGTGAAATGATGAAAAGGGAGAAAGATACCAGCCCAATAGCCCATAGTCAACAGAAAGAATATTCCCCTATGGGGAAGACCTCCAGGGGGAGACTTCTCACATTTTACTTATTATTTACACAATAATAGTTTGATAGTAATTATCATTAGCTGCACTCATAATCAAATCCACACCCCCTCACTGATAACTGATAATTGACTCTATAACATTATAGATATTAACCATTTCCAACATGTCATGTAAGAAATCTGCAGCAGATGACTTTGAAATCATCAAGTCCAAATTATAAAAAGTCTCCTAAAATGATAGTATGATTATTGAATAGGGTTAAAATCATTGTGGCAAATGGAGAAATTGGTCATTATGAGCAATTTCTCCTTTTGCCACCATGATTTCAAAAGTCATCTGCTGCACAGGCATCAGAAAACGCCTATATGTGGGAAAGGGTTAAATAGATTGATTTGTTATGAGGTTCATCATCAAATACAAGAGATCTGCAGGAGACAACTTCAAAAACATCTAGGAAAAAATATTAAACATATTTATCAATATAAGTATAATACTTGAAAAGAGATGAAAAAATGTGGCCACAATGTTTTAAACCTTACAAAAAATCTGCAGCAGACGACTTTGATAACATCTCAACCATAATATTGAAAATCTCTATAAATGAAGACATACTTATTGAATAGAGTTGAAAACATTGTGTCACAACGTTTTTACAAGTCGTCTGCTGCAGAAGCGTGAGAAAGCGTCTACATGAGGGAAAGGGTTAAATAGCCGTCAGTATGAAAGGATCAAATAGCCGTCTGCATGAAAGGGTTAAACATTTACAGCTCTGATTAATATTCAGATTGATGTGTTAAACAATTACAACAAATTTGTTGAATAAAGATCCCCTGTCAATCAATAATTTGTAAAAGAATCTGCAGGTTGGACCACATTGGTTATACCAGCTACTATAAACAAGAGGCCCATGAGGGCCTATGCTCTACTGGTATGGTTCTTTGGTCATTTTCAATCCAGAGCATGTATGTATGGTGAAGATCGGATAGTAAATGGGGGCTCTTTTGTTTTCACAAGCTGTATTATAGTAATTTTTACAATTTCATGGACCATAATCCAGTCTTGCATTGGCGGATCTGGCTGGTTTTCAAAAGGAACCAAGCTCTAATCAGTATTTAACTACTATCTAAGTTTGGTGAAGATCAGATAGTAAATGGAGCCTATATTGTGTTCACAAGCTCAATTATAGCAATTTGGACAATTTCAAGGGCCATATTCCAGTCTTGCATGGGCGGATCTGGCTGGTTTTCGAAAGGAACCGAGCTCTTATGAATATCTAACTACTGTATAAGTTTGGTTGAGATACAATCAAAAGTGAAGACTGTATCGTGTTAACAAGCTCTTTTATAGCAATTTTGACCATTTCAAGGGCCATAATCCAGTCATGCATGGGCGGATCTGGCTGGTTTTCGAAAGGAACCGAGCTCTCATGGATATCTAACTACTGTATAAGTTTGGTTGAGATACAATCAAAAGTGAAGACTGTATCGTGTTAACAAGAAATTGTTTACGGACGGACGGACGCACGCACGCACGCACACACGGACGACGGACAAATCGCCACGACATAAGCCCTTCTGGCCTTTGGCCAGTAGAGCTAAAAATAAAGGTATTTAACCCTTTCCCTCATATAGACGCTTTCTGACGCCTCTGCAGCAGATGGCTTTTTGAAAACATAGTGACAAAAGAAGAAATTGCACAAAACGTGCAATTTCTTCTTTTTTCCACAATGTTTTCCACTTTTTGTCATAGGTTATCCATTCAATTATGGAGATTTTCTATGTTTTGACAAAATACGTTCAAAGTCGTCTGCTGCAGAATTGTCGTATGAGGGAAAGGGTTAACCTTGTTCTCAAAGTTTTTGACTACACCATGCCTTACATATTACTATGGACGAACAGACAGACAACGTTTTGAGCAATTTCTCCTTTTATGTTTCAAAAATCAAACAGCTGCAGAGGCGTCAGTAAATTTATGGGGAAAGGTGATCACTTAATCATGAACAAAACCCTATAGCAGACAACTTTGAAAACACCTAGACAAAATGTGGAACCTCCCAACAAACGAAAGTAGAAATATTTATTAGTGTTTGATTATAAGATTGATTTGAAAGTATTGTGGGAAAAGGAGAGACACAACTATTGGTTCTTTATTCTTTTCTCGTTTTGACGCATCTGCAGCAGATGACCTTGAAGTTTGGTTAACAATTTCTCCTATTGCCACAATGCTTCAAATCAATTTGATAATTAATCTCTCATTTTTGGATTCAATTCATGATTTTGCTAAATTTCATAGTTGTCTGCTGCAGATTTGTTGTATGTGGGAAAGGGTTATTGGACATGACTTGGTTTTATCTTATCTTGTAAGTTTAAAGTTCAAAATTATGTACAAAGTAAAAACTGACCAGTTCATGGGGGTCACCTTTTAAAAACAGTTTCAAGTCCTTTAGACTTTAAGCAAAGGTCCCATTTGCAATGCTCCATATCAGTTATATCTTTATATTATCCATTATTAATAAAGTAAACTTGCAATTTATACTCTCTCTCTCCTCTCCCTCCCCCTCTCCCTCTCTCTCTCTCAAAATATTCAAAGAAGTGTAAGAATTAGCATGATACCCCCCCCCCCCCCCCCCCCCCCCCCACCCATCCTAAGATTGGGATCTGGTTAACCCTTTCCCTCATACGGCAATTCTGCAGCAGACGACTTTGAACTTATTTTGTCAAAACATAGAAAATCTCCATAATTGAATGGATAACCTATGACTAAGAGTGGAAAACATTGTGGCAAAAGGAGAAACTGCACGTTTTGTGCAATTTCTTCTTTTGTCACTATGTTTTCAAAAAGCCGTCTGCTGCAGAGGCATCAGAAAGCGTCTATATGAGGGAAAGGGTTAAGACACTTAATTTCTCCTTTTTCCACTCTGTTTTCTGATTCAAAAATTCTACTTAATTTCCAGATGAACCATTTTTACCAATGTAAAAATATCTTTCCTTGTTGCAGCAACACAATTGATTTGAACTTACAAGGAAAAGACCTTTCTCCTTTACATTGTCTGTATGTGGTATGTGGACATTATAGACGCTTTCAGACACCTCTGAGCAGACAACTTTTTGAAAACATTGTGACAAAAGAAGAAATGGCTCAAGACGCGCAATTTCTCCTTTTGCCACAATGTTTCCAACTTTTTTCAGTAATTATTATCTCATTTATAGAAATTTTCCATGATTTTGCTTAGATATTTTTAAAGTCATCTGCTGACGATTTGTTATACGTGGGAATAGGTCAATAGAGCTGAAATGGTTGTGGGAAAAGGAGAAATTGCTCATTGTGAGCAATTTCACCTTTGCCGCTATTTTTTCAGAAGTCATCCGCTCCAGATGCGTCAGAATGCGTCTACGAGTGAGAAAGTTTTTATGCAACCAATAGAACATTTTTCTGTATTTGGTCAAGATAATAAAGTA
The DNA here is from genome assembly GCA_031761405.1 of Serripes groenlandicus. Taxonomy (NCBI): domain Eukaryota; kingdom Metazoa; phylum Mollusca; class Bivalvia; order Cardiida; family Cardiidae; genus Serripes; species Serripes groenlandicus. The sequence goes on along the minus strand of JASEVX010000003.1, from coordinate 138,141,062 downwards.
AGGTTGTACGTAATCAACAAACTAGTGTCCAGTTTTAACCAATTGCCGACCAAAACATCTGTCTGTTTCCCATCATACTGAATGCAAACATTCCCACATACAGACATATTTTGACGCATCTGCAGTAGTCGACATACAGACTCATTTTAAGTCATTTATCAGCATTTACAACTTATGCCAAGATGATTACAACATATGCTAAGATGATTACAACTTATGCCAAAATGATTTCAACTTATGCCAAGATGATTTCAAAGTTGTCTGTTGCAGAATTGTTGTATGTAGGAAAGAGTTAACCATTCCCCACATCAGACACTTTCTGATGCTTCTGCACCATATGACTTTTGAAAATATTGTGGCAAAAGAATAAAATGCTAAGGATGAGCAATATTCTCTTTTTGCCACACTTTTTTTATATCATACTTTATTTATGGAAACTTTTCACATTTTAGCCAAAATATTTTCGAAATTATCTGCAGCAGATTTGTCAGAATTATTTGTCACAGTGCTGGTTTCTTGAATGCAACAGTTGTCTATATGAATATGTGCATGATACCTTATAATATTATATGTAATTAAATATTTGTAAATGTTTTAACAGAGGCCCACAGGGAAGACTGGGCATGCCCAAACTGTGCAGCCTCTATAAATAAAGTCTTTATTATTATTATTATTATTATATGTAGGTAATGAATGGTCTTTAAATAATTCTTATTGCATCATGGCTTCAAATGAGTTATTTTGAGTGGGGTCAATTCCTTGTGGTATGTGGAAAGGGGTAACAGTCTAATTTTGATAATTCTTCCTTTAAAGTCCAGCTCTGTTCTCTCATGCTGTAACTATTTACACCCACCACAAGGGGACCATAATGTTGGTCTCATCTATGAAAGGATCGGAAGGGATCAAGCACATTTTCAGATTATCTTCTTTTTCTAAATACTGTCCAACCTGAGACCACCCATGGGAAGAGACAACATCTGTGTTTAAAGACCTACCTGGTCTTTGTGCACAGGTGGTCTATAGTCACATGGTTATTTATGCAGAAAATGAGTCATTGGGAAATTAAAAGTGTGGTGCTATAGACAGTGAATTGCTTAATTAACAAAGGTGGTTTTTAGCACATGTTTGAGTGTAGATGTTTTCAATTTGGAGGGGTCCAAAACTAGGCTATAATCCTCCACTGTGAGATAATGAGTTAATCTAGATCATGTGAACCATGGTTCACTAGCAGATGGTGTAACTTATCTGACCTTTTTGCTAGGCGAGATAAGGCAAGAGTGAACTGAACTGGACCTTAACCCTTTCCCACATACAGACACTTTCTGACACCTCTGCAGCAGACAACTTTGGAAAATATTGTGACAAAAGGAGAAATTGTTCATCATGAGAAATTTCTGAATTTGCCACATTGTTTTCAAATTAATTCAATAACTTTTCTTTTATTTATAGAGAGTTTCCATTTGTTTGTCTAGATGTTATAAAAGCTGTATGCTGCAGATTTGTTTTATATGAGAAAAGGTTAACAATTTCCCACATACAACAAGTATGAAGCAGAAGAATTCAAAAGCGGCTAAACAGAAATAAAAATATAACGTTGATAACATTATGGCAAAACAAGAAATTGCTCATAATTTCTCCTTTTACAAGTATGTTTACAAAAGTTGTATGCTGCCAATGTGACAAAATGTGTCTTGAACTTCATAATGAAAAGGATTAACCAATTACCTGTTATGGGTTCCAGTATGGATGTCAAAAGTTATACCAAAGAAATTATTTTTAGCCCCATCCCACATTCAAAACAGTCCCGGTAGCTCAGTCGGTAACGACGCGGGCTGTCAATCTAGGGGTTGTGAGTTTGAATCCCGACCCGGCCAACTTTCTTTCCGACGTTTGACAAAAGTCATTGCGACATGCGTCATTCGTCTTCCACCAATAGGCTAAGTCTATGTGGAAAAGCAGCCAGTTGCTTGGGAAGATTGTTGTTAAAAACGGCGTTAAACCCCAATCAATCATAATAATCAACATTCAAAACAAGAGGTCCAAGAGGGTCAGCATCGCACCACTGCATTATGGAAAATCACTATAACCATATAAGGCAAAACAGCCTGGCAGCCATCTTTTTTGACTTGTCAACATAGCTGAAGGAATCTGATAGAGGGTCACCCTAGTAACATTCTCATAAAATTATTTGAAAATTTGAAGCAAAAGGTTGATGCATGCACGTACGACTGACAATTTGTCATGATATACATATATAAGCTTGACTAGCTTTTAGCCAGTGGAGTGGCTAAAAGCTGCTGCAAACAACTTTGAAAGCATGTAGGCAAAAGTATGGTAAAATAATCTTTAATTTAAAGTATTATCATTGAAAAGAGTTGAAATCATTGTCGCAAATGAAAGAAATGAAAGAATTGCTTGTTATTAGCTATTTTTCTTTTTGCCCCAATGTTTTAAAGAAGTAGTCAGCTGCGGAGGCATCAAAAACTATCTCTGTGTGGGAATGGGTTAAGCAATCATGATTCATAAACACAATATATCTTAATGGTTGAGGTTAAAACCTCATTCCATACTGTTAGTTAGGTAAAACAAAGTTTTCCTTGGTTCTGTCTCGGCCATTTGTATGTAAAAAAATAAATTGAGTATGCCCTTTTCTTCATAACAAAGAGGGCCATGATGGCCCTGGATCGCACACTCGAGTAATGCAATGGGATTCTCCATGCCAACCACAGTAACTCTTTTTTTACTAATCGTCATGGCTTGAATTTACCGGTTTGAGAGGAGAATTTTTTAAAGATGTTTTCTTCTGGTTGCCATGGAAACCAGAATACTCCATGGATCAAACAAATAGAAGTATTTTTTGTAAAGACATTGAGAGGATGCTTTCTGTGAAGTTTCATCTAAATTGACCAGCTGGTTACAGAGAAGAAGATGTTGTCGTGCTATAGATGATACATGATGGATGCCATACATAGGACAATCACAATAACTCCCCTTGAGCACTTTGTGCTCAGATGAGCTAAAAACAAATCTGAGGCAAACTATGAAAACGAGTCCTCGTTGAAAACAGCTGCTAAAAATAATTCAAATATTGGAAAAGTGGAAGTATTAACACAAAGTAGAAAACATTCTAAGAAAAGGAGAGATTGCTCAGCAATGCTGCATGAGTAAGTTAAGCTTTATTGACATTGTTTGCAAGTGGCAATTGTTACAATGCTTCAAAGACTTCAATATCAGGGAAAGAGCTAACAGTTATTCCAAGATGCAAATGTATTTTAACCCTTTCCCTCATATAGACGCTTTCTGACGCCTCTGCAGCAGACAGCTTTTTGAAAACATAGTGACAAAAGAAGAAATTGCACAAAACGTGCAATTTCTCCTTTTGCCACAATGTTTTGCACTTTTTGTCATAGGTTATCCATTCAATTATGGAGATTTTCTATTTTTTGACAAAATATGTTCAAAGTAGTCTGCTGCAGAATTGTTGTATGAGGGAAAGGGTTAACTCATATAGTAGCAGAATCCTTTTTAAAACATTGTAACAATGGAAGAAATTTCTCATGTAGAGTAATATCTCCTTTTGTCACAATGCTTAAAGTATATTCCAATGAAAAAACTTTCCATCATAAAGTTGTTTCCATATCGTTGTCAAGAAAGGTTGTTGTGATTTCGGAAAGGGTTCATGTTGATGTTATACACAATTTGTAAACCCTTCCCACATACAACAAATATGCAGCAAACAACTTTAAAAACAAAGTGTCAAAAAGCCTGAAAAATCTCCAATAAAGATGGCTTTAAAGTTGAAAGGAGAAATTGCTCATCATGAGCAATTTCTCCTTTGGCTACAATGTTTTCAAAAGTCGTCTGCTGCTATTGCGCCAAAATGGGAAATTGTGAACTTACCAAAAGACATAGGATGATCAGAGGAGGTTGAATTTCCTAGATTCGACAGAGAACTGGACAAACTTTTGTCGGACATATTTCGTCTCATTGGCATAGGTTTTGCGAGGAGATTAGGATTGATGGACGATTGAAGCGCCACCATGGATGCCGGATGCATGCTGCTATGGTAACCGGACTGTGTGTGTGAGGTAGAGTGTGAGGTAGATTGTTGCTGTCTTGAGTTTTTAGGTTCATCAGGACTTCCTAAAAAGTTAAAATGGAATCTTATAATTAGATCATCAGATAATCTGTTTACCAACATTATGATTGAGACCTTTATGGAAACTAGTGAGAGACATGTGAGTATGTGTAATCACTCTTTCCCACTTACAGATGCTTTCTGACACCTATGCAGCAGATGACTTTTGAAAACATTACGGCAAAAGGGAGAAATTTAATATGACTTGGTAAAGGATCACCGAAGGAACCTTTGTGTCAAATTATTTTCAAATTTGCCAGTGCTTTTGTTCAAGAAGATTTTTTAATGTTTTTACTATAAATATACAAATAATAGGGCCAAGATAGCCCTAAATTGATCATCTGAGTGATGGTATAGTAGCAACTGTGTATTAGCCAATATCAGGGATAATTCAGTGAAATTTTGTTGAAATTGATCCAGTGAATTAGGAGGCAATATCATTTAAAGCAAAACATTCATTTTACACCTTTTGTGATGCCACATAGTTGCCATGTTTTTCAAATAATCAACATGGCTTGAACACTTTTTGAAGAAGGTCACCCAAGGAACATTTCTACATTATTATCTTAAAATACGATGAGCAAATTCAGAGGAGAAGAATTTAGGCATTTTGCCTCCTTTCTGAATCCACAGCAACCAAAGCTCTTCCTGGAATTAAAATCTTTGATCAATTTTGAAAGAGGACCACCAAAGGAACATTCCTATGTAGTTTTGATGAAATTGGTCTAGTGAATTAGGAGATGTCATTTGAACCAAAAAGTTAATGTTACCCCTTTTCTGATTTTGCTTGGTTGCTATATCTATTAACTAATCAAAATGGCTTGACAAAGTATGTAGAGGACTAATGAAAGAACATTTCTACAAAATTATCTTGAAATCAGACAAGCACGTTCATAAGGATGGATTATTAAAGTTTTGTCATTTGGCCCCTTTTCTGATGTGGCCCGGCTGCCATGTTTTCAAACAATCAATATGACTTGAGCAATTTTTGTAGTGGGTCACCCAAGGAACATTTCTTCTAAATTATATTGGAATCTGGCAAGCAAATTCAGAGAAGAATAATTTTAAAGTTTTAAATTCCTGTGAAGTTTAGTTGAAATTGGTCCTGTGGTTTAGGAGAAGATGATGTTTAAAGCTAAAAGTTAACGACGGACAAACGACGACAGAGAGTGATCAGAATAGATCGCCTTTGGCTCAGGTGTCCTAATAAACGAACCCCGCCCTCTGAGAGACATGTTTTTCAATGGAACAGAATAATTTGAAAAATCTTTGTAGAGGGTTAACAAATGAACATTTGTGCCAAATTACCTTGAAATCAGTACTTGGGTCAGTACTTGTGGACAAGAAGATCCTTTATTCATATAATGAAAACAAACTTGCCCCCATGCTGTAATGTTTTTGAATCAATCGGAATAATTTGAACAATCTTGGTAAAGGGTCCCAAGATACATTTGTGTCAAATTGGGCCAGTTCTTTTGGACAAGAAGAAGATTTAGCATTTTCCTCTCTTTTTGATGCTGCAGTAATTCACCATGAGCACTCTTAGCTCAAGCAAGCTAAAAAACTCTCTGTAGAAGAAAGAATAATTTTTAACAGAATTGAAAATATTGTGAGCCATTTCTCCTTCTGCTACAATGTTTTAAAAGGCTGTCTGCTGCAGTGGCATCAGAAAGCATCTACATCTGGGAAAAGGTTAACCAGTGGAGATTAACAATAAAAGCCTACCTGGAGGGGTAGGTGGAAGACCCTTTTCTGGTTTTAAAGCGTAGTTCATTGCAGACTCAAAAAAGCCTGCTGCCTGGTTCATCATACTGGCCGCCATGGCTTCGGAGATTCCGTTATGTCCGCCCAAATTTGCTGTAGATGTGGCAAGGCCTAGACTCTCGATCATGGATTGTGGCATTCCTGGTGGGAAATGTTCCAGGTAGAACCCCGCCCCACCTTTATTGTCACCATCTCCTACAAGAAAAATCATATCATGAATTAACACTTTCCAACACTCAAACTGAGACACATTTTGATGCATCTGCAAAAGAAGAAATTGCTCTTACATGTATACCTTTAACACATATAGATACTTTCTGTTTTCTTTTTAAACAGTGTGGCAAAGGGTTAAAATCAGAGTTCAGCCCAAAATACTTCTCTGTTATATATATTGGATCTGACTACTCCTTATAAAAGGTTGTCTCAAATTGAACTGAAACACTTAAATACTTGTGAGCATGTGCTCTGCTTTTGTGCTCAATAAAATTGCACGATACAATCAACGCCTGTGCTGTACAATCGGAAGACTGGACAATTACTGCTTCTTTACCTCAGCAATTACTGCTTCTTTACCTTGTTTTATTTATATGGTTTATGTAACCAGTTTTACATCAAACTATTTGGTAAGCAACCAATTTGATTGGTTGAAGCAAAAGTCAATCTGAGACGACCTGTATTGGGCAGATACACGAGCGAGCAAAATTTAGGTCAGATTTTAATGAGACTGACAAGAGAAAGTTGATGCAAGGCATCAATGTCGCCGGAAAAGACTGCATTGATTTATTTTTTAACACACATGTATTCTTGACTTTCATTAGTCTAAACATACACATAATGTTTTCATAAGGACTAATTCCAGGAGTTTTGAAATTCCACATAGATCTACAAATTTCAGGATTTCTTTTGGTCAGGATTTTTGATGTTTTGTATTTGTCAATAAAACCACAACAAATTAATACATTTTGGGATTTAAATCTACATGCAATAAAAAGCTATTAAACCCTTTCCATGTCTGAAGCAACAATGAAAACCTTTAAACGCTTAAAACATAGAGAAAATGGTTAAATTGCTGAAGACATGAACTTCCTCCTTTTTAATAATAATTATAATAAATATTTCACAGATGTTAAAATTGATCCTCATATGTTCAAAAAGTAGACCACACTTGAAACAACATATCAGCTAAATTGTTTATCTAAATCGTTGATGCATACAATATATGTTTGGCGCAAGAGAAATGCCAATTGCGAGTCCCATTACTATTTAATAGGTGGCAAGTATGAAATTAATTAGGTGCGAAAGAGCAGATTTTCTTTATTTCTAAATATATTGTTTATCAGAGTTTGTTCTTCTCTTGATTTGTTTCAAGCCAAATAAACATTTAATATCACATATATTTAATCATTCAAGTGTGTAATATTAGCTATCTATCTGTTATAAGGTTTTTGAGAATTTCTTTCGAAATTTTGACCCTCGTCTGTCAAATAGAGGCGTAGTGTCAGACATCGAAGAAAGTGAATAAAAAATCAGGCAAAGCTTTAGTGCATGTTTTATTCCACTGCATTCAAGTGAAAAAAAGCATTTCTATATTATCTTTCTTTCTCCTACATTCGACCCATGCACTCGTTTCGTGACGTTTAAGAAATCAATTCGTCGTGCGACATTTTTTTGTCTGCATAAACAAGTCACTTTTCTAAGTTTACATTTTACTTCCGGTTACTTCGCTTTGTTTACATTTTGGCAATTGAAACTAGGTCACGAACAGAGAAAAAGGCGTTTCGACGTTCGCGACCGATAAACAGGCTTATATTACATATTTTCACAAAATATTTCTTATTTTTGTTTCTGCTACCAGTTTATGTTGATACTTATCTATTAAAAGGAGAATTCGAAGTGATTTTCATATCGATAGTCTTCTGCAAGCAGGTGCGCGTATGTAAAAAAAATAGACTGTGCGACGTAAAGGTGTGTAGTTATCGCCTTTTGATTACATAGTTTATGAAAATAAAGTATCGCAGTCTAGCTAATAGGGACTGTTTTGTCTTCGTAAATAAAACACAAAAACGTAAATGCAAGTCAGAATAAAGAAACTGCACATACTTAAAACATCGGAATATTTATTTCATTTTAAATGTGTCATAACTTAGTGTTTTTAAACAAACGCAATTGTAATATGTTAAGACATTTTAAAAAAAAAAAATCTAATAATAACCCCCCCTCCCATGTGATTTCCGAAAACCTATTAAAAATAGAAGTCGCGGGCTTCTGCCCCGCGACTAATAAACTGTATCAGGCCGGGGAAGGCTTTCATCCCTTAGCATATGAGAAAACAGGTTATGTTATGTTGCTCCGGAGACCTCGTTGCTTGCTTGATTGATAGATTGGGTTTAACCCTTTCCCTCATATAGACGCTTTCTGATGCCTCTGCAGCAGACGGCTATTTGAAAACATAGTGACAAAAGAAGAAATTGCACAAAACGTGCAATTTCTCCTTTTGCCACAATGTTTTCCACTTTTTGTCATAGGTTATCCATTCAATTATGGAGATATGTTTTGATAAAATACGTTCAAAGTCGTCTGCTGCAGAATTGTTGTATGTGGGAAAGAGTTAATAAAGTTTCATTAATTGTTCTATCATATCACATTCCCATGTGTTTCCTTGCTCTCTTACACCAGAACTACACACAACAGCCTTTCCAAACAACTGGCTTCTTTCCACAGATACACTTATAGATATTTATACTTGTACACTATATTTATAGAGCAGGCTCTTTTTCGTGATTGCTTATAATAAACAATGATAGTAATTTGCTATGAAGTTTTGCAGTCATTATCCATGGATTATCAATTGATTTAGGGTTTAAATCCTCTTTATCATATATAACATTTGGTTAAAATATGTAACAATACCCTTTCATTCTTATTTAGTAATGGTTCCTTTTTATTTGTTCCTGTTATTTGAATTGAATCAATTAATGCCGATACAACATTATTATATAAACAAAATCCCGTAGATTCTACCTCAATCTTGGAGAAAACTATATAATTTACATTAATTCATTTAACCCATTTCCTCATGTAGACTTTTTTTTGGTAGGTTATCCTTTCAATATTGTAATGCTTTCAAAAGTCGTCTGCAATGTCGTCAGTGTGAAGAAATGGGTTAACCCTTTCACTCATATAGACGCTTTCTGACGCCTCTGTAGCAGACGGCTTTTTGAAAACATAGTGACAAAAGAAGAAATTGCTCAAAACGAGCAATTTCTCCTTTTGCCACAATGTTTTCCACTTTTAGTCATAGGTTATCCATTCAATTTTAGAGATTTTCTATTTTTTGGCAAAATATGTTCAAAGTCGTCTGCTGCAGTATTAGTCCATCACATAAAAACCAGCTAGAGGGGGAAGGGTATGCTTTCCGTCATGTGACAATAGATTTAATCAGCCATAATAAGACTCTTAGTAACAAGTCACTTGGGTCACTTTAGGTAAACAATAATACACCAAATAAATTCTTTCTTTGTTTCCATGTAAATCAACCAGTTTCAGCCGTCAATTGTCACACTTTTTAAGCGTTTCTCATGAAGAACACCCTATATCATTGAAAAGAGTTACCTCTAAGCTTAAAAACAATCATGCATTATGCAAGAAAGAACTCACCAGGCTAAAATGGTTACTGTCACTTTTGACCAGATCTGGTCCGGACAAAACACGTTTTTTAGCATTCTCTACTTTCACTTTCAAACAAGGTCAAAATACTAAAAGTGATTAAATCAATCATTTCCAGTGCATCCTATATACATTTACAATGAATTTAACCCTTTCCCTCATATAGGTGATTTCTGAGGCCTCTGCAGCAGACAGCTTTTAGAAAACAAACAATTTCTCCTTTTGCCACAATATTTTCCACTTTTAGTCCTTTCAAATATAGTCGTCTGCTGCAGAATTGTTGTATGTGGGAAAGGGTTAAACTCAATGTCATATATTCAATGCATTTTGGAGATGTGGCATTATAACACTTATTTCTACGCAAACAATTTTTGGTAGACTTGCGCATGCGCAGAGGCTGCCATAGTCATAGTGAGTTTGAAGTCACGTGATGTATATGCCCTTCACCACCAACAATTAAGTGCAATTTTTGGTTTGACTAATTTACGAATGCTCACAAAAGCAAACATAGAGTAACGAAAAAAAATCCGATTATTCAAGCTTATAATAGAAAATAACAAGTCTTGTAAGTGTAAATATCATATTTAAAGTGTACACAATTATTTAGATATCACTACGCCAATATAGCACTGCACCGCGCAATTACCCTTTGTAAATTGTAACCCTTTTTTCACTCTCGGCAGAGATGTAAACATCCACTCGCCCGCTAGCATAAGCGAGTGGAATGAAGGATCGGCTAGTACGAAATTCTAGGCGCTAGTCCATACATATTCGTTCATGTCCTTATTCATAAAGATAGTATGCATTGCTATTAAGCCTTTTCTTTCTCTTTCTCTCAGTCCATCTATTCCTTCGACAACGATTAACGATGACTTGCATTTTGGATAGGTGCTTTCGACAAGGTCCGCGTCTAAAGAAACAAATTTCATCAAATGATTTGAGCGCTTTAAATCACTTGTTAATAAAGCGTTTAGAATACTTTGATTATAATAGGCAGAACGAATAACGAATAAATCTTGCAAGAAATCGATCATTTCTTTCGGCCAAAATCAGGTAAATGACCCGCGGATATTGGTTGTTACAACATAACTGATTCATCCTTTTATTCTAAATTTGTATTACACAGTTCAAAATTAGATTTTGACAGTTTGTTCGTTATGATTTTGACGCGATTCAAGATTTTGACGCGATTATTTCGTTCATAGAGTTGATTACTAACAGATGACTAAGTTGATGATGGAAAGAACATTAACAAGTTAAGTTAAGCTAAAACATGCACAGGCAGGCGAGTGTTTCATTAGGATAAGTGCAACACTCAATTCCCAATCCTGCTTGCCCTTTAACAAATCACAACCCACCCCACAATATAAAAACTCTGCAGCAGACGAATTAAAAAAATCTGAGCAAAGATACAGAAAATCACATTTATTGGAAGTGTAATCATTGAATATAGTTGAAAACATTGTTGCAAAAGGAGAAAGCTTGTTATGAGCAATTTCTTCTTCTGCATCAATGTTTTCAAAAGTCGTCGGCTGCAATTACGTATGCAAGTGGGAAAGGTTTAAATAAGAAACACTTTTTCAAATGATAGTCAGTTGGCTATTCTAGTATATAATGTCCGTCTTAAATAATAATGACAAAACTTTCAAAAAACAAGAAAAAGATTTTTTACAATTTAATTGAAAACATATTTAATCAAAGTTGGGAAAGTTGTCCCTTTCCGTGCTTTTTTTATGAGAGTTCAAATCACAAGCAAAACTTATGGGACAGAGTTGACAAATAACACATTGACACAATTTCAGATTTAGGCTTTGTTTCTGTCAAACTGCTGAAGAAGACAACACTGAGACAAACATTTTGATTAAAAGTTTATTTAAACAAGAGGGCCAAGATGGCCCTAAATCGATCACCTAATTGATAGTAAATTAGTAGCAAATATTTAACTGCAAATATCTGGAAATTTTTATCAGGGAGTGCAAATGAAACTGAAAGGAGTGGACACTTCTCAAGAAACAGCTTATCAGTAAAGGCCATTTATATCTTGAAATCTAACAAGAACTTTAATAAGAATGGAATTATAAAGTTTTTGTCATTTTGCACCTTTCCTGATGCCGCCTTGCTGCCCTGTTTTTCAACGAAATCAATATGGCTTCAACAGTTTATTTAGAGGGTCACTTAAGAAACATTTCTACCAAATTATCTTGCAATCGCACAAGTAGATTATGTAGGAAAAGGATTTTAAAATTTGGGTATTTTTCTCACTTTCTGATGCCGCAGCAACCAAAGTTCTCAATGGAATTTAAATCTTTGAACAATTTTGAAAGAGGACCACCAAAGGAACATTCTTGTGATGTTTTGTGGAAATTGGTCTATTGGAATGGTAGGAGTTGGTTGTCATTTGTAGCTAAAAGTTCAATTTACCCTTTTTTTGATGACGCCTGGTTGATATGATTGTGTAACCAATCAAAACGGCTTAAACAAATTAAAAAGAGGATCATTACAGTAAGATTCGTATTATATTTTCTTAAAATCAGACAAACACTTTCATAAAAATGGAATTTTCAAATTTTGTCATTTTGCCCCTTTTCTGATGCCGCCTGACTGCCATGTTTTTCGACCAATCAGTATGGCTTGAACAATTTTTATAGAGGGTCACCCAAGGAACATTTCTACCAAATTATATTTGAATCTGACAGGCAGATTCGGAGGAGAAGATTTTTAAAGTTTGGACATTTTGTCCCCTTTCTGATGCCGCAGCAACCAAAGTTCTCATTGGAATTTTAATCTTTGAACAATTTTGAAAGAGGACCACCAAAGGAACATTCCTGTGATGTTTTGTGGTAATTGGTCTATTGGAATGGTAGGAGATGGTTGTCATTTGTAGCTAAAAGTTCAATTTACCCCTTTTGTGATGACGCCTGGTTGCTATGATTGTGTAACCAATCAAAACGGCTTAAACAAATTAAAAAGAGGATCATTACAGTAAGATTCGTATTATATTTTCTTTAAATCAGACAAGCATTTGCATAAAAATGGAATTTTCAAATTTTGTCATTTTGCCCCTTTTTTGATGCCGCCTAACTGCCATGTTTTTCGACCAATCAGTATGGCTTGAACAATTTTTATAGAGGGTCACCCAATGAACATTTCTACCAAATTATATTTGAATCTGACAGGCAGATTCGGAGGAGAAGATTTTTAAAGTTTGGACCTTTTGCCCCCTTTCTGATGCCGCAGCAACCAAAGTTCTCAATGGAATTTAAATCTTTGAACAACTTTGAAAGAGGCCAACCAGAGGAACAGTCCTGTGATGTTTCACGGAAATTGTCCTTGGAGTTTGGGAGGAGATGATGTTTAAAGCTAAAAGTTAACGCCGGACGGACGGACGGACGGACGGACGACGGACGACGGACAAAAAGTGATAGGAATAGCTCACCTGAGCCTTTGGCTCTGGTGATCTAAAAAAGGAATAATTTTATTTATGATAAACAACATTACAATGATGGTGTAGAAAATACATGTCAACAATACATTTTTCAATTTGTACATTCATTGCACAGACCAAATCTTAGCAAGTTTGAAATTATGGACCTCTCAGCACATTTTTTTCTCAATTCATTACTTCTTGGCAGGATTTTACTGCTAAAATTGATGATTTTTTTTTATTTTTGGCCGGATTGCTCTAGCAATTCCGGTCTATAGATTGGCGATGTCTGTCTCTCCGTCTGTCGGTTCGTCAACATTTTGGTTAAAGTTTCAGGTTGAGGCAAAATCTCAGCACTGGAAAGGGTTACACACTTGAAACTTTGCCTGAAGGTAACCGGTAAAATAAATATTCATATATGCACTTCTGTATCTCTTCTTAAACGATCGCAATTCTACCTTCAGTACTTTGTACTTTGATTTTTAGGGACTATTTGGGTGTAGATCAGCATGACCGCACATGTATTTGGCGTAATTTGACATTAACCCTTTTCCTCATACGGCAATTGTGCCGCAGACGATTTTGAACATATTTTGTCCCAAAAATAGAAAATCTCTATAATTGAATGGATAACCCATGTCTATTAGTGGAAAACATTGTGACAAAAGGAGAAATTGCACGTTTTGTGCAATTTCTTCTTTTGTCACTATGTTTTCAAAAAGTCGTCTGCTGCTGAGGCGTCGGAAAGCGTCTATATGAGGGAAAGGGTTAACAATCAACAGCTCATCCAAGTGGGAAATGGTAAATGAAAGTTAATATTTTAAAAGAGTTGAAAACATTGTGCAAAAAGGAGAATTCGCTCATTATGAGCAGTTTCTCCTTTTGTCACAATATTTTCAAAAATCGTTTGCTGCAGGGCACCAGAAAGTGTCTGTATAATTATGGGATAGTGTTAACCCTTTCCCTCATATAGATGCTTTCTGACACCTCTGCAGCAGACGGCTTTTTGAAAACATAGTGACAAAAGAAGAAATTGCACAAAACGTGCAATTTCTCCTTTTGCCACAATGTTTTCCACTTTTTGTCATAGGTTATCCATTCAATTATGGAGATTTTCTATGCTTTGACAAATACGTTCAAGGTCGTCTGCTGCACAATTGTCGTATGAGGGAAAGGGTTAAACTACAAACAGTGCTAGGTCAAACTGCATTAGTGTGCAGATGACTAAAATAAAATTCATTATCAAGTAATCAGTTAAAACTTAACCCTTGCCCTCTTACAGTCACATTTTGATACATCTGAAGCAGATAACTTGAGCTTTGAGGCTGAAGAAATTACTTATTAATATGAGTAAGTTTTCTCTTTGCCACAAAATATTTTCTATTCTATTCAATTACAAGAGAAAGTTGATGCAAGGCATCAATGTCGCCGGAAAAGACTGCATTGATTTATTTATGTATTCTTGACTTTCCTTAGTCTATACAAACATTAGGAACGTTGAAATGAAAACATTTGCTTATACATTTTATATTCATACCTATACATTAGGGTATCTATAAAAAATTAACGAAATGTGTACACATTTATCTTGGCTTAAATTTAATTTTGCTGTTGTTACTTATTCAAATAATAGTATTCATTCATATAATTTCAATGTTTGTCAATCTTATTCGAATCACAAGGTAAATATCCTGGTATTGCTTTAAAGGGAGGTAATTTGAAGTAAACAAAAGTCTTCAAAAGGAGAAATATATCAGCATTACCGTCTACAGTTTAAATTGTTCTATTGTTTGTGGATTTAAAAATGTTCTTTTTTTCTTATTTCTACATGTACAACGAAATATTGCGGCTTCTCTTTGACTTGCGTCAAACATTCGTCTTGTACTTGTCTAAAATAAAATAATATCACTCGCTTTTTCATATCGAAATGCGCATGCGCGAAAATCGATGTTAAAGGTCACGAAACTACACAACAGAATAGGGTCTATATTTAGCTTAGAAACAGTTCCTACTTTAGATATTCATGGATTAACATTATTAAATGAATTCTACACAAATCAAGACATCTCTTTGAACATGAAAACAACATTTAGTAAGTTAAAATTGCTATTAAAAGGAGAATTCGACGTGATATTTATCTCGACATTGACACATAACGGTCTGCAGCAAGTCTAGCAGGGACCTCTTGTGTCTTCGTAAATAAGACAAAAAACACAAATGCGAGTCAAAATAAAGAAACTGTAATACCTAAAACATCGGAATATTTATTTCATTTTAGATGTGTCATTACTTCGTGTTTTTAAACAAACACAATTGTAATATGTTCAAGACATCTAAATGTGTTTCTTTCTAATAATAATCCCCCCTCCCATGTGATTTCAGAAAACCTATTAAAAATAGAAGTCGCGGGCTTCTGCCCGGCGACTAATTATACAAATGTACTTTCATTTGTAGAGATTTTCTATTTTTTGTATATCTATGTTTTCAAAGTGATCTGCTGCAGATTTGTTGTATGTGGGAAGGGGTTAAATTATTCATTATCAGCACAATATACCCTATAATATACCTTAAGTTGAGAATACTTAAACCTTTCCCTCATATAGACGCTTTCTGACGCCTCTGCAGCAGACGGCGTTTTAAAAACATAGTGACAAAAGAAGAAATTGCTCAGAACGAGCAATTTCTCCTTTTGCCACAATGTTTTCCATTTTTTGTCATAGGTTTACCGTTATCCATTCAATTATGGAGATTTTTCATGTTTTGACAAAATACGTTCAAAGTCGTCTGCTGCGGAATTGTCGTATGAGGGAAAGGGTTAACCCTAAATAAGTCTGCATGTGGGAAAGGGGTGTTAACTTCTCTTGTGCGAAGAATTTGATAGTGTCGCCATGACATTCTCACTTGAAGAAAAGTTTCACCAAGAACTGGTTTCACTCTCTACGAAATTGTAAATCAGGCCAACCCAAAAGAGAGAGCAAGTCATCAAGTTCACTTAAAGGGTAAAAGTTCAACCAATTCAACTTTTGTTTTTTTAATGCATGGTAGCTTGAAAATCAAAACATTCAGGTCCAAATTCCAATATCATGACCAAAATATTGGTATTGCGAAATAGTTGACCAACGATAATAAGATATTTCTGTAAGCTTGTATTATAACTTATGATGTTTCTGTTAAAAAAAATTGTAATTTCAACAACTCCCTCCATAACGATGACCACCAATAATCCAGAAATGACTTTTTCTCCTTCAGATGGTTTCAAAGCAACCATTATTTAACCCTTCCTAAAACAGACACAACAATTGTTTAACCCTTTCCCAAAACAGACTCCTTACGCATCTTCAGCCCACAACCACAATGTTTCTAGCTTTATTTATACATTTATTATACCATTTATACTCAGATCAGTTTCCATAGTTTTGACTTCATGTCTTCTTCAGGTTTGTTGTATTTGGGAAAGGGTTATTTTACATTTAAGAGTCTTGGATCAAGATTATCAGAAAAAATTCCAGCTTGGGGTTAACCCTTTCCCACATACAACAAATCTAGTAGATGACTATGAAAACATAGTGAAAAAACCTGAAAAATCTCCATAAAAGATAGCTTATTTGAAAAATAAAGTTAGCCACAAAGTTTTCAAAAGTCCACTGCTGCTATTGCATCAAAATGCATATGCAGTAGGGAAAGGGAGCCATATTCATCAATTATGTTATCATTGTGACAATATGAAGTCCATGTAAGGAATGCTGTATGGTTACCTTGAAGGCTGCAGTTGGATTAACCCTTTCACACATACAGATGCTTTCTGAAGCCACTGCAGCAGAATACTTTTGAAAAGATTGTAACAAAAGCAGAAATTGCTCATCTTGAGTAATTTCTCCTTTTGTCATTCAACTCTATTTAATAATTCAACTCTCATGAATGGAGTTTTTTCACATCTTGTGACATGTTTGCCAAAATGTTTTCTTAGTCATCTGCTACAGATTTGTTGTATGTGGGAAAGGGTTAACCCTTCGGCTTCCACTGTCACATGTATGCAAAGAAATTGCAATAGACAACTTTCCTAACATTGAGGAAAACATTTATCTCAATGAAAGAATAGAGCATATAACCGTAATGTTGTTTATACATAAAGTATGTCATATTGTTGTGCCATCCAACTGTGGTACAGGTATAATGATTGAATTGAGATCATAACATCATGTGACAAAATGAACAAGAGGGCCAAGATGGCCCTAAATCGATCACCTAAGGGATAGTTTTGCAGCAAATGTGTAACTGCTAATACAATTTATGTATTTGGAAAATTTTATCAAGTTTGAATGAATCTGTAAGTAGTGCACACTGTAAATGAAATGGCTTATCAGTAAAGGATATTTGTAATAAGGCATAATATAATATATTTGAACAATTTAAGAGTACCACCAAAGGAACATTTCAGTGAAATTTGGTTGATATGGTTTAAGAGTAGATGTCCTTTGAATCTACAAGTTCTTAACCCCTTTTCTGGTGCTGCCAAGAGGATACCTTTTTAAAACCAATCAAATTATGTAGAGCTTCACTAAAGGGACATTTCTTCTAAATTATCTTGAAATCAGGCGAACACTCAAATAAGAATGGAATAATAAGGTTTTGTCGTTTTGCCCCTTTTTTGATGATGCCTTTTGCACTGTTTTTCAACCCAATTGATGTCGCTTGAACATTTTTTGAAGATGGTCACTCAAAAACAATTCTACAGCATTATCTTGGAAAACAAGAAGCATGTTCAGAGGAAAATGTAAAATGTGGGCATTTTTCTCCCTTTCTGATGCGGCAGCAACCAAAGTTGAACACAGAATGTATATCTTTGAACAATTTTGAAAGACAACCATCTAAGGAATATTCCTATGAAGTTAATTTGTAAATGGTCTAGTTGTATTGTATGAAAAGCTTTAAATTAAGTTCAATACTTTTATGATGCCTTCCAGTTATGATGATTTTGTAACCAATCAATATGGCCTGAATAAATTAAGACCAGCGTCAGAAAGCGCCTATGTGTGGAAAATGGTTAAAAAACAATGACAGGATAGGTGATATAATAGTTAGCTAGCCATTGTTGCTTTGATACCATCTGAAGAATTTAAGGCGACTATCCAGTGACGATATATAATGATAAATCCCATCCCCTTCGCCTCCAGACAATGCCCAAAAATGGGGTATTTGTTAACCCTTTCCCTCATACAACAATTCTGCAGCAGACGACTTTGAACATATTTTGTCAAAACATAGGAAATCTCTATAATTGAATGGATAACCTATGACTAAAAGTGGAAAACATTGTGGCAAAATGAGAAATTCTTGTTTTGAGCAATTTCTTCTTTTGTCACTATATTTTCAAAAAGCTGTCTGCTGCAGAGGCGTCAGAAAGCGTCTATATGGGGGAAAGGGTTAACCTATTCCCTCATACACACACACACATCTTGATGCTTCTACATCAGATAAAACTTGAAAACTTTGCAACAAAAGGATAAAATACATTAATTTATCAAAACTAGGGTTTTACACCATTTTCAACCTACCTGTTGCAATTGCTAGACTTTGGAACGAATAAGGAATTTGAAATTCTTTATAAATTGAAGAACAATTATTGAATTAAGTTGAAAATATTGTTGCAAAATTTCAATGGGAAATTGCTTTTTAACCCTTTCTGACATACAACAATTCTGCAGCAGACGACTTTGAAAACATAGTGACAAAAACCTAAAAATGTCCATAAAAGATTGTTAAATAAAGTCAGGGCTCTCGCATGGGGGCGATTTGTGCAAATTGGTCGCCTTAAATTGTCAGACTTCGCCCATTCACTCGATCAAATCGACTTCACTGACAATTTCGTCCGAAGTTTGTCATCACAGTCACGCGCCATGTCAGTTTTCGGTATACACAGTTACGTAATCAGGAATTGACAACTGATAATGTATAGCCATTTAAAGCAGATGAGTCTAATCACTTAAAACACACCATGACAGAAAGGATTGTCCAATCAACCATCATCACTTTATACACTTATTTGCATAAAAGAAGAACAGATTTTCCAATCAAACATCACAGCCCCCTTGTTAAATTTAAATTAGATTGACGTCAAATTCAACCATTTGAATGGTATACAAAATATTGTGAATCAATTCTTGCTTTTATGAACATATGGCTTCAAAAATGATATTACAGGGGTTGCCGTACTAATTGACATTAACCAATCAAAAGATACTATCTAGTATCTATGTAGCCTTGTTCTTAATATATCCTGCCCGAATACTAAATTTGAAGGCTCGGAATTGAAAAAATAAATACGTAATCAACCTATTCTAAAGAGGTAAGTTGAAACATTGTTGCTCATTATGAGCAATTTCACCTTTGGCCACAATGTTTTCAAAAGTCATCTGCTGCTATTGCGTCACAATGTGTCTGTAGGTGGGAAAGGGTTAACAGCTATTTCCCCTTTTACTACAATATTTCAAAACGCCATTTTGCTGTTAACCCTTTCCCTCATACGACAATTCTGCAGCAGACGACTTTTAACGTATTTTGTCAAAACATAGAAAATCTCCATAATTGAATGGATAACCACCTATGACAAAAAGTGGAAAACATTGTGGCAAAAGGAGAAATTGCACGTTTTGTGCAATTTCTTCTTTTGTCACTATGTTTTCAAAACGCTGTCTGCTGCAGAGGCATCAGAAAGCGTCTATATGAGGGAAAGGGTTAAGGCGTCAGATAGTCCCTGACTCTTGCCCTGACATTGACTACATTTGACTCTTCACTCGACTCTTTTGAAACATTGAGAGAAGGATTATAACATAGCGTAAGGGTAAATTACTCATTTTGAAACAAAATTATGTTTTTAAGGTCTCATATTAATATAAAAGTGACAATTTTCATTTGTGTGTAGGTTCAATTGATCATTTTTTAATCCTAACACAATTTAGCCTGGCAACTGGTTTTAGAAAGGGAAAATTCACTCATGTCATTATTATAACTGTCGTCTGCATTGCTGTAAGTTTGGCATTGCTGTAATTTTAAACATATTGATAATTGAATTTCGATGAAATGTGCTAAAAACAATACGTTTTTGATATATAATAATGGGTACGGCAATTCTCAAATTGAATACACGTGATACAGCAGTGAACAAACAAATTGCGTCACGTTCCGGTTCAGTAACCCTTGACCACCTTCCACTGGTCAATCAAATTTCAAAATGGCCTCCAGTATTACCAATTTTACCCCCACTTGACCATTCGCTTCAACAGCCAAAAACAGTATACAAAATCGTAAATCTCAGTTATAAACGCTAAAATAACTCACGTTAGTGAATTTAAAGTCATAATACATACACGTTCAGTTAAAAAGCACGTGTTTCTATGTTGTTATGATCAGTTATATAACGGGTGAAAAGTTACGAGTGAGAGAGGGCAGAGGTTAGGTCGAATTGACATGCGGAAAACAATATTTACCTATGTGTTCAGCTGCCGATCTCCCACCAAAACTCGCCAAATGCGGCAACATACTTTCCATTTGTTGCTGATAATCACAAAAAGCTCCATCTGCCATTGTTCATATACAATATATTCACAGATTTTAAACAGAAAACAAAAATTTAGGATGAAGTTTTACGAGATCGCCATTACGTCATTATGTCTTGTTGACACAACTCGCTGCTCCAAGTGCGCAATAGGGTTCGTCCAAGTTATGCGAAAGGTGCGCCAGATGTTATTCCCAGTTCAGATAAGCCAGTTTTTCCCACGATATACGTTAAATATTAAATCTTTATCAAGTTGAACGTATGCTTTATTTCCATGGTGTAAATATAGTTTGACCTGTTTCGTGACTCGATTAAATTGCGATTATTGACTTTACCTTGTAACCTGACCTTCCCTTTTTGATTGAAATATGAACTCGCCCACTGTACTGACCAGTCACGTGATCAGGAATGGACAGTGGATTGCCCCGGGGCGATTTTGTATTTATTTCTCAATGTACTTCCGATTTAAACAAAAAAAAGGTTTCCTGTTCGATCCTGCTGCTTTGAACAAAAGGTGCTTTTTTCTACATTAATGTCTTAAAAAAAGAGAAAAGTAGGCGAATGTTAAAATGTTCAAAGTTAACATAGAAGTTTCAAGCGTCTTTTTTTTACCCCCCTAAATAAATAAAAATTATAAAAGAAGAACAAGAAACAGTCGATACATTTTAATTACTATTTATGAGATTTATGCAATAACGTTTTATGGGAACTACACAAATCAAGAAATATCTTTTAATTTGATAAGAACGTTCAGGAATGTGGAACAATTACTAAAAAGAGAAAATGACTTTATTTAATGCTGATATTGTAATGACACTTTAGCATTAGCGTCTGCTGCATGTCTTAACTTGGACGAATAAATAATCCCGAATAGCTTGAAATGATATGAAAATGCGAGGTTAATCAAACACAAACTTATATAACCTTGGAAACATGAATTTCTTTTCAAATATATCATAACTTAGTGATTTAAACAATCACAACCTTAATATGTTCGAGGCAATTACACTTTTTTTTAAGAACAACTTGTCCTCCCATGTGATTTCTTAAAAAGCTTTTAAAAATATAGTCGCGGGCTTCTGCCCGGCGACTAATAATTTGGAATGATGAGTTATGGTAAAGAAGTAATAATTGTTCGACGTTCCAGAGACCTATATTGTATGTATATATATTTCTCTGGATATTTAAATCATGCGTTAAAATGCTTCTGTAAATACAAAAAGAGCCTTCCACGACACCCATCTGTCGCGTGCGCAAGTTGGATGGTATGGCCATTAAATGCACGCAGTGGGATAACTCTAAACATATGCAAGTTAGAATTAGTATAGTTCCTGTACACGGCACATACATGACATATGTAGATCACAAGAAAAAGATTGAATTTGATAGATTGGAAAATAAGTGTGGAGAAAATTTACAAATTGAGAAACATTGAAAAAGAGGAATAACTTCAAAACTCGGCACAAGCTACCTACAAACCACGTTTGAAATTGAGAAATAAATTGAAAAAGAAAAAAAATATAGTAATAATAAAAAGGGGAATAACTGTTCCTTGTATTGTTCCACTCCCCTGATCGCTAGATATAAGTGTTGCACCTTTGAACAGAAACAAAGTTGAGACCAAATAATACATTTAGTGTGACGGGCAGACAGATGGGCAGACGACGAACAAGTGACCCCTTCTACAGACAGAAGACACAAAACATGAAGACGTACAACATATTTTCCATATATTTCATTACACATTTCCTTAAACCTGTTCCACATACAGATATATTTTCTAAAGACGACTTTTAAAAACAATGGGACAAAAGGACAATTTTGAGCAATATCTCATTTTGACACATTGTTTCCAACTTTATTCAATTACGTCATGTACCACCTCTTCATTTTTAGAGATTTTCCATTTCTTACCTTCGTTTCCGATTCATCTGCTACGAAATTGACGCTGGGATTCATGACTATCAAAGTTATGATTATTATTTGATTTTGTTTACCCTCGCCGTACAGAATGAACTATTTGACAGAATAAAATTATGACTGTTAAGCTCTGCTATAATTATATATGATCAAATTTTAACTTATGTATATCTAAATTGCAGACCTTTTCAAAGTGTTTTTTTGGAGATTTGGGAATAACAAATATATCTCTTATTCATGACATGAAATTTAAATAAAACTTAAAACTTAAATATAACTTAAAACGATACAAAAATTAGTTTTCAAGATTTTATTTTGAAAATTCTTTGCTTTAGAATTTACCGTGAAAAACAAGGGAGGTTATACAGAACAATGTTACAGTAAGAGTTGTTCATCTTCCTTATATTAGGCATTAACCCTCCCACCAAGCAAACAATACATCAATAAATTAGACAAGTAGCAACAAAAGCCCTAACCATAACATATCTGTTTGACCCTTTGCCACATACAACAAATCTGCAGCAGACTACTCTGAAAACATAGTGACAAAAACCTGAAAAATCTCCATAAAAGATAGTTAAATTGTTAAATAAAGTTGAAAACATTATGGCCAAAGGAGAAATTGCTCATCACAAGCAATTTCACCTTTGACCACAATGTTTTCAAAAGTCGTCTGCTTCTTTTGCGTCTACAGGTGGGAAAGGTTTAATTCTTTTTTGGGATATTATAATCTAGAGAAGTCTTAGAAATGCAAATCAATATGTTTGGTGTTTAATGCCAATTTTCAGATTTAGTTATATCAGAGACGCACAAGAGAAAGTTGATGCAAGGCATCAATGTCGCCGGAAAAGACTGCATTGATTTATTTATGTATTCTTGACTTTCCTTAGTCTATTCAAACATTTGCTTATAAAGTTTATATAAATACCTATGCATTAGGGTATCTATAAAAAATTAACGAAATGTGTACACATTTATCTTGGCTTAAATTTAATCTTGCTGTTGTTACTTATTTAAATAATAGTATTCATTCATATAATTTCAATGTTTGTCAATCTTATTCGAATCACAAGGTAAATATCCTGGTATTGCTTTAAAGGGAGGTAATTTGAAGAAAACAAAAGTATTCAAAAGGAGAAATATATCAGCATTACCGTCTACAGTTTAAATTGTTCTATTGTTTGTGGATTTAAAAATGTTCTTTTTTTCTTATTTCTACATGTACAACGAAATATTGCGGCTTCTCTTTGACGCTTTGCGTCAAACATTCGTCTTGTACTTGTCTAAAATAAAATAATATCACTCGCTTTTTCATATCGAAATGCGCATGCGCGAAAATCGATGTTAAAGGTCACGAAACTACACAACAGAATAGGGTCTATATTTAGCTTAGAAACAGTTCCTACTTTAGATATTCATGGATTAACATTATTAAATGAATTCTACACAAATCAAGACATCTCTTTGAACATGAAAACAACATTTAGTAAGTTAAAATTGCTATTAAAAGGAGAATCCGAAATTGACCTCAATGATGACACATAAGAGTCTGCATTAGGGGTTGTTGGTTCACGTCTTGAAGGGACCACTTTTGTCTTCGTAAATAAGACAAAAAACTTAAATGCGAGTGAAATAAAACAAACTGCAAACATTAAAAAATCGGAATATTTATTTCATTTTAGATGTGTCATTTATTAGTGTTCGTAAACAACCACAATTGTAATATGTTCAAATCATCTAGATTTGTTTCTTTCTAATAATAAGCCGCCCTCCCATGTGATTTCCGAAAAGCTATTAAAAATAGAAGTCGCGGGCTTCTGCCCGGCGACTAATAAACATAGTATTTATGTCTCTGGTTATATGAAGGGGTTTCTTGGATGATTAACCAGTATTACTGGCCAGTGTATTCGCGTACCAACAGATCAGTCACAATTGTTCTGTATGGCGTTTAAAGCCACTTTCAACTATATTTCAGTTATCCCTTTACCACATACAACAAATCTGCAGCAGACGACTTTGAAAACATCTTGGCAAAAACACAGAAAAGGTCCATAAATGTAGATATAATTACAGAAAAGAATTGAAAACATTGTGGCAAAAAAAGAAATTGCTCTTTTTGAGCAATTTCTACTTTTGTCAGTGTTTTCAAAAGTCGTCTGCTGCAGAGGTGTCAGAAAGCATATATATGTGGGAAAGGGTTAAACCACAGCATTTGCTCAGTATGTTGCAAGTACTCATCCATTTATCCTGACACCAGCAATCTAGTTGATATGCTAACTCGGCAACCCTGAGCGTCAAGAGGGGAAAGCCATTACTACCATTTTTAAAGTCTTTGGTATGACCCGACAATGGATCGAACCTGCGCATTCCCGCACCCAAGGCAAACGCTATACCACTACACCTCTAAGGCGATCAGTCACTCAGCTATTCCTATGGAGAGATGTGGTTGCTTAACTCTTTCCAAGATACATTTTGATACTTCTGAAGCAGACAGCTTTTGAAAACGTGGGGGGGAAATATAAAAGTACTTATACTCATTACTCTAATCATTTAATAAAACAAATATTAAGATTTTCATCTTTATTCCAAGTGGTCTGCTGCACTTTGGCTGTGTGTGGAAAAGGGTTAACTGTTAACCAGTTATGATATTTCAACAGCAGTCTGCTTAAAAAAAAAGGAAACTGATGTTTTTTTAAAAATAGATCCATCATTTTGATACGGTGTTGAAGATATTGTGGGAAACAGAGAAATTGCTTTTTAAAATTACCGGAGCCAAATGTTCAAGGTGATCTATTCCGACCAATATCTGTCCATCATCCATCTGTCGTTTTCTTTTAGCTTCAAACAATATATCCTCTTAACCCTTTCCCTCATACGACAATTCTGCAGCAGACGACTTTGAACGTATTTTGTCAAAACATCTCCATAATTGAATGGATAACCTATGACAAAAAGTGGAAAACATTGTGGCAAAAGGAGAAATTGCACGTTTTGTGCAATTTCTTCTTTTGTCACTATGTTTTCAAAAAGCTGTCTGCTGCAGAGGCCTCAGAAAGCGTCTATATGACGGAAAGGGTTAAACCACAAGATCGATTTGTATAAAACTTCACAGGTATGTGCCTTTGATGGTCCTCTTTCAAAGTTCTTAAAATATATAGTTTTTATGCAGTAATTTGGTTGCTGCGGCATCAAAAAGTGGAGAAATGCTAAAACTTTAAAATTACCGGAGCCAAATGTTCAAGGTGATCTATTCTGACCAATATCTGTCCATCATCCATCTGTCGTTTTCTTTTAGCTTCAAACAATATATCCTCTTAACCCTTTCCCTCATACG
Source organism: Serripes groenlandicus (assembly GCA_031761405.1). Taxonomy (NCBI): domain Eukaryota; kingdom Metazoa; phylum Mollusca; class Bivalvia; order Cardiida; family Cardiidae; genus Serripes; species Serripes groenlandicus. The sequence continues at coordinate 138,115,261 of JASEVX010000003.1, read as the reverse complement.
ACAATTCTGCAGCAGACGACTTTGAACGTATTTTGTCAAAACATCTCCATAATTGAATGGATAACCTATGACAAAAAGTGGCAAACATTGTGGCAAAAGGAGAAATTGCACGTTTTGTGCAATTTCTTCTTTTGTCACTATGTTTTCAAAAAGCTGTCTGCTGCAGAGGCCTCAGAAAGCGACTATATGAGGGAAAGGGTTAAACCACAAGATCGATTTGTATAAAACTTCACAGGTATGTGCCTTTGATGGTCCTCTTTCAAAGTTCTTAAAATATATAGTTTTTATGCAGTAATTTGGTTGCTGCGGCATCAAAAAGTGGAGAAATGCTAAAAGTTTAAAATTCTTCTCCTCTTAACCCTATCTATCTGATTCCAAGATAATTTAGTAGAAATGTTCCTTGGGTGACCCTCAAGCAATATTGATTGGTTGTAAAACATGGTGACCAGGTGACATCAGAAAAGAGACAAATTGGCAAAACTTTTAAATTTCATTCTTCTTAACCCTTTTTCTCATATAGACGCTTTCTGACGCCTCTGCAGCAGACGGCTTTCTGAAAACATAGTGACAAAAGAAGAAATTGCTCAAAACGAGCAATTTCTCCTTTTGCCACAATGTTTTCCACTTTTAGTCATAGGTTATCCTTTCAGTTATAGAGATTTTCCATTTTTTGACAAAATATGTTTAAAGTCGTCTGCTGCAGAATTGTCGTATGAGGGAAAACGTTAAGGTGCCTGAATTCTAGATGATTTAGTAAATATGTTCCTTTAGTGACCTACTGCATTATTGGCTCAAGCAGTATGGACTGGTTGAACAACATAGCTACCAAGAGGCATCAGAAAAGGAGTGAAATGAACTTTGAGCTTTAAACACCATCTCCTTCTAAACCACTGCACCAATTTCAACCAAACTTCACAAAAATGTTCAATTTGTGGTCCTCTTTCGAATAGTCTCCCAGATACCATGCTATTTTACAAATTTCCTTTACAAACAATCAATTTCATTAACCCTTTCCCACATGCAGACACATTTTGCTAAAATAGCAGCAGACGACTTTTGAAAACTTTTTGGCCTAAGGTGAAATTGCTCATGATGAGCAATTTCTCCTTTGGCCACAATGTTTTTAACTTTATTTAACAATAAAGCTATCTTTTAAGGATATTTTTCTGGATTTTGTCACTATGTTTCAAAGTTGACTGCTGCATATTTTTTGTATGTGGGAAAGTGATAACATTGTTCCTCTCCTTCTAGTTTCAGTCCAACTCTTGATAATCGTTTCTTCAATAATTTTATAAGCAGTTACACCTTCGCTACTAAACCATCTCTCGGGTAGTAAATGTATGGCCACGTTGGCCCGTTTGTCGAACTACCAGTAGTTTTCATTTTCCTCAATATCTTAACAAGAGGGCCTTGATGGCCCTATATCGCTCACCTGAGTAAGTGTTTTAGGGTCCTAATTTAATTACTCTACAAAAATAGATAACAATTTTGCCAATTTTAAAGGGCCATAATCCTGTCATGCATGAACGGATTCTGGTTTTCGAAAAGAACTGAGCTCTTATGGATATCTAGCTACTAAATAAGTATGGTAAACATGGGATAATAAATGAAGACTTGATCGTGTTCACAATAAATTGTGGACAGACAAAGGACGACGGATGAAAGGCGATCACAAAAGCTCACCTTGTCACACACAACACAACAGGTGAGCTAAAAAAACTCAGTTGTATAAGGGATCAGAAGTTGTTAAACTTTTCCCAAATACAGTCGCCCCTTGATGCCTCTGCAGCAAACAACTTTTGAAAAACATTGTGGCAAAAGGAGAAATTGCTCATTATTTGCCAAGATGATATCAAAGTCCTCTCCTCCTGATTTGTTAAATATTGGAAGGAGTAAACCATTACCCCATTACACCACTAAACAAAATTTCAAATGAAGTTGCTAACGAAAATTTGAAAGATGATTCGAAACCATTTTCTTTTTTTAATAGATTATATTTTTCACCTATAACATGCAAACATTGACAACAAAATTTAAAACAACAAAGTTTCAAAACAAACCCAATTACATACTCACACTATTCTCAAAATTGATTTCAGATGTTTATTTAAACAAGAGGGCCATTTTCGAAAGGAACCGAGCTCTCATGGATTTCTAGCTACTGAATAAGTTTGGTAAACATCAGATAATAAATGAAGACTTTGGTGCCAAACCGGTAACTTTCATGTAGAAACACGTAAACGTTATACTCATTTTTTCAAAAAAATGCCGCATAAATCACTTTATGTGATAAATAGAATATCTCATTCATGTTTATTTATTATCAATATTCTTAAACTCGTTAACTAAGCTGAATATGACGCTCGCCAAGGCTCGCAGCATAATTATCATCTTAGTGAACTCGTTTAATAAAAAGTGATAATAAATCAACATTCATGAAATATCCTCTATGTAAACTATATAGTATAAACAATAATACTCATTATGGCAAACAATTTAACCCTTTCCAAAAAACAAGAGGGCCATCATGGCCCTATATCGCTCACCTGTTTGATTCTCCTTCAGATATTTTCAAATTTGAATCAGGAAGAAAAATAAGAGGGCCATGATGGTGGCCCTATATCGCTCACCTGATTTTATTTTTTTCACTTTAGCCATATAAGCCACGCCCCTTGGTGGCCCTAGTTTTTGACCAATCAGCATGGCTTGAAGGAATCTGATAGAGGATCACCCTAGGAATATTTCTACAAAATTATTTGAAAATCGGCCAAACACTTTCGGAGGAGAAGATTTTTTAAGCTTTCACTCAAGCCATATAAGGCAAAATAGCCTGCCATGTTTTCGACCAATCAACATGGCTTGAAGGAATCTGATAGTGGGTCACTTAAGGAACATTCTGAATCTTTATCTTGAAAAATACTGAGAGGTCGTTGACCTCTCCAGGAGCAAATGTAAAGGTAGAATTTCTGTTTTCAATATCTGCATCATTCAACAATGTGTCAATATTGCCAATGTAAAGGACATGTGACAAATAAATTAAGTTTTTATCGTGTTCCCAAAGTCAATTATAACAATTTTACCAATTTTAAAGGGCCATAATTCAGTCATGCATGACGGATCTGGCTGGTTTTCAAAAGGAACCGAGCTCCCATGTATTTCTAGCTACTGTATAAGTTGAGTAAACATTGGATAATATATGATGACTTTAACTTGTTCACAAGGTCAATTATAGCAATTTTGCAAATTTTAAAGGGCAATAATCCCGCCATACATGGATGGATCTGGCTGGTTTTCGAAAGGAACCGAGCTCTCATGTATATCTAGCTACTGATTAGGTTTGGTAATCATCGGATAATAAATGAAGACTGTATCGTGTTCACAAGACATTTTGGACAGACGACGGATGACGGACAAAGGGCGATCACAAATCTTTAGCATCTAGACATAAATATGGAAACATTTCTATAAATTTAATTGTATTTATTGAAAACAGTTGAATAGTGACAAAAGAAGAAATGAATCATAATTGTTTTCAAAAGTTGCTGCAGTAGATGCGTCAAAATACGTCTTCTTGTGAGAAAGGGTTAAATGCATGTAAACTTTAACCTTTAAATAGGAAACAAATTAAATTAACAAACAAACAATTGCTTACATTTTCTACTCATATTTATTATTCGTTCCTTTACATTGAAAGAAATCACACATTGAAGGACTTAAATTGACCTGATGTAATCTTTATTCAGGTGTCTGCTTTAAAAATTCAGAAAAAAAAACCTCTCTAACTTTCTGACTTAGAATTTTAAGACAAAGTTAACCCTTTTCCACCTGCAGATGCATTTTGATGAATCTGCAGAAGACGACTTTTGAAAACATTGTGACAAAAGCTGGTTATGAGCAATTTCTCTATTTGCCACATAGTTCTCAACGCTTTCTCAAAATCTACTTTCATTGATAGAAATTTTCTTTTTTCTTTACTGGACATTCTCAAAGTCATCTGCTGCAGATATGTTGTTTGTGGGAAAGGGTTAAATATTGTTTTCAAAGTCGTCAATAGAAAAGTCATCAAAAGTTGTCTATATCTGGGCAAACGTTGGATACTAAAGTACTCATAATGTGGCTGTGACGAACAGATTTTCTTTTTAAACGATCCTTTTTAACCCTTTCCCTCATACGACAATTCTGCAGCAGATGACTTTAAACATATTTTGTTAAAATATAGAAAATCTCTATAATTGAGTGGATAACCTATGACTATAAGTGGAAAACATTGTGGCCAAAGGTGAAATTGCTCATCATGGGCAATTTCACCTTTGGCCACAATGTTTTCAAAAGTTGTCTGCTGCTATTGCGTTAAAATGCGTCTGCAGGTGGGAAAGGGTTAAGGTGCAAAAGGAATGAGTGGACAAATGGATGTACAAAATCATTAAATGTACCGGTATACTTTGATGCAGAGTTGTAAATATTGTGTGAAAACTGAGAGATAATTTGTTTCTGAGCAGTTGGAAAATGGTTTATAGCTGTAATATGCTCAAACTAAATTCTTCATGAAAATATAAATACACTCAAACAAACATAAATATGTTATACTCAAACGACTATAATTTATGTTTTATTCAAACAAACATAAATGTTATGTTATAATCAAACAAACATAAATATGGCAGACTCAACCAAACATAAATATGCCACACTCATCCAAACATAAATATGTAACATATAACTCTCAACCAAACATAAATATGTTATACTCAAACATACATTATTATGTTACATCCAAACAAAAATAAATATATAACATATTACTGAATAATCTCAACCAGAGCCACATCAGAAAAACAAGAATCTTGTTTTATTAACAAAATGTGAAACCTCGAATGAGCTTGTTCATCTCACCAGTGAAAATATTGTGACTAAAGGAGAAATTGCTCATTATAAGCAATCTATTATTTTGCCACAATGTTTTCAAAAGTCAGCTGCAAGTGAAAAAGGGTTAACTGTTTCTCACTTTCAGACAATGTCTAGCGCATCAGCAGCATACGATGTGTAAACCATTGTCACAAACAGAAATTATTTCTACTTTTGCAACAAAAGATTCAACTCTAATCAGTAATCATATTGTCATGAACACTCAAAAGAGGTTTTTTTTAATTTATCTGGCCTTACATTGTCAGATGCTGCAGATTTGTTGTATGTGGGAAAGGATTAATTGTTGAACCACCCTTTTGTATGAAGCAAAATGCGGAAAATCAAGTCTCCTATCTGTCTGAAAGAACAGATATGTATCCTTTGTTCTTCAATACATAGATAGTTACTTATCATATATACATTACAAATTAATTATCAAGTAAGATTTTGTGCAGAAGATGCAACACTTTCAATTTAGTAGGTATATCTTCCACAGATATTGGCCCTTTCCACCATACAGACCACTCTAAATATGAATTATGGGAAATTGAAACAAGAGGGCCATGATCGCCCTTGATCGCTCACCTGAGTTAAGCCAACCACATAGTCGATCACAATAACTCATTTTGTGGTCAGGGAAGCTTTTACTTGTGTTCACAACATTTTCCTAATTTGGCCTAGTGACCTTGTTTTTTACCAGACTAAGGCCATGTTCAACCTGTTGCCTAGATATCATCAAAACACCCATTCTTACAAAAGTTTTAAGATACTAAAATTAAAAATGCGGCATTAAGAGTGTAAAGATTTTCCTTCAATATGGTCTAGTGACCTAGTTTTTGACTAGACACAACCTACATTCTGTTGTTAGCCGAAAAATCATCAAGATGATTATATTGACAACCTGCTAAACAAGAGCTGTCGGAGGACAGCGCGCTCGACTACATGCCGCGTATTCACATAAAGCACTATTTCATTATATTGCACTTAAGTACTATTAAATCATATTATATACTCTATATGTAAAAGCAACTGAATAGATATACATACATTTAAATATAATTTAAAAATAAAATTTCCTATTAAAGTCAATCAAGGGCCATTACTCCATATTTAGGATACAATGGAGTTATCTAACCTAACTGTACGATGGTCCTTAACAAATATGTGAAGTATGAAGTAATTTGAATGATGTAACTTTAACGTTGAGCTAAACGCAAATGTTAAAACTGACCGAGTCAAAAATTAGCAAAACCTTAAAAAAAGGTTTTCCTAATGTTTGACACCATGCAAAACCCGTTTGATATATTGAAGAATTATATTTGATAAATAAATGATCACAATTAGAAAGAAATGTAACCAAAAATTAAGAATTTATCTAAAATTCTCAAAATCAAACAAAAATCATGTTTTTTACCCCCTAAAAGTCACACTCAGCATCTTCAACATACAATGTGAAGAAAGGTATTACATGTAATTATATTCCAAATATGGAAGCCCTAACACAAGTACTTATTTAGAAAAATTAGAAAATTAAATGAAAAAGCCAACTTGCCCTAAAACTTTAACCACCCAAAAGCATGTGTTTTACCGCAAACAGAAGGTCACACTCAGCATCTTCAGCATATAATATGAAGAAATGTATTAAATAAAATTATTTTCCAAATATGAAAGCTCTAGCACAAGTACTTATTCAGAAAAAGTTAAAAAAATAAAATAAAATCCTACTTGCCCCAAAACTTTAACCACCGAAAATCATGTTTTTTACCGCAAACAGAAGGTCACACTCAGCATCTTCAGCATATAATATGAAGAAATGTATTAAATGTAATTATTTTCCAAATATGAAAGCCCTAGCAAAAGTACTTATTCAGAAAGAGTTAAAAAAATAAAATAAAATCCTACTTGCCCCAAAACTTTAACCACCGAAAATCATGTTTTTTACCCCAAAAAGAAGGTCCCACTCAGCATCTTCAGCATTCAATGTGAAGAAAGGTATAAGATGTAACTATATTCTAAATATTAAAGCCCTAGCACAAATTCTTATAGAGAAAAATTAAAAAATTAAATGAAAATGCCAACTTGCCCTAAAACTTTAACCACCCAAAATCATGTCTTTTACCCCAAAAAGAAGGTAAAACTCAGAATCTTCAGCATACAATATAAAGAAAGGTATTAGATGTAATTATATTCCAAATATAAAAGCCCTAGCACAAGTACTTATTGAGAAAAAAAAAAAAAATCCAACTTGCCCTAAAACTTTAACCCCCGAAAATCATGTTTTTTTTCCCAAAAGGAAGGTCACACTCAGCATCTTTAGCATTCACTGTGAAGAAAGGTAGAAGATGTAACTATATTCCAAATATGAAAGCCCTAGCACAAATACTTATGAATGAAAATCCCAACTTGCCCTAAAACTTTAACCGGACGCCGACGGACGCCGACGCCGGGGCGAGTAGTAAAGCTCTCATATTCTTCGAATAGTCAAGCTAATAAAAAGATAAAGCCTCCAGAGTGTTAACAAGATTTTCTTTCAAATTTATCTAGTTTTTGACCTCACATGCCCCAGTTTCAAACTTGGTCAAGATTTGATGGAGATGTATGTTCTGATAAACTTTCATGAAGATTGGATGTGAAATGTTGCCTGTAGAGTGTTAACAAGGTAACTGTTAACAACAGACAAAATGTGATCACAATAACTCACCTTGAGCACTTTGTGCACAGATGAGCTAAAAATTGAAATGGCAAAGAAAACTCAAAAGCATTCTTCATAGTTTAAAAACAAAAACAACTTTGCTCAAAATGTACATAATGTTGCTTGTAACAAAGAAAGTTACAATTATATACATGTAGTAAAAATCATAAACAGTTTTTTAAAGAAATGACATTGTCTATACATGTTTAACCCTCTCCCTAATACAATCTTATTCCTGGTCTTTAACTGTTACAATATACTGTACAGAGTCGGGAACCAAAACACCTTGTAATTCGGTAACCTCACTTTCTTCTCGATTCTGTACATCCAAAATTACTGTTGTTCCCGACGTCGTCCCTTGCTGGTTCCATTTACTTAAAAACTCTTTCAATATTCCCTCCTCTATGCCATCCAGTCCAGATGAAACTATTTCATATTCAACATTTTCAGAATTAGGAAGAACTATGTCGGCAAGATTATTGCCAGTTTCCGCCACATTACCTTGATGTTGGGCTGTTGTAAGAACAGTCACAGGTTCTCCAATTTGTTCGACTATTTGTTGTTGTGTTACAGTTTGGACACCATCAGCTGAAGGGTGCTCAATATAAATAGTTTGTGTCTCAGCAACATTATCAATCATTTGACTTAACTGTTCCACGGCTTCTCTTGACTGTTCACCAGCTTGGCTTGTTTCAACATCAACTTGTCCTGCGTGATCCCCAGCTTGGCTTGTGTGAACAACAACCTGCCCTGCGTGATCACCAGCTTGGCTTGTGTGAACAACAACCTGCCCTGCATGATCAGTAGATTGGCTTGTGTGAACAATAATTTGCTCGGCATGATCACCACTTTGACTGACAACGTGATTTGGCAGGGTAATAACTTGACTCCCATCATGAATAACTTGCCCAGCCTGAAATACATTGTGGTGTCCATACTTTACAAGTGCAGGAATAGCTTTACTTACTGACTGGGTTGGAGGTCTAGGTGGGTTCACAGTCACTATCTCACTTCTGTTTATCATTTTAGGTTTATTCACTGTCGAGGTGCTGTTCCTCATCTGTGGATAATACTTCAGTGATCTAAACTCATCCGTGCCACATGCTTTATCCATCATTTTCCCTTCGCTATTCTCATCTCTTATAATAACTACAGTGTCATTAGTCTCAGATTCATTCACTTCTCGGAGAATGAAAGATATAGGATTTGAACTTTGATTTGACTTCAACAAAGCATCATCTATCTGCTGTAGAATAACGGTATCTGCGTCATCATTCATTTTATAGGATTTTATGCTTCTGGGTTGAATATCAGGCCGTTTGTTTCCATAATTGTAACAAATGGAGGATTTGTGTTTCGTGAGATTTGACTTATTACTAAAGGATTTTCCACACTTTTCACAAGAGACAAAGTCCCTTTCTTCTGAGTGTATCTTCATGTGTATGTTCAGGTTGCCCTTCTGAGAGAATGACTTGCTGCAGACGGAGCACTGAAACTGTTTGACTCCTGTAAATAAACAAAACATGGTAAATCCTTTCCCATGTATTATAAATCTGCAGACGACTTTGAAATTATCAAGTCCAAAATAGAGTTGAAATCATTGTGACAAATGGAGAAATTGCTCATTATGAGCAATGTCTCCAATTTGCCACTATGATTTCAAAAGTCATCTGCTTCAGAGGCATCAGAAAGCGTCTACATGAGGGAAAGGGTTAACCCTCCCACATGCAGACGCTTCTGCATAAGACGACTTTTGAGAACATTGTGACAAAAGGGGAAATTGCTCAAATTTCTCTGTTTGCCACAATGTTTTCAACTGCATTTTGTCAAAGTTGTCTGCTGCAGTTATGATACTCTTATATGTGCTTTGAACACTCGAGATTATGATATTGATATAAATGTGAAAACATTGTGGGATAAGTAGAAGCTGTCTGTTTTAAGCAGTTTCTGCTTTTTCGAAATCATTTCCAAAAGTTCTCCATTGCATAAGGAATCAGAATTGATCTGTATTAAGGAAGGAAGTTAACATCATTTTCAACAAGAGCGCCAAATGTCACAAAAAACACCAGTGATAATTGGTTGTACGTCAGGCAAATATAGAGAGCGGACACTGTTGATATAGTTTTGGCCATTTCGTAGGATATAAGTGTGGAATGACTAAGATAACGTGGCTAGTTATCGAACCTGATCAAGATATTCTGCTAATACACATTCTGACCAAATTTGGTGATGATGGGACAAAGGCTTCTTAAGTTATTTAGCTGACAAGACCAATTTTAGGTACTTTCTATAATTAAAGGGTGATAACTCTTGATTGACTAAAGTGATATAACTAGTTATCAAACTTGTCCAAGATATTATGCCAGTACATATTCTGACCAAATTTGGTGATGATTGGACAAAGGCTTCTAAAGTTATTCAGCTGGCAAGACCAATTTTAGGTAACTTCTATAATTAAAGGGCGATAACTCTTGATTGACTCCAGCGATATGGCTAGTTATCGAACTTGTCCAAGTTATTATGCCAATACACATTCTGATCAAATTTGGTGGTGACAGGACAAAGGCTTTTAAATAATTGATCGGACAATACCTATTTCAGGTAATTTCTATAATTAAAGGGCAATAACTCTCGATTGACAACAGCCATATGGCTGGTTATAAAACATGTCCGATATAATATGCCAATACACATTTTAACTAAATTTGGTGGTGATTGGACAAAGGCTTCTAAAGTTATCGAGCAAACAATATCAATTTTTATGTAATTTCTATAATTAAAGGGCAATAACTCTAGAGTGACTATAGCGATATGGCCAGTTATCCTGAGATAATATGTCAATTCACATTTTGACAAAATTTGATGATGATTGGACAAAGGCTTCTTAAGTTATTGGGCTGACAAGACCCATTTTAGGTAACTTCTATAATTAAAGGGCGCTAATTCTTGATTGACTATAGTGATATAGCTAGTTATTGAACTTGTCCAAGATATTATGCCAATACACATTCTGTCCAAATTTAATGATGATGGCACAAAGGCTTCTCAAGTTATTTAGCTGACAAGACCAATTTAAGGTAATTTCTATAATTAAAGAGCGATATCTCTTAATTGACTTAAGCGATATGGCTAGTTATCGAACTTGTCCAAGTTGTTATGCCCAAACACATTCTGACAAAATTTGGTGATGATTAGACAAAGGCTAAGACAGATATACGGGACAATTTAGATGTTGAACCATTTTGAAGACAATGGTGCAGAGGTAGAGTTTTAGCCTCTCATGCCAAAGGTCCTGGGTTCGAATCTCCTGATGAACAGGTTCTGCTTCTAGGATTTTCAACATAAAAGGCTTTCGAGTATACTGATTATGTCTCCAGAAAACAGCCATTGAGTGCTAAACACTTGTTTGCAATCAATATAAAATAATTAAGATTATTAGAATAGAATCTAGCTCAACCCACCAGCACCAATGACTAATTAATAACTACATTTGACGGCTTGAAAATGAACAGTTACTCCATTTTCTCACAATATTTTAAAAATCAAAATTTTTCCTTCTACTTGCTTTCAAAGCAGATGACCTTAAAAGTATCGCGAAAGGAGACATTGCCCATAACGAGCAGTTTCTCTTTTTTTGCTACAATGTAATTGTTTTCAAGTCTCATAATGAGCAGTTTCTCTATTTTTGCTACAACGTTTTCAAATATATTGATTGATAATACTTTCAATTATATAGCTTTTTCAAATATTTGCTTAATAATTTATAGTCGTTTGCTGTAAATTTTTTGTATAGATCTAGGAAATAGTTTATGACGGATAACAGATACAGTGAGATGACATCTACAAGCTCACATTAACTAGTTTGCACTCTAGTTAGTCAATAAGAAAAGGCAGATACCTGTGTGTTTATATTGATGTGTCTCTAGGTATATTCTTCGACTAAATCTCTGTCCACACGAGGAACATACGTATGGTCTGATATTCTCATGTACCCTCTCATGTTTGATCTTGTTAGATTTTAACCTGCAATAAATGTTATACAATATTTGATACTAAGTTATTAATCCTTTTAATATCTGGTGCAAACAGCATTTGACAAAATATTTAGAAAAAGGAGGAACTGTGCATAACGAATTTTCAATCTTCTTTCGTCGGTATTATTTCATTTATATTTTATCTGCAGAAGCTTCTTAAATTTATATATGAGCCGTCCCGCGAGAAAACCAACATTGTGGACTCTATGTAATGTATCGACCCAGATTAGCCTGCGCAGTCCGCGCAGACTGATCATGGCCGACGTATTCCGTCTCAGGGAGATAGAGGTATAGAGTAATAAATCCTGAATTAGAAAATCCACTGTCTGTCCGGGTTAGCCTGCGCGTCATGCTTAGTCTGATCTGGGTCGATAATTATGTTGGTTTTCTCGCGGGACGTCTCAAATAATGTACACAATTAATTCCTCCCTTTTAAAATAAGTTTTATTGATGTATCAATTTTTTTAATCATCAGGAGTAAAATTTGCTTATAATTGGGCTGTTCGTCTTTTCCACACAATATTGTTCACCTCATAAAATTTTTAATATTCCCATTTCCTTTGCCCTTTTTGTACTTGGTTTACGAAACATTGAGCAAAAACTCCTCTTTTCCCCAATTTTTTTTCTAATATATGCATTAAATTACACTTCAAATTTTGCAGATGTTACATATTCTTCTGCAGATTCTGTGTTCAATCCTTTACCACACATACAACAAATCTGCAGCAGGACAATTTTCAAAAATATATAAAACCATTACCTAAAAATAAAAGTTCAATTATTAAATAGTTAAAAAAATTGTAGCAAGAGTCACATACAGGTAGTCTGCATTGGACAAGGGTTACAATAGACAACAGCTACAAAATCACATCAGGTAAAGAGTTATCAGAAAACAGTACTACAGGTTGAACACAGGTGTATGTTTTACCTGAAGGTTTTTCCGCACTCCTCATATTTGCATTTATATGGTCTGATAGAAGTATGTACTGATTCATGCATGCGTAGCTTCAGTCGTTGAGTAAAGACCTTGTGACAAGTTTCACATTCAAATGTGGGTCTATTGGAAAAATGTTCCTTGTGGCATGAGAACAAATGTACTCGAAGTGCACTGCTATTTTTAAACATCTTAGGGCAATAAGCGCAGAGGTGATTTCTTATATTTAGATGTACTGCGTCAATATGCTTCTTACGGTTTGATGTATTGGAGAATGCTTTGTCACAATTTTCGTATTGACATTTCAGGAAGAAAATCCCTTCATGAGCAATTTTCATATGGTTTTTCACTTTTCCATGTGAAACAAATGTGCGGTCGCATTCATTGCACTTATAACTAGTTTCAGAATGTATCAGCCTGTGTCTGTCAAATGCTTTTTTTGACTTTAAAACCATTTCACATTCTGTACACTCAAAACATTCTTTTATGTCATCATGGACTTGCACCTTGTGCCGCCTTAAAGCTTTTGGAGACGACATCGTTTTTTCACATACTGTACATTGGACACTTTTCTTTAATTGTTTTGTCTTTTTCTTGCCAACATTTTCATTTTCCTTGCCCTTTTTATCTTCCCTTGAAGTAACACTATCATTTTCAACTGTTTCGCTTTCTTCATCTGTTCCTTTCTTTGCAACAAGATCATCGCCATCACCTTTTTCTGTTATACTCTCTTCAACTCTTTCGTTCTTAATTTCAATCATTTCCCTTTTAGCACTAATCACCTGCTCATTTTCATTATTGACCTCTGCATTATTTCTTTTATCAATCTCACTTTCACTTGATTGTATTTGTTCAATTTCAGCTTCAATGGATGAAAGTTCCGCCTCTTCATCTCTTTTTTTCTTATCTTTATCTGATTGACTCTTTTTTGATGCCTTGCCTTTATCAGTCTTTGCATTTACTACATTGACATTATCATTCTTTGCATTTGCAGTGCCAGCTTTAACAGACTCTGACTCAGTATCAACAGAGCTCCCACTATCAGATCTCGCATTGCTTTTGGATACTTTTGTACCAATAGTTTTGCTTCGCTTGACTGGAGGCTTCACATCTGGTTCATCCAGCTCATCAAACATTTTCTTCTTCTTTGGAGTTCTACCTGACCTTCTGGGGATAAATTCTTCTGTCTTATTTTTATTTCCTGAAGTATCAGCAACTTCATTCTTTCCCTGTCTTTGTGATTTTCCAGCAGAATCCCTTTTAACTGATTTTTTATTTGTATTATGTTTATTCAGTTTAGCCCTGTTTACTGTTTTCATTGACTCCATTGTTTGCTTTGTTGGAAATCTCTGTTTCCTCTTACTGACTCTTTTACTATTTTTTGACTCAGACAATTCAGGGTTTTTATCAGTTGGGTCTTTATCATGGTCAGAATATTCCTCTGGCTTGTCTATGGGTGTTTCTTTCTTTTCAATAGTGACACTTTCCTCTGCTTTGTCTATATCTGTTTCTTGCTGTACAACGTCTGCACTTTCCTCTCTTTCAGCCATGGTATATCCCAAACCATAAACTGATCTGAAAGAGTGTTAAAGACATTATTTAAGACTGATAAAAATAAGGAAAATTAAAGCAGGAAACAACCCTCAATTTGATTTTATCACTTACCAAATAATTATATCAGGGATTAGGGCTGTGATTGTATTTCATTAAAAAACGCCAATAATGATTACTCACACAATATGCCTGGAACAGCTAATGAGCTATTGGTTTTTCATTTTACATGCAATTTGATTGGTATATTGGAGAAATTTCTCCTTTTGATCAATGTTTTTAACTCTTTCCAATATTTGATCTTTCCTTTAACTCTTTCCCACATACAACAAATCTGAAGCAGACAACTTTGAAATTGTCTACTCAAAAATATGGAAAATCTTTATACGTGTGAAAGCTTGAGCCGAAGGCTCGAGCGAAGCACGCCTATAGGTTACACGTACGAACACATCATACGAGATCAAAACAACGAGAATTCAGTACAATCTTACTGTTTTTCACATATCAAATCTCAACCCCATAGCACTTTTTTTCGGCCATTTTGCTTCCGGTCTTACTGGTGAATGTAGAGCGCCTATGTAATAGAGAGTGAGAGCGCCTATGTAATAGAGATTGCCAAATGTGACGTCATTGCAACGAAAAGTAACGTCATTGTAAGGCAAGTAATAAATAAATAACAAAAGGAAAACGACAGGAATGGTAGGAAAAGATAGTTTGACTCGTCACAAATGGATTTCATTCACTGGAAGGACTTTATGAAGGCTAAGTCGACTATTCTTTTGTACCTGTCATCATTATTTCATGGATTTTATATCTTTGCAATATAGAGAAGCATGCAATAAACACTTGAAAATGATTGTAAATAATTTCAACGGAAGTTATCGTTCGTTACACTGGCCTCGGATATTATTTTAACTGAAAAGGACGAACAATTCTGTTTCTGTATCGGCATAGCTTCATTTCAAGGTAAGCTATTTATTATATCAATAATTTGCTTAAAAATATAACTTCATTTCTAAATTATTTGTTATATATCTGTTGGGAACGATCCACGATGCTTTCGTCACATCGCGTGACGTCACATGGTGTGTATCGTTTATGACTGTATCTGTCATTTGAAGCCGAAGCCGTCTTGTCAAATGTTGACTCCACTCAAGAAAATAGCTATTAAAACTATCATATCTTCGACTGTCTAGTTGTATTGACTTTAAGACGTTTATCTATTTATTGCAGTAAATGTAGCAAACAAACAAAACTACAGTCAATTTCAAATTATTTGCCTTCAATTTACATTATTTTTTTACATTGTACAGTTTAACAGTTTATGTCTATGACCTAGTCTTTGTCAAATCATGAAAGTATGACCAGAATCAGTTCACCCTGATTTTGGGGTATACATAGTAAATGTCTTAATGTCTATATCCTCCAACCTGAAAGAGAGGAAAACACTTTCATGCCTTCAAATGAGTCTATTGTTTTAAAGAAATGATGTTATATGTGGACTATCAGTAAAACACATAACTTTTCTTTCAATAGGCTGAATTTCTAGTAGTTTCATATATTTTTTTATCCAAAATTTGTTTATTGATCAAACTCAAATGAGTCCATTGTTTTAAAGGAATGATGTCATATGTGGGCTATCAATAAAACACATTACTTTTCTTTCATCAGGCTGAATTTCTAGTAGATTTATCTTTTTTTTTATCCAAAATGTGTTTATTGATCAAACTCAAATGAGTCCATTGTTTTAAAGAAATGATGTCATATATATGTGGACTATCAGTAAAACACATTACTTGTCTTTCAACAGGCTGCATTTCTAGTAGATTCATCTTTTTTTTAACCAAAATGTGTTTATTGATCAAACTCAAATGAGTCATGATTGTTTAAAATAAATGATGTCATATGGGGGCTATCAGTAAAACACTTTACTTTTCTTTCAACAGGCTGAATTTCTAGTAGTTTCCTTCTTTTTTTTTTTATCCAAAATGTGTTTATTGATCAGATTGGACAAACTTGGTACTAAGAATTTAAACATTATTTTCACTAGGTTATTTTAAATACTCTGCATGTATGTATTCAAACAATATTTGAAAAAGATTCAACATCTATTGACAGCACTATTTTCATACTTGGGAGCACAACAACCAATGATGTCATAGAACTCTTCAAATTGAAGAGCAAATGCAAAATAAAAGCCTTTTACGGTCACCGATTTAGGTCCGTCTATGAAACAGGGCAATGTACACTAACTATATCAAACTCAAATAAGGTAAAAACAAACTGAGCATTGAAATCTGTAGATAAAGAGGATCAATCTCTTTTTAAATTCAACAAACACTCAAAATACTTTTTATTCAAATAAATTTGTATAAACATTTTGGTTGAACAATAAAGAAAACGTAATCTGTTTTTCAACAGAAAAAGGCTATAAGGCAGTTCATAATTAATGTCAGTTATGTTAGTCACCCAGTGACCTCACATAAGTGTTCTGTCCTCTGATATAACTGAAATACCACAGAAATGTATCTGTTTTCTATGTAATTTATTGTGAAATCCATTTTTCTGTGTGAAATTGTATAATCTATACAATAGAAATGGTAAAATTTAAATTGGTATACATTCATTGTAACAAAAAAATTCTTATACTTTACTGGTAATAAAAGTACACATATTTTCATGAACTGCTGCTCAAAATAAAAACCTATACTGTAGTTTAATGGTAAAACACCTGGTCTAACAAGAGTTCTAAGATCAAATCTCAGCAGGTACATGTTTTGAAAGAGGCAACTAAACTTAACAATGTATACATGAAACAATTATGTTGTGGGGAGTTGTCTTACTTAAACACTTATTACATTTTTATCCAGGCTTCTAGTGAAAATAGTTTACTCCCTGTACCCTTTTCAAAAGCTTTTATAATTGAGCAATAACAATTAAAAAAAGGAATGGTTATCAACATTGATAACTCTGAGAATCTGTACATGTTCAAGGATTGATCCAGCTTTGATAACCCTTCTAATATCAAAGTTTTAACGAAATTTATACATCATATTTTTATAATAGAGCAATTTTAACATGATCACTAACAATGTTAAATTATTGCAAATTCTTCTGGAAAATCCATTTCTCTGTTTGTACTTTTTATAATTTCTTTATTTGCTATAAACATACTGTTTATTGTTCTATGCAATAAAATGTATATTGAATATATTGATCAGATCTTATATTATCCATTTTTTTTTTCAAACAACATATTTCAGATACATGTATATATATTCAGTAACTGTTGTTGACACTAAGTCTGGTACTTATTAACAAATAATCTGATGCTGTTTTCATGTTTTACAAATTAAAAA
Source organism: Serripes groenlandicus (assembly GCA_031761405.1). NCBI lineage: Eukaryota > Metazoa > Mollusca > Bivalvia > Cardiida > Cardiidae > Serripes > Serripes groenlandicus. Next base: position 138,097,786 of record JASEVX010000003.1, on the reverse strand, counting down.
CCAGAAAAGGAGATAGGTGTTCAAAGTGAAAATGTTGTTGAATAGGAACATATTGTTCATTTTGGATATGTTCATTTTGGATCAATTACACCATTCCGACAATGTATTCGGATTAGTCACAGAAATCAAGTAATTTACATCAGACAAGGCCGGCTAAACTTTAACCTTTCCAACATACATCATATATAAATGGGACTTTTGAAAATATTTGTCAAAAATTACATTTTTCTCAGTCATCTTAAATTGTCTCAAGATTATACATTCAGCCAGATCATGCAAAGTTAGCCATCTGCCTTGTAAGATTGTTGTGTGGAGTAATGTTAAGCGCAAGTCATTCAATCAACCATGGTAAGAGTCAGTTTTCAATTATATGTATTACTAGTTTACAAATAACTGGCATTTGTAAAAATAAATCAGAACATTCTTCAATGCCTTCTAGTGTTGTTTTCCATCAACATCCTTGGAAATCTTACAGTCTATTACAATCCTGACCTAATAAAAAATAAAACAGATATATATATATGTACAAATTAAACTTAAATGCATGCTAAGTTTCGTTTTTTTCAATGTTTTTCAAATTCTGTTTTTGTAACTTAAATTTCTACAATTTGCCTATTAATTTGTTTCTTGTTGGGGGACAGACAGTGCTTAATTAATTGTTCTTGCTTTCACACGACCTAGGCTTTGCCTATTAACATATTAATTGTAGGTATAATTATTGAAAAAAGTTGAAAATACTGTTGCAAAAGGAGAAATTGCTCATTTTGAACAATTTCTCCTTTCGTCACAATGTTTTCAAAAGTCGTCTGCTGCTGATGCATCAAAATGCGTATATAGGTCGGAAAGGCTTTCAGGATTTTTTTCATAATTATGTATATGTATATGTTTTCAAAATCATCTGCTGCAGATTTGATGTTTGCTGGAAAGGGTTGAGCAAACAATTTGGAACGATCATACAATTTTACAAAAAAGCTCAACAAAGATTGCATTACAGACTTTCAATTATTTTTTCTGCTGTTAGTGTTAGTTATATTACGATATTTTCTTTAATCCAACATCATTTGAAATAACTATGGCAATTTTATTTGATGCAGGAAGCATCTATTTTTAGATCTTTACCTTCCAAAATCCGAGAGAACTAAAGACGAACGTTTGGTACGAAACTTTTTGAGAACGAAGATACTTTCAGTATCAAGCAAAGGCGTTAAAATACATTCTTAAAAATCAAACATTTTACTGATTTATAAGTGATATCAAAATGAAATTAATTTACAAGAATGCATAATCTTTCTTAGGTTAAAGAAAACAAATCCAGTTCAAGAAAATTAGGAAATGGAAAATTATCAAACGGCTAAAACAAATAAGAATATTCAAGGTCTTAGAGTGATAGATTTCCTATTGTGTTATCTTTTCCTCATCACTATCTCAAGTGCATCATTTGTATCGAAGCATTTTCTATGTGTTCGGCTGTATCAAATTAAACGATGAAAATCAAAGTATCATAGTTACCTTAAATTTTGCCAGTAACACCAAAATCTGTATTACAAATGGCGGCGATTTAGCAAGGGTAAGTAACTGTTATTTTCCTAGTTAGCGCAGAGTTAGAGCCTATGCATCTCGAAATAAATGCGATTTAATATTTTGACAAGTTCCGACTATGGTTTCAACTCAGTATCAAAACATAGTAGATCTTTAGCTACTTCAGAAGCAAATCTAGAATTTGCAATATAAATAGGCTATTTTCAAAGCAGACGACAAAGGCTATAGCTACATACACGTAGTCCAGTTATATCACGGTCGTAGATGAGATTCTCGGGGCGATCTTTTCTGATTAATTCTCCCTGTTGAAGAACATTAACAACTGCATAGAAATTAGATAAGTAGGCTAATTTATGATTTTGCTTTACTTGGCTACCGATTTTCTTAAATCCATAGCATTTGTTTAATGGCATATAAACTTCAATCATTTAATTAGGCCTACTATATGTATTAATTAACTCGACAACAGACGAGTTTGGAAACATCTATTCGTATAGATCTATATTAAAACTTCTAAAAATGATAGCCGTAGGCCTATAACAAAAACAAAAAAAGACGTTTACTGCACATGTGTCAATATGCGTTCGTATATCGAGGGCTTGGCGTGAAACGGTTGTAACTAAAAACCTATTTTGAAAACCCTTGTTTAGGGGCAATTTTTACCCTTTTGTAAACAATGCAAATTTAGATGCCATTGCTCAGAACGAGCAATGGCACCTAGATTTCCATTGTTTACCAAGAAAAATGAGTTAACGCTTATAAAGACTTTATGGCGAGTTGATAAACCTTGGTAAAAAAAATAGCAATTTAAGTTACAACCGTTTCACACTAAGCCCTCGATATAGAATAATCGAATCGAATATATTTCATCCAAAGACTGTTTCGCTCCACCATACTACTTTTTTTTTACTGCATTTTGCAGCAACTTTTGTCCTTGTTAGAAATGGCATTATCATGTTTAAACTAATACAGCCACATTTATGTCACCAGCAATCATAAGGACTTCTGGAACTACGTTAAGTGTTTAGGGATGTTGTTATCATCTGTCAGCATATCCGAGACGTGTTGGCAATGCACTGAGCGGCATAGTATCGCTGGCTAAGTACTAACGCTTGATATCCATATACTTGGCCCAGGCAGTAGGTGTGTGTTGTTCTTCTTGGCTCGCTTAAACCATCGTCTTTTCAACCTGGTAGTCCGCAGAACACATTTGTTTATCCAAGGTTGGTTGAATCTAGTGGAGCTTAGGCGGGATAGGACCTCGTCATCAATGATATGATGACAGCCATCCTTAAAGAGTTTACAGATGCCGTAAATAACTAGTGTGTAGATGGGTGTGAGAAGAATTTTGTGAAACCAGGCACCCCCACTTTTCATTTTTGTTTGTTTCCGTTTTCATGGCGACGGTTCACTATCCATGATCTATGAGAGATTAACCATGCAGTACCATGGTAGGAATTATACCTAACAAAGGTGCGCCCAGATCATAACCAGCGCGACCGCAATCGATCGAATCCGTGGCCTTAACCCTTTCACACTTGCAGACGCATTCTGATGCATATGAAGCAGACGAATTTTGAATTATGTATAATAAGTTTGTCGAAGTTCAAGGGAGAACATATGCTTGACTATACTAGTGTTAGGGCCAAAACTATTGTTTAACCTTTTCCCATTTTCACACGCGTTGTAATGCATCTGCAACAGACGTTGTTATAGGAGAATTTGCATTGTAAGCAATTTCTTTTTTACTCACAACGTTTTCAACCATATTACATAATTACTTTTTCATTTATTTTCCATATATTCATGCACATGCTTTCAATGTCGACAGCTGCAGATTTGTTGTATGTGGGAATGGGTTTTAATGTTTTCTTGGCAATTTGCAAATTGAAAGCGTTCGGAGATAAGAAGTAGCTCAAATTGATTGACACCACGGTTTTTATGTGCTTTTTAATATAATGTTTAGAAACTGATTCATCGCGGCGTACGAACAGTTAATACATTACAGCAATTAAATCCCTAACTTACTTGACCGATAAAACAAGATTTAAAACTTTTTAAAACCTTTGCAATGGCTCTACCGGGAATTTAAATCTGGTCTCACTCTTTTGAGACGGAAGCATCAACACATACACCATTTATGCGGGCACGACACACAAAACATTTTCATTCTTAACCCATTACGATTTCGAAGGAGTTTTTAAACATTGTGACAAAATGTGATATTAATAACGATGACAGTATCTCTTTTTGCCATTATGTTTTCACCTCTATTCAATAAATATAATTTGCTATTTCATAATGTCATATTTCACCTATAGGCCTACATTTTCAAAGTCCTCGGCTGAAAGCAGGCAAGTTAGTACAATTTATATAAACTAATTTCGGAATGCTGTCAGAATCTCAATGCTGCCAGTGATAGTTATTATTTTGCAAGGTGAAATGAAAATATATAGTCAACCCATTTCAGTTAGATGTGACATAAAATGTACAAAAAAGAAACGTCCCTCCCTGTTCTGTTTCATGAAACCCCCTCGGTAGATGACCGTATACGCTCAGTTGATATCAACGAAGGATATCAAATCTATCAAATCACCGCCTCGATAATGTAGTGGTAGAGCGTCTGCCTCGGGTGCGGGAGGTCGGTAATTCGATCCCCGACCGGGTCATACCATATACTTTTTAAATGGCATTTCATTGCCTTGGTGCTCTGGATTATGGGGTTAACATAACGACTGACTCGCTTGTGACAGGATAAATGGACCAGTAGTACTGGTAACTTACCCAGGAAATGCCGTGAAATAACTGAACAATTATTTAAATGGGCATTAAACAACACAACAACAAAAGAAGATATCTATCCAGGGTAAGTATCGTCAGGTAGGCCCGGCCATTGATTCAAACCGACAAAAGTCACTATTGCTAGCGACATTCGTCTTCCAACAATGTGCTAACAAATAAATGTGTAGCCTACTGGTGCGAGAAAGCCGGGAAGCACAATGGTTATGTGAAAGGGCCACAGTGAAATATAACTTATATGTCACAAGGAGAGAAATGCATACAGCCATTCCGGGGCTCGAACCCTAGACCTCTCGCTTTCAGGGAATGTACTCTACCGACTGAGCTAACCGGGCGCTAACATTGTGATCTCTCCAACTGTGTACAAGTTCAGATCGCGACATACACCCCTAGTTAACTGGAAACTCGTTCTCGAATTTCGGAATTCCAGTGCCAAGGATGTCATAAGTCACACTGCAAGCACTGTTAAACTGACCAAGCAGTGCTATCACGGTCCCTTATTGGGCGCCAATGTCACAAGGATAGAAACACATGCAGCTAGTCCGGGGCTCGAACCCGGGATCTCTTTCTTTCAGGGCAAGTACTCTACAGAATGAGCTAACCGGGCCGCTTACATGTGATCTCTCAAACTGTGTACAAATTCAGACCGCAACATATAATATGTCAATCGATCAATCTAATTTTTTAAGTTAGTGTTATATGATACTAAAATGTCCTCCTTCAAAGCTGGAGGTCGGTCGATTGCGGGTTCAAGCCACATTATAGTCGTACTTTTCAGTTTAACCGGTTCTATTTTTAAGGTCGGCACGACGAATGCAGAGAGGCGTCAATATATTATGCTAGTCTCTATCTATCAATCGGTTATGCATTGTACATTTTATAGATGGCGGGGTTGGTAGTAGCCTGTCTGAAGGAAAATATTGTTCGCATTTACACAATTTAATGTATGTTTTTAGCTCCACTGGCTTATGTCATTGCAAATTTGTCCGTTGTGCGTGTGTCTGTGCGTCAACTGTTGATTGGTCGAAAAACGTGGCTACCAGGTGCAGGCTTTACTTTGCTTTATTTGCGATATTGATAACTGTCTGGCTGATTTTCAAATAAGTTTGTAGAATGTTTCTTGGGTGGCCCTCGTTCATATTCCTTCAAGCCACGTTGATTGGTTGAAAGACATGGGCAGGACATTTTTGTACCTTATATGGCTATATTGAGAACAATACTCTTCTCCTCCGAAAGTATCTGGCCGAATTTTAAATAATTTTGCATTTTGTTCATTAAGTGACCCTCTACAATATTCATCCAGGCAATGATGATTTGGTTGAAAACATAGCTTCCAAATGTCGGGGCTGTTTTGCATTATAAATATGGCCATAATGAAACTTTTAAAAATCTTCTCGAACGAAAGTATCTGGTCGATTTTCAAATAATTTTGTAGAAATGTTCTTCTAGTGACCATATAGCAGATTCTTTCAAGTCATGTTGATTGGTGTTAAAACATGGCTACTAATGGGACGGGGGTGTTAGCTTAAGTGGAAACTAAAAAAAAATCTCCGCAAAAATCTTTTTGGCAGATTTTCAAATCACTTTGAAGAAATGTTCCTTGGTTGACCCCTCTATCTGATTCCTTCAAGCCAAGTTGATTGGGCGAAAGGCGGGGCTATTTTGTCTTACATATGGCTATAGTGATTTAACATTTGCCTCATGGCAGTGGAGCGATTATGGCCATGTCGTGCATTTTGTTTATATAATGGTAGTACATTTGTACATTGTGGGAAATAGAGAAACTGCTCTCTTTTCCACAGTTTAAAAAAAAAGTGTCTGCTGCAGAGGCGTCATATAAATATATATATATATATATTAAAGAAGAAAACCATCCAGAATCTATGACAAACAAATTATTCTTTATTTTGTGTTGTTTATTTACTTATTAGGTTTATATAGTAACATTCACCAATGTCACAATCATTTGAACTGAACACAATTCATCAAAATCCATCTCCCGGAAGTTCACGTATTCAAAAATATTATTTACCTGTACTTTTGGAAATTATTTAAACATATATAATGAAGCATCTAAGTTAAACCTATTTTATTATAATTATTCCAAAAATTATAAAATGCCGAAACTGAATGGAATAGATAAAAGTTCAATAAATAATTAATATCGTTATTTTGGAGGCTACGTTTTTTCAGCTTCCGTTTTATTGTCCCCCAGTTCCTCTTTTGATTCTGCTTTCACATTTTCTTTTGTATCTTTTTGTTCTTCTTTAGTCTCATCTGCTTTGTTATCATCTGTTTTATCATCAGCACCCCATCCATTATCTGAAATACATTGTTTAACTGATTAAAACACAGATAAAAAGGCAAACACAAAGGAGGTCAACTGGGACATACTGCTTAAAATGTCTATGCCTGCATTTCTGAAACTACATACTATATAACAGACTATGTCTCTAAATACTATGTTATGTCCTCACTAATTTCTGGTATGTATAATAAGAATGTCGAAGTTCAAGAGGAGAACATATGTCAAGGACCATAACTAATTTTCTGACAAAGTGGACCCAAAAGAATACCCAAGCTGCACATCTAGTGATTAACAGTCCCATCAAGTTTCACAATTGTAAGACTTTTGAGTACCACACCACAAGATTTGGAATATAAATAAGAATTTAAACCATTGTGGCAAAAGTAGCATTTTAATATCTGTTCAGTCATTTTATATTCATTTATGGAGAGTTTCCATATTTAATGTTTTCAAAGTAGTCTGCTGCAAAATCGTTGTAAGTAAAAATGAGGTGAGATAATAGAATCTGCCGATAATTTACAAAGATCTGAAATGTTTTTATTAGTGACGAATGTAATGAATCCCACAGTCTAACCTTCTTTCTGATCAGCCTTTTTCACTTCAGGTTCTGCTTCTTTCTGTGGTTCAGGGTCTTTAACATCCGGCTCCTTTGTTGGCTCAGGCTCTTTTGTCGGCTCAGGCTCCTTTGTTGGCTCAGGCTTCTTGTCAGGCTCTTTCTCAGGTTCCTTTACTGATTCCTTTGGTGTTTCTTCCTGTTTGACTTCTGATTGGTCTGTTTGTGGTGATGAATCTGTTTCTTGGTTATTGCTAACGCTTGTATTCTCATCAGTGTGAGCATCACCCTCATTGACCACACCTTCCCCAGCAATGATTCTGTCATTTATGTCATCAATGGCTTTTTGTATGGCAGTTTGAGCAGATTTATCATCTAAATAGACATAAATAATGGGGTTAGGCTCAAGAACTCAATAAAAGCAACAGAATGAAGTGACATTTTAAGGGAGACAGCAAGAATTTTCGGTTAAGTGTATTGACATATTTCTTTAATCTAAGCCAACATTCTTTCTAAAATGATCCACCAATCAAGAATGGATTAAAGTATATTTTGGAATGCTTTTGAAGAATAGTGTGTGTAATATTTATGAGGGAAAGGCAAGTAACATAAGCTCAACCCTATCCCACATACACAAGATCTGCAGCAGACATCTGGAAATGCATCTCGGTTACAATGTGGAAAATCTTAAGATCTGAGAGACCAAATTGTGTAAATAGCAAGAACATGACAACACTCTTTCTGTTTCACTCTTTAATGATGTTTCATATGACACATACCAGCTATTAATCATTGTATAAAATGACATATACCAGCTATTAACCATTGTCCAAAATGACATATACCAGTTATTAACCATTGTATAAAATGACATATACCAGTTATTAACCATTGTATAAAATGACATATACCAGTTATTAGTTCCAGCTATTAAAGGTTGTCCAATTCTGTGTGAAACTTAGTTGTAGAACATCAATGTATTCAACACAAGTCAGAATTGGCTAAAAATTGTAATTTATTTCAGTTTTTAACTCCTTAATTTATACATTAGGATCACAAGGCTTTAAATTTCCCTTAAAGAGGACCATTCCTATTTAAAAATCAAATGGCAGTCCTATTGAAGTATACTTAGTAACTTACTTTGAGATTTTGCAAGGTCTAGAGCTTTTTCAAATGTTGCTACTGCTCCATTCAACTCTCTAAGTTTTACTGTAAATAAACAAGCAAGAACAAGAAATTATAATAAATTACAAAAGGAATTGTAATATCTATGTATACACAGTAACAGCTAACAAAAGTTTTCTTAATAAAAGAGATATTTGTTTACTCATTGTTGTCATAAAACACCTGTCGCAGGTGATAGGATAGCCTGTCAATCATTGTATCTGATACAGATTGCTTTTGACTCCTACACAGCAGACAGTTTTTGAAAACATTGCCGGAAAAGGAGAAATTGTTTATAATTTACCATATTTTCCTTTGATATTTTAAAATTAGACAACTCTAAATAATATCTTATCAGGTAAATCATAAATGGTAAACAATGTTAAAGTATTATTGCAGCAACCCTTTCATATCGACTGATCCATCAGTCATATTAAATAAAACCAGTAGTACTGGTACATTACAAAGGAATCGCTGTGATATAACTGAAATACTGTTGTAAAATGACGTAAAACACCATTCATTCAAACAAACAAACAACAATACAACAATCCATTATAATCTTGTCCTGTGGAGATTTTATCAATCAGAAAATGAGTATGAGTCATGCTTTGCAATAAAAAGCATAAGTTATATGCCACCAGTGTACCCCTGCTTATTCACAACCATTGATCTGAATCTGTTATGGTTGCCAATAAGCCATAAAAACTTTAAAAACACTTTTGATTATCGTAGTAAACTTTGAATGGATAGCATGGATGCTGACACTCTAAGGGTGGTTTTCCCAGAGCATTTTCATGTAGGACTTATGCGAGGTAGTATATTACTTGTTTCCCCTTTATGACGCATCTGCAGCAGACGTCTTTTGAAAACATTGTTGCAAAATGAAAAATTGCTCAAATCGAGCAATTTCACTTTTTTCCACAATGTTTAAAACTTTTTTCAGTAATTTTAATTTCGTTGATTTTTCATGTGTTGACATGATTGTTTTCAAAGTCGTCTGCTCCAGATTTGCTGTAAGTGGGAAAGTGTGACGAATACATGAGCCTATGCATGGAAATAGATACAAGTTGGTTATTTTTAACAATAAAACTGTCCACATATTATCAACATGAGCTTGCTAGAAGAGTCTGGCAACTTATGGAGATTGAGCAGGTGGACAAGATTATCTGAACCTATTCTGTTCAGAAATGCCAATTTGTGCCTTTTTCTCATGCACTGGCTTAAATAGTTTTCACCAATTTGTCAACATTTCAAACAGACGGTACATACCCTCAGCTTGAGCAACCAGCACTGAAGCCTGTAGCTGCCACATTTGATCTTCAGCCTCCAATGCGGCTGTTTCTGATTTGAGACCAAAATTCTTAGCTTCTGTAAACTGGCCAGTCTCAAGGTAACAGCGACCAATCTCATGGAATAACCAGGTACTTTCTAATGGTGACTTACTCATTGGTAACTTTCGTTCCCAGCTGTTGAAAAGTGTTAAATATCTATAACTTGACAAATCTTGGCAAAATTATTGAAAGGTTGATTAACATCCAATTAAAACAATAAGATTGTACATGTATAACAAATTTGATATGAACTTGATAATGAATATTGAAATATCGCACTAACTGCCACTAAGTATAGCACTTATCCTGCTTAATTCATGCAACAAGTGCCATCCCTGCTTTTGGCACATCCTTGCATCTATATTTAAAGGACTGGTAGTCTTTACTAATGATAGATACATGTAAATGTGCAGTGAACATTGTAATCCAAAATTAGACTGCACCAATGTACAGGCTTATCTTGGTGTGCATAGTTCGCAATATCAGTTAAACCATTTCTCACTTGTAGACACAATATGATGCATCTGCAGCAGACAACTTTTGGAAACATTGTGACAATAGGAGAAATTGCTCAAAACAAGCAATTTCTCCTTTTGCCACAATGTTTTCAACTCTATTCGATAAATTAACTTTAATTTAAAAAAGTTTTCCATATTTTAGCTCAGACGTTTTCAAAGTTGTCTGCTGTGTGAAAGGGTGGGTAAATTTGCACACAGCAGGATAAGGATTGGGATCATTGAAAAGTAAAATATAGTAAATGTGTATCAAAGACACTGAATGTTTTTTAACTAGATTATAAGCTAGTTTCATACTCCTCAAAAGTGGAAACATTTGGCAAATATAAAATCTGTAAAAACTAGAGGTTGTTTTTGGGAAAAACATATGTCTCCCCCAAGGGGTATTTGTCTGGCTGACTGTATTTTGTCAGTTAGTGATTTATTTTAAAAAAGGGCAATAACTCATCCAAAAGTAGGTCAAATTAAACGCCCTCGTAATATGCGCAACAAGACATTGTACCGATGACTCCTGTGAAGTTTCATAGAAATGTGGCAAAGGGGTTGTGAGATGAAGGCCGGACAAGAATGAAATGGCAATTTTAAAAAAAGGGCAATAACTCAACCAAAATTAGGTCAAATTAAACGCCCTCGTAATATGCGCAACTAGACGTTGTACCGATGACTCCTGTGAAGTTTCATAGAAATGTGGCCAAGGGGTTGTGAGATGAAGGCCGGACAAGAATGAAATGGCAATTTAAAAAAAGGGCAATAACTCATCCAAAAGTAGGTCAAATTAAACGCCCTCTTAATATGCGCAACAACACATTGTACCGATGACTCCTGTGAAGTTTCATAGAAATGTGGCAAAGGGGTTGTGAGAGGCCGGACAAGAATGAAATGGCAATTTTAAAAAAAGGGCAATAACTCAACCAAAATTAGGTCAAATTAAACGCCCTAGTAATATGCGCAACTAGACGTTGTACCGATGACTCCTGTGAAGTTTCATAGAAATGTGGCAAAGGGGTTGTGAGATTAAGGCCGGACAAGAATGAAATGGCAATTTTAAAAAAAGGGCAATAACTCATCCAAAAGTAGGTCAAATTAAACGCCCTCGTAATATGCGCAGCTAGACGTTGTACCGATGACTCCTGTGAAGTTTCATAGAAATGTGGCAAAGGGGTTGTGAGATGAAGGCCGGACAAGAATGAAATGGCAATTTTAAGAAAGGGCAATAACTCATCCAAAAGTAGGTCAAATTAAACGCCCTCGTAATATGCGCAACTAGACGTTGTACCGATGACTCCTGTGAAGTTTCATAGAAATGTGGCCAAGGGGTTGTGAGATAAAGGCCGGACAAGAAATGTGGACGCCCTGGACAAGAATGAAATGGCAATTTTAAAAAAAGGGCAATAACTCATCCAAAAGTAGGTCAAATTAAACGCCCTCGTAATATGCACAACTAGACGTTGTACCGATGACTCCTGTGAAGTTTCATAGAAATGTGGCAAAGGGGTTGTGAGATGAAGGCCGGACAAGAATGAAATGGCAATTTTAAGAAAGGGCAATAACTCATCCAAAAGTAGGTCAAATTAAACGCCCTCGTAATATGCGCAACTAGACGTTGTACCGATGACTCCTGTGAAGTTTCATAGAAATGTGGCCAAGGGGTTGTGAGATAAAGGCCGGACAAGAAATGTGGACGCCCTGACAGACAGACAGACAGACGGACAGACAGACGGACGGACAGACAGACAGACAGACAGACGGCGCAGGCAAAAGCAATATGTCTCCTCCGGAGGGAGGAGACATAATTAATATACCACATGAGACAAATAACCGACCTGGGTGCATCTTCATGCATGCACTATTGAACTCTTTTCCACATGCAGACACATTTTGATATATCATTATTGACAGACATTTTCTATCATTCTAACTAGATGTTTTCAAAGATTGTTGTTTATAATGAGCCATTTCTCCACTTAAATATTTCAAAACTCATCTGCTTAAGAGGCATTTGAAGTTGCTTGTATCTCAGGATATGAAAACATAACATACTTACACAGATATGGCCTTATCAAATTCTCCCTTTCTTGCATGTACTCTGCCAATGTTGTCCAAACCTCTGCACACAGCCTCCAACATGTCACTACAAAAATACAACAACACATACACTCACTGTAACACTCCATTTCCCTCATACAGACGCTTCTGCAGTAGACCACTATAGAATAAATTGCTCATAATGAGATATTTCTCCTTTTGCCACAATGTTTTCAGAGTAGTCCACTGCAGATGTGTTGTATGTGGAGAGGGTTAACCCTTTCCCCCATACAACAATTCTGCAGCAGACGATTTTTAACATATTTTGTCAAAAAGTAGAAAATTTCTATAATTGAATGGATAACCTTTGACCAAACATGGAAAACAATGTGGCAAAAGGAGAAATTGGTCGTTTTCAGCCATTTCTTCTTTTGTCACTATGTTTTCTAAAAGTCGTCTGCTGCAGAGGCGTCAAAAAATGTCAATACGAGGGAAAAGGTTAATCATTCACCTGATATGATGATTTTGGAGACGTCTGTTTCAGGATTGTGCAAGCGAAAAATAAAACACATGGAAAATGAGAAGCATGATTTTGATACAGCTGCAAAATATTTATGCAAAATGAGAAATATCTCCTTTTTGAACAATGGTCTCAGCCTTTCCCCACAATATTTTACAAAAGCTGTCTGTTGCAATAGTTCAGACATTTGTATCTTGAAAAAGCTTATCATGAAGAGATGTAATATTTGCAAAAATTCTGTAAGCAATAACCTGTCTAATTAGTCGCCGGGCAGAAGCCCGCGACTTCTATTTTTAATAGCTTTTCGAAAATCACATGGGAGGGCGGCTTATTATTAGAAAGAAACAAATCTAGATGATTTGAACATATTACAATTGTGGTTGTTTACGAACACTAATAAATGACACATCTAAAATGAAATAAATATTCCGATTTTTTAATGTTTGCAGTTTTTTTTATTTCACTCGCATTTAAGTTTTTTGTCTTATTTACGAAGACAAAAGTGGTCCCTTCAAGACGTGAACCAACACCCCCTAATGCAGACTCTTATGTGTCATCATTGAGGTCAATTTCGGATTCTCCTTTTAATAGCAATTTTAACTTACTAAATGTTGTTTTCATGTTCAAAGAGATGTCTTGATTTGTGTAGAATTCATTTAATAATGTTAATCCATGAATATCTAAAGTAGGAACTGTTTCTAAGCTAAATATAGACCCTATTCTGTTGTGTAGTTTCGTGACCTTTAACATCGATTTTCGCGCATGCGCATTTCGATATGAAAAAGCGAGTGATATTATTTTATTTTAGACAAGTACAAGACGAATGTTTGACGCAAAGCGTCAAAGAGAAGCCGCAATATTTCGTTGTACATATGGAAATAAGAAAAAAAGAACATTTTTAAATCCACAAACAATAGAACAATTTAAACTGTAGACGGTATTGCTGATATATTTCTCCTTTTGAAGACTTTTGTTTTCTTCAAATTACCTCCCTTTAAAGCAATACCAAGATATTTACCTTGTAATATACAGATACTGCTATAAAGTGTTATTACACTTTTTCTTATCATGTGTTCTTACTCTTTCACATTTTCATTTGTCTTGTCATTTCTTTTATTTCCATCAGATGTTTTAAAATCGATTTTGTAACATCTGGAAAAATGGACGTAATATTTTGATATAAAGTTGAAAACATTGTGCAAAAAGGAGAAATTGCTCAGAAGCATTAAATGCTTTGTGTATCAGACAAACATTACTGGTAATCTTAGTCTTTCCCACATTCAGAAACATTTAGAGACTACTGACTTCTTTGAAAACAGCTAGCCCAAAGTATGGAAAATCTCTACAAATGATGATATAGATATTGAAAAGAGATGAAAATATTGTAGCAAATGGAGAAATTGCTTGTTTTGAGCAATTTCTCCATTTACGATATTGTTTTCAAAAGTCACTTGCTGCAGATGTGTTGAAATGTGTCTGCAAGTGGAAAAGGGTTAATTAAGTTAGAAAATGATGAAAACTTACTGAGTTTCTCCCATGGTCAGGTCAGTGTTATGACTATCCAGTGATTTGTCGTAACTACCCATTTCCAGATGGGCATTACCAATACAGCTGTGAAGGTTTGCAACGACCTCCGCTTTATTTGGCACCTCGTCCTCCGTGAAGTTCTGAACTGTTGACAAACATTTCTGTGAGCGTTTAAGTGCCTCCTGGTATTTACCTTGTACTTGTGCTGTAACGAAGTAATGTGCATATAGTACTCAACGATGAAACAAGAACATGTCAGATTGCAAGACAATTGGAACAAGGAAATTGAACATAGATTGTATCACCAAGGATGTAAATGTCTACACAGGACTCACCATTTACAGTTCATCTAATTTTTTTTGAGAATAGGACTATGAATTCACACTTTATTTTTTTTCATTTGCAGAAAAATATTTTATCATCCACAGCTTACGACTTTGTGACAAATAGTGAAATTTAAATATTACTTTCGTTTCTAGAAATTTCCATATTCAACCCCAGACATTATTAAAGTCGTCTGTTGCATACATAGTATTTGTTCCATGTGGGAAAAATTTAAGGAAAATCACTGTTTTATTACGTTGAATGCTACTCATGCAAAGTCAAATTATTAGCAAGTTTTGATTATACAATGTACAAAATTACCTTGGTCGATTCTCTCAAGCTCTTTAATGATGTAATCATTTGGTAAGGACTTGCTGGATGTGACATCTCTTTTACGCCTCTGCATGATTCGGTCATGTCGTCTAGCATACATGGGCTTCTGTTGTCGCCAGAAATCTGATCGGGTATCAAGGTATGACAAACCTTCATGGACTAGAGTTGATATTGTTTTACCCATATCTGAATTTGGATCTTAAAAAAGAAAGATGTTAGCATATGAGCCAAAGAGAATTGAATTAGCTCATCTATGATGGAACCGTATTTAACCCTTTCCCACTGGTAGACACTTTCTAACCGCTTCTGCAGCTGACTACTTTTGAAAACATTGTGGCAAAAGAAGAAATTGCTCAAAACAACCAATTTCTCCTTTTGCCACAATGTTTCAACACTTTTTTTACATTTAAAGTCTCATTAATGGAGATTGTTCACGTTTTGTCAATATGTTTTCAAAGTTGATTGCTGCAGATTTGTTGTATGTGGAAAAGGTTTAAACACATAAACATGTAGCAAATAACATTTTTCAATTTCATCGAAAATTGAGATATTGCTCTCATCATCTGCAATTATTCTACTTTCATTTGACTAAGTTATCTCCCCACCCCACCCCAGATATATTCAGTTTAGAATCTTCTTTTAGGCATAAAACTCAGAACCCCTGGATTGACTACTGGTAACCACATATAGTGGTTTTAAGGTACTGATAAAAACCTATCTGATACAGACAACTTTTGAAATCATAACAATAAAAGGAAAAGTTTCTCATGATGGGCATCTCCCTCAATGTTTTCTACGATTTAATTCACACCTTATTTTCTACTAGTTTAATCTGATGTTTTTATTGTGCAATAAGTCTTACAGTACGAAAGATAATCCTTTACCTGTTACAGAGCCTTTGCAGCAGAACTTTTTTTAAAAACATTGTGGGAAAAAGAGAAATTGCTCATAATGAGAAATTTCCCCTTTTGCCACAATGTTTTCAACTTTATTCAATAATCATACTTTAAATTGAATAAATTTTCTATACATCTTTTGCTATGTTTTCAAAGTCGTCTGCTGCCAATTTGGTGTATTTGGGAAAGGGTTGAATGATCTCAAAGCAGGCTACTTCAAAAATGTGTAAAAGAGTATAAACTGTGAAGACCACTACCTACCTGTTTCTTTGAGTAGTTTTTCAAGATACTGCCTATCACCATATAGTTCTCCGAGTAGTTGTTTAATTGTTTTTTCACTGCCAACGTTCTTCCGTTGATGACCAACTGTTTTTGTTTGTTGTGCGACGGCTGGACGCCCATAAGTCTTCCCTTTCCTTTTTATTTTTTTCTATGAATGGAAAATGATGTTAAACATAACAAGAGGCCCAAGAGGGCCAGTATCGCTCCACAGCCATAAGGCAAAAATCAAATCTCCAAACAGCCCTGCCCCCTAGTGGCCATATTTTTTACCAACCACCATGGCTTAAAGGTATCTTGTAGAGTGTCATCCAAAGGAATGTTTCTGCAAAATTATTTGAAAATCGGCCTGACACTTTCGGAGGAGAGGATAAGTTTTCACCATAGCCATATAAGGCAAAATAGCCCCATCCCATGGTGGCCATATTTTTCAACCAATCAACATGGCTTGAAGGAATCTGATAGAGGGTCACCCAATGAACATTTCTACAAAATTATTTGAAAATCGGCTGAACACTTTCGGAGAAGAAGATTTTTTAAGTTTACACTATAGCTATATAAGGCAAAATAGCCCCGACCCTGGCAGCCATGTTTTTCCACCAATCAACATTTCTTGAAAGAATCTAATAAAGGGTCACCCAAGGAACATTTCTACAAAATTATTTGAAAATCAGCCTGACACTATAAGGCAAAATAGCCCCGCCCTCTGGCGGCCATGTTTTTTAACCAATCAACATGGCTTGAATGAATCTGATAGAGGGTCACCCAAGGAACATTTCTACAAAATTATTTGAAAATCTGCTCAACACTTTCAGAGAAGAAGATTTTTTAAGTTTTCACTATGGTCATATAAGGCAAAATAGCCCCGCCCTCTGGCGACCATGTTTTTCGACCAATCAACATTTCTTGAAGGAATCTAATAAAGGGTCACCCAAGGAACATTTCTACAAAATTATTTAAAAATCTGCCTGACACTTTCGGAGGAGAAGATTTTTTTAATTCTCTCTTTAGCCGTATAAGGCAAAATAGCCCTTTCATACATCCTACAAGAAAAAGTTGAAATGCAACATTGAAAGAAGTAATGCAAATCCGCATAAAATGTTATTTTGTTGATTTATAACTAGTTATAAATCCTAATCCAACTTACATCATCTAGCTGATCAAAGTATGACAGATCACCTTCTGTTGTCAGTTTAACAGTTTCTGGAGCTGAAATATACGATTTTAATTTTAAGTATTCTGTTAATATTTTGTTGCACATTCTATTTCTACTATTTTCTTTTAAAATGAACAAGTTTTGATTTGAACAGTTATCTGTTCAAAAGTAATTTCCCTAATAAAAACAACACTCAAAAACTTTGAAATATATCACTTAAAAACATTAAGAGATATGAAGACATTGCCTGTTATGAAAAATGTTTTCATTCAAGTTCACATCCAGCATTCTTTGGTGTTAGACATGCAAGACGTTTTCTGTTTGAAGTAGTTTGTGAAATTTTACATGCAATTTATTGTAATTCTTAGCTTTAATTCATAAATTTAGTGTCTATTATTTTCCTTTCCATTCCCAACTTATACAATTGACCCTTTTCAACATGCAGCAACATTCTGACTCCTCTGCAACAGTCAACTTTTGAAAACATTCTGGCAAAAGGAGAAATTGCTCACAATTATTTCAATCTTATTCATCACTGCAATTGTTTTTTTCGTTTAAAGATAGTTTCCGTATATTTTAATCCCTA
This sequence comes from Serripes groenlandicus, assembly GCA_031761405.1. Classification (NCBI taxonomy): domain Eukaryota; kingdom Metazoa; phylum Mollusca; class Bivalvia; order Cardiida; family Cardiidae; genus Serripes; species Serripes groenlandicus. Next base: position 138,079,928 of record JASEVX010000003.1, on the reverse strand, counting down.
TTAAGAGCAATTTCTCCATTTTGCACTGAGTTTTTGAATATTGTCTGCTACATAAGGCATCCAATGTCATCTGTATCAGGCAAACTGTTGAAACTGCTTTGTGAGATAAGCTGTTAAAACATTTATAACTAAATGATCCATTCTTTACTTTTGATCCACCAAGAAGTTATTCATATAAACCCTTTCATACATCCTACAAGTGTACAGCAGACAATATTGAAAACATCTAGACTAAAATATGAAAAATCTATATAAATGAAAGTATGCTTATTGATTAGGATTAAAAAAAAACATTGTGACAAAATGCTAATTATGAGCAATTTCTCCTTTTGCCAAAATGTTTTCAAAAAGCGTCTGCAAGAGGGAAAGGAAAACACTTGCCTGCACAGATGACACATATATAGAGCAAACACATATTGAAAGCATTTTCAATCCCTCATATAGACACTTTCTGAGGCCTCTGCAGCAGATGGCTTTTTGAAAACAGTGACAAAAGAAGAAATTGCTCAAAACGAGCAATTTCTCCTTTTGCCACAATGTTTTCCACTTTAAGTCATAGGTTATCCATTCAATTATAGAGATTTTCTATTTGTTGACAAAATAGGTTTAAGGTCGTCTGCTGCAGATTTGTTGTATGAGGGAAAGTGTTAAAGAATGTAAATTTGAACAAACTGCATAGCAGAAGAGATAAAAGATAGATCTAGCAAATGAAGAAATAAGAAAAAGTATTACCTGCAACAGTGTTAGAATAGTTGTGATGAGAAGCGAGATGAGAGGTGTGAGAGTTGTTAGTTTTAGTTGAGGAAAAGGTAGGATCTAATACTCGAGTAAGAGACCAATCTGATTTACGTCGTTGCAGAGACAACATTTTGTAACTAATTTTAGACTGAGCTGGAGATGCTTCTTTAGAGTCAGAGGCATTTGGAAACAGGATATCTGTAGACTTACAACCAACACTATTGTCAATGGCCTCTTGAGCTTTTTGGATACCAAGACGAAATTCCTGTAGTTCTGGACGAAGTTTCAGACCTCTGTGGTAGAATACTAAAGCCAGCTCAAAATCTCCTTGATAATACAGTGCCTGGGCTTTCTGGTATATTCCCTATTCAAATACAAAATGTAATAAATCATACCTGCTATGCCTATAAAATGAAACATAATTGAGATGTTTTTCTGATTGACACATTGTCTGTTATCTAGCTGTTACTAGCAAAGATTAATGAATCCATTTTGAGATAAAGCAGAAAATAAGAAGTGGAAAAGGAACATTTGCTTCAGTATGAATCATGTTTATATTCCCCAAAATCTTTTTAAAGGTTATTTGATGCCAAACACAAGACTGTTTCAACTAAATATTTTGTTAGATATCCACAGTTATCAGTATAGCTAACTGCATGCTCACAAATAAATTCATGTGAGAATTGACCTTTATAAATGTGATAATTATAGAAGAAAACTACTTTTCAGCCTTTTATGACCTAATAAAGTGGCATTGAAAGTTGCAAAAGCTTCTAAAGTGGGTTACAATATAAGAGCATATAATGTTATCTTATAACACTAACCTTGTGATAATCTTTGTCTTCTTTTAAGGAGGCTTCTGCGTCAGTAAGTGCACTTTGCATGTCTCCCAATTGGAGATAGCATTTTGATCTTGCAACCAAACAATTTTTCTCATGTTCTTGCAATTCTAAAGCCTGAAATTGTCAGAGATGTAAATTAACCTTTTCCCTGTTAAACAACATTTGACACCTTCTGACTATATGGCAGCTTCACAGAAGATGACTTGTGACTATATGGCAGCTAAGGTTGTGTTACTTTTTGGATTTGCCTCACCAGGGAAGTCACTTTATTAACCCTTTCCCACATTCAACAAATCAATGTAGCAGACGACTTTGAAAACATCTAGTCAAAAGTTGAAAATCTCTCTTGAATGAAAGTATATTTATTGAAGAGAGTTAAAAACATTGTGGCAAAAGGAGAAATTACTTGTTTTGAGCAATTTCTTCTTTTGTCACAATGTTTTCAAAAATCATCTATTGCAGAGGTGTCAGAAAGTGTCTATCTGAGGGAAAGGGTTATTGTTATTAGAAACTAAAATATATTCAAGTTTGGCAGCTTGCTTTGCTGAACACAGGAAGTGTTTTTATCATCTCAATGCTTGTAAACTTTATTTATTTTTGGTGGAAAAGGGAAGAAAATCATTTTTGATTGATTGGGGTTTAACCCCTTCCCACATACAACAATTCTGTAGCAGACGACATTAAAAACATCTGGTTAACCTCTATAAATAAAAGTTTAATCATTAAATAAATTTGAAAACATTGTGACAAAGGAAGAAATTGCACTTCCTGAGCAATTTGTCCTTTTGCCAAAATGTTTTAAATAGTTGTCTGCTGCAGAGGCATCAGAAAGTGTATGTATGTGTTAAAGGGTCAATGTCATTTTCAACAATTTATACAGTCATATCACGGCAGTCTGTACATATCCATATGGTTCCTGGCCATCTCACACCAGTACTCAACACAACAGCATTTCCAGGCAACTGGTTGCTTTTCTACATAGACTGTAAGCCATCAGTGGAAGACGATGCTTGTCGCATTGACTTTTGTAGAATGTCATATAGAATTTTGGCCAAGGTGGAATTCTAACTCACAACCCCTGGATTGAAAGCCTGTGTCGCTACCAACTAAGCTACCTGGGCTTGGTTGAAAATAAATCAATCTGTAAAGCAAGATATTAGATTTCATATTTTTCATTTAGTCATCTACAGGGTAGTTCTTTTAATGCTAAGGCTCACAGATATATATAAGTATAAGAATTCCAGTGGGAACTGGAAAAGTGCTTTCATCCAAGAAACAACTCTAAAACCGTAAATTGATTCATGGGTTGCATAATGAACATAAACTTGTTCGAATTATTGTCAATACTCGATAATTCACTCTGATCTTTCATTCACTCTATATTTGTTTTCCTATATAGTTACTCGAGATTTGTCTAAGTTGATTATGACTGTGCATGACTAACAGTGAGAAAACACTTATGCTCATAGTAACCAGACGAAACTGTACAATACAATATGAAATTTATCAACCATCAATTGCATGCATTGTAGATCTGTTGATATATTAACATGAAGTCTGTTGCATCATTACTGTAACTGTTATTTTATTTTTTTGGCATAAATTTTGTTAAGTATGTTGAACCAATCAAATGTTTTGATCTACGTCACATACAGTTAAGGTGAAGCTGTTGTAGAATGGAAGAAAAATGGTTGACATTCTTGGACACAAATAGTGTTTCACGGATTATGAATTATTTATGGATTATTTATAATTTATTGTTGATGGTTTTACTTTATTTCTTTTAGATTAAATGGATTGAATATTCTATGATATTGCAACTTTGAAAGATATTTAAATTATTACTACTTGTTTGAGATTTGCAATCGAAATGCTAAGGGCAGCGAATCATGGATAGTCAAGTCAAATACATTTCATTTCTATGTTCTCACACACTTTTTCTCTGTGTTATACATGTACTGGTAAATCGTCTGTGAGGTCATGGGTTCGATCCCCGGCCAGGTCATAACAAATACTTTAAAAATGGTATAAATGGCTGCCCTCCTTGGCATTAAAGGTTGTGGATTTAGTATTATGACTGACTGGCTAGTGTCAGCATAAATGGAACAGTAGCCACTTACAACACCAAACAATCAACCTTTTTCTCTGTTATTTTCTATAACTCCATCCCCTTGTAACTTGTCAACACAAGTACACACAACTGCATGTTAATGAAATATGTTATACGTGCGATTTTTTATAAAAGTAAAAGTTTCTTTTTATCTTGGTATACTGTTGTGTTATAGTAAAATAAAAGTAAAAAAAAATAATCTGTCAGTGTCACTTACCGTTGTGTAGCTCTCAATTGCTTTCCTGTATTCACCTTGTTTATATAAAGAGTCGGCCTCAGCTCTATAAATTTCAAAGGTACCCCTTGGGCCCTCAGAGCCATTGTCGTCATACATAATTCCTCTGAACTTTGCGTTTCTTGTTGCTGATATTCAGTCTGTTCAGTTTAGTTCAGGGAATGTATCACGAACTTTGGGTCCCACAAACTAATTCAACATCACAGCGTCTACTTCCGGTGTCACTAGTAACCTGGCAACGCGCATGCGTAGTAGACACAATTTGATCACGTGAGATAAAATGTAGACCCCGGGATATTTACAAACAATGAATTTTCGTGTTTCTTCCTTAAATGAATACTTTAACTTTGAATTTTATAAAAACAAGTAAATAAACAGTAAATTTTAGCATAAAATTGAAATGTTGATATTGTTCACATGACTGAACGTGCGCTTTACTGTTCGCTGGGTCTAATTTGTTAATCTGGGGGATTAATGACAGATTAACAAAGGGATTAGACTGTCCAGATCATTAATCATAGGCCCATTGTATAAGTGTTTTAACGCTGGTATGTCGATGGTCAATTTCATACTGAGTAAAAGAATAAAGTCTGACCTTTGACATGCCAGTGTCAGAATTAAACAGTTAACAAATCAAACAACGTTAGAATGTAATTGTTTTGTTTGATTGGTGTTGATTTGCCTTCATCAATAGATTTATTCACTTTTATTACGGCGTAAGCATACAATAACATTATAAATACAGTCGGCAAATATAGCACAGATGTTAGTGTCTGAACGTGATAAACATTAGGTTTACCTGATATGATATAGTTATGTACTACTGTAGTCATTTGCTTTGAATGTCTTATGAAAGTGTAAAATCAAAATATGTGTATGTGTATGGCAAGCCAATTGTCCAATAATTACGTGAACCCAGGTTCACGTTCGAAAAACTAGGATTAACGATCAATAAACTAGGTTTTTCGAACGTAAAACCAGGTTTATCGAATACTAACTTATATTTTCGAGCGAAAACATAGGATAACGGGCGTAAACCATAGTTTACGCTCGTGAACCCATGTTCACGCTCGATACACTAGGTTTCTCGATTGAACTAAGAATTTCGGTCGTTATCCTAAGTTCACGAGCGTGAACCTATGTTTACGGGCGTGAATCTGGGTTCATGAGCGTGAACCATAGTTTACGAACGTGAACCTAGGTTCACGGTCGTAAAGATAGGTTCACGTTCGTAAACTATGGTTCTCGCTCGTAAACATAGGTTCACGGTCGTAAACCTAGGTTCACGCCCGAAATTCATAGTTGATTTGATAATCCTAGTTTATCGACCGTAAAACATGGTTTACGTTTGATAAACTAGGTTTCTCGATTGAACTACGAATTTCGGTCGTTATCCTATGTTTACGTGCGTGAACCGGGGTTCACGAGCGTGAACCTATGTTTACGAGCGTGAACCATAGTTTACGAACGTGAACTTATGTTTACGACCGTGAACTTGGGTTTACGAGCGTGAACCTACGTTTACGAGCGTGAACTATGGTTTACGACGTTATCCTATGTTTTCGCTCGAAAGTATAGGTTAACATGCTTTTACGTTCGAAAAACCTAGTTTATCGATCGTTAATCCTAGTTTTTCGACCGTAAACCTAGGTTCACGTAATTATTGGACAATTGGCTTGCCATATATGTGAGGATACCATCATGGGTGAGCATATCGTACGTCATCCAACACGCAACAATCACGTTGATTGAATCTGCTGTATGCACACTACCATGGATAACCTTTTAAAGCAATTTGTCGATAGTTGTTTCGATTAGATCAACGAAATAGCTGCGAATATGAGTAAATATTCTTTTCCAAACGCGATTTTGTTTAAGTTGTTTAAAATCTGGTCAAGAAATATAGTTTGCTATAGTTTGTATTCGATTGTATTAACCCTGTCACTGCTGGAACCGATTTTGCGACGTCAGTGCCACGAGTATAGAACCAGATCAGTTGACGCATCCACACGGTCTGACGAGACTCTATATGGCTGACTGTCCAATGCAACAATTTATTTTGATATTTCTTTAATTGACAATAGACTCTTCCAAGTGCAAACAGCATTGTAAGTGTTCTACCCCACAACCAAGACCACCATGAAATGCAGCTTCACCTGAATCTTTCAACTGCAGATTTTTATTTGTGAATTAATATAATTTTTATTTTCGCCACTTTTTGAAAGCGGGTTATAGTTTCTAAAGCGAGGGATGCCTTCGCAACGATATGAACGAACAGGTATAATTTTTACATAAAAAATATATATAAAAGAGAAAGCGCTAGTTTAAGCATATTCTCTTCATTCAATCACGTTTTTAAAAGCCGTTTTCTACAGAGACGTCAAAAGTAGTCTTTCTCAGGGTTGATCGTCTCCAATTAAATATGGTTTTAAACTTACATAATTTATATAACCAACACTCAGATGTACCTGCATTTTGAAATATTTCATGGTGACCAATAACTACCTACCAATACAATGTCTGTTTGCCTAATGCGGTCCGATTTAGGTTTTTTTCATTGTCTCGATTTGATCTCTGAAATGTTTGATCCTTATCCCGAAAACCCCTTCTATAAAATTCCAGCACTTGATAATTGCTTTTGTTAATCAAACGCCACATACAGACGCCTCAGCAGCGGTATTGGGGCATAATGAGCAATTTTTCCTTTTGCTACAATGTTTTCAACTCTGTTCAATAATTATACTTTCAGTTATAAAAGAGGGCTATGATGGCCCTGGGTCCCTCACTTGAGTAATGCAATGTGATTTTCCACGTAAACCACAATAACTCGCTGGGCGTTCAGTTAACCTCATACAAGAGGCCCAGTATAGCTCCACTGCCACAAAGCGAAATAACCCACAGCCTATGGCGTCTGTCGTTTGTCAAATAAATAAGACTTAAAAGCACACCAAAGAAATGTTTTAAACGTTATGTAGTCCAGTCATAATTTCAAAATCAGACATGTATTTCATTAGCAATTTTACACTCTGGGCATACAGGGTAAAAGAGCACCAGTCCCTGGAGGCCATGTTTTTTACCAATCAAATGACTTCACGCTATCTCGTAGAGGGTCACCCAATGATCATTTCTACAAATTATATGGAGGAGAATTTTTTCCACTTCGATTGCAATGGAAACCAGAAATCTGCATGGATAAAAACAAATGAAGGAATTTTAGTAAGGACATTGAATGAACGCTTCCTGTAAAGTTTCACCCCAACTGACCCACTGGATCGAGTTGACAATATGTTGACAGACGGACAATGGATGTTAACAATAACTCTCCTTGCTCAGGTGAGCTAAAGACAATTCCATAGTTTTCAATGTCGTCTGATAACGATTTTCATGTGGGAAAAGGTTTAATATGTCTTCGTACAGAAACGGGTCGGGAGATGTACATTTCGTTAATTGGCACGAGAAACGACGTTCAAAATTACAGTCTACGTAATGTAGGTTGGACAGTTTTATTCTGTTTTAGGAAAGCTTATCAGGTGACCTTTTCCAACACAATAATGACTTTTAAAATTCATATTCTGAATGCCTAGATATTTTCCCAGCCGTCTGTTATAAACGATGGCAATAATATTACTAGTCTGCTTGTACTTTCAGGCTTTCAGCAAGATCCGTAAATTTCAGCAAATATGGCGCCTTACCGATAACATTGTCATTATAACTTCTTTCGAACAAGTCTAAACTTATCATGTATCAAACTTAAACGTTGGAAAACATTCCTAATATTCAAGTGTACGCCGCGCTTCACAAACGAACGTTACTTTAGCCCTTTCCTACATATGACAAATCTGCAGCAGACGACTTTGACAATGTCTACTAAACAATATGGAAAATCTCTATAATTGTAGTACAAGAGAAAGTTGATGCAACGCATCAATGTCGCCGGAAATCCATACTGCAGTTATGCATAAAACTAACATTATAGTAGTTGAATAAACAGTTATCAACTGAGGGGCATATTGGAACATCAGGGGTAGGGTCAAGTGAAAATGTATCATAACTTGCATTGTTTTGTCAACGAAGTGAATGATAATTGAAGCCTTTCATTGTTTATGATCAATCTCCATTCCAAAGTAGGTTGACCATAAACACAACCAACTAATTATTGATCATAAACAGTAATGGAAATGAGTAATCTTCCCAACCATTAGTCTTAGTATGTATACAGTGCTTTCATTAAGGAATAATTATAAGATTTGTGAATTCCACATACACTTTTCAAGATGTTTGTCAGAATATTTGAATTTTATTATTTTTCAATAAAACCACAAAACAGACAATTTAGGATTTGCATGCAATAGCACGTCATTTTACCTTTCCTCTATTAAAGTCAACAGTGGACACCTTTGCAGCAATCTACTTTAAAACAATGAGATAAGGGTTAAATCGCTGAAGACATGAGTTTTCTCTTTTTCTCAAGATGATATTAGCTTGGCATCCTAATTATATCATACTTTAACAAATGTTGAAATGTAGTTCAATATTTATAAATTAGACCACCTTCGAAATATAATATCAACTAAACAGTTAAATCTCATTGAAATTGTTGTATAATTTAAACTTAATTTCGAACATAAACTGAGCCCTACAACATGTTAATTTATTTTAATTCTTTCCTTCCTTTTTCATAATGAAAAAAACAAACTACTCATGTTTTAAAATTATATTATGATGAGCGCCCTTGTGTCAAGGATGCATAACAATATGCAGATCGGAAGCAATATGCCTTTAGGGAATTAAATGACACATTTAAAATTGTCAAGGACGAAATAATTTTGTATGAAAGACCCGATTCTTTCTTATTCGCAGAGGTGTCGTTCTTGAAACTCTCTTTATAGGCAAGTAAGTAATTTTTCTATTAAAACCAGTTTTATCTCGGTTTGTTCTTTTCTTCATTTGTTTCGAACCAAATAAACATTTTAAATCGCACATGATTTACTATTTGTAAGTGAGTCTAAAGAGCGGCTCTCTGCAAAGGAGATTGATCTACGCGATGGTATTCGCGAGTCACGCGATCAACAGTTTTAGCTTAGAAACAGTTCATATTTTAGATATACATGGATAAACATTATAAAATGCCTTCTTCACAAATCAAGACATCTCTTTGAACATGAAAATAACATTCAGTAAGTTAAAATTGCCATTCGACGTCATTTTCATCAGCAGGTGCGCGTATGTAAACAACATTAGACTGTGCGACGTAAATGTTTGTAGTTATAGCCTTTTGATTACATGTAGTTTATAGTGTAAAATACAGTATTTCATTCTAGCAAATAGGGACTGTTTTGTCTTCGTAAATAAAACAAAAAAACATAAATGCGAGTCAAGATAAAGAAACTGAAAATACCTAAAACATCGGAATATTTATTTCATTTTAGATGTGTCATTACTAAGTGTTTTTAAACAAACACAATTGTAATATGTTCAAGACATCTAAATGTGTTTCTTTCTAATAATAATCCCCCCTCCCATGTCATTTCCGAAAACCTATTAAAAATAGAAGTCGCGGGCTTCTGCCCGGCGACTAATAACTAGAAATACTGTGAGCAAAGCTCACTGAAGAATACCCCCCGCTGCCCTCCCTAATCATCGGATACAATGGTAAAGATTCTACGGTAAAGGAGGAGTTGCGCTTGCAAGGTATCACAGAAGTTCCTCGTAACCTCTTAGTTGAATTACTAGATAGGCGACGCCTTAAGGGTTTCGCGGGATAGAATGAGTGAAGAGGAGCAGAATTATACCGAACTACCAACTGGCCACACGCAATACTAAATATATATGTTATGAATATGTAATTTCAATTCTTACATGATTCAAAACGTAACAATTGATGACACTCAAGGTTTTTTGGCAACACCAAAATTATTTCCGCAAGTCTAAAAGATAAACACACCATACTATTGGTTTTGGCGCCAAAGCGATAACGTTATGACGTCATACCGCTGAAGTGCTGAACGTGACGTCACTTTCCAAGTATTTGGTCACGTGAAAATATTTGATTCAAGAGCCCCTATTAAAAGCATTCTCCGACTATCAAAACTAAATGTATGAGAAATTTAAAAACACCGTTGTTTGCACTGGATCTTTGACAAGTTTCAGTTTAAATTTCAGGTCTCTAGCTGATTCCGTTATTTGCTGGTACGAGATCTACAGAAATATGTAGTCAAAATGTCGATTTTTCGGGTTTTAACCTTAAAAATATCTAAAACTAGATTTTTCCCAGATATAACGAAACCGCCCAGACCTAGATCGCATTGTGGTCTATCAGTGTGGCTAATTTCAGCGAAATCGTTCTCACCGATTTCTTTGTCCTCAAATCGCTGAATTTTACAACACATTGTGTCCCAATAGCCGTATAGACATTTGTTCCGTAGAACAGAATAGAATAATTCTGTTCCACTACACTCATTCTATACTAGAAAGGCGACACCTTAAGGGTTTCGCGGGATAGAATGAGTGGAGAGGAGCAGAATTGCATCCGAACTACCAACCGACCACACACAATGCTGAATATATTATTTCGATTCTAACATGATCCAAAACGTAACAATTGATGAAACTAGTATTTTGCAACACCAAAATTATCTCCGTAAGTCTAAAAGATAAATAGAACATTATTATCGGGATTTGGCGCCAAAGTTTAGTTTAAACTTATTTATTTTACATCGATTGCGAAACAAGCTTTAAGCTTAAATTAATCACACTCGATGTCTGCTTCCTGGAGACTTAACCAGTACTCGTGCCGTTTTGTGTGAAAAAATCTCAAAAGGACCCGCTCATCACGGGACTCGAACCAGGGACCTTTGATACGAGAGGCCGACGCTCTACCTCTGCACCACTGTAACGTTATGACGTCAACCGCTGACGTGACGTCACTTTCCTAGTCACGCCCACAGATTTTTTTAAAATCAAGAACCCCTATTGAAAGCTTTCTCCAAGAATCCAAACTGAATGTATGAGAAATCTAAACACACCGTTGTTTGCACCGGATCTCGGACAAGTTTCAGTATGAATTTCAGGTCTCTAGCTGATTCCGTTTTTTGCTAGTGCGAGATCTACCGAAATATGTAGTCAAAATGTCGATTTTTCGGGTTTTAACCTTAAAAATCTCTGAAACTAGATTTTTCCCAGATATAACGAACACGCCCAGACCTAGATCGCATTGAGTTCTATAAGTGTGGCTAATTTCAGCGAAATCGTTCTCACCGATTTCTTTGTCCCCAGATCGCTGAATTTTACAACACATTGTGTCCCAATAGCCGTATAGACATTTGTTCCATAGAACAGAATAGAATAATTCTGTTCCACTACACTCATTCTATATCTTCCCTTGGAAGAATCTGAGGAAAAAATCTTCCTTCATGCATATCTACATATAATGTGTAGCCTTCATATACAGTTTGAATCAAATCAACTGAGCCCTTTAGGAGGAGTAGCGCTTACAAGGTACTAGAAAGGCGACACCTTAAGGGTTTCGCAGGATAGAATGAGTGGAGAGGAGCAGAATTGCACCCGAACTACCAACCGACCACACACAATGCTGATACTATTATTTCGATTCTAACATGATCCAAAACGTAACAATTGATGAAACTAGTATTTTGCAACAACAAAATTATCTCCATAGTCTAAAAGATAAATAGAACATTATTATCGGGATTTGGCGCCCAAGTTTAGTTTAAACTTATTTATTTTACATCGATTGCGAAACAAGCTTTAAGCTTAGATTACTCACACTCGATGTCTGCTTCCTGGAGACTTAACCAGTACTCGTGCCGTTTTGTGTGGAAAAATCTCAAAAGGACCCGCTCATCACGGGACTCGAACCAGGGACCTTTGATACGAGAGGCCGACGCTCTACCTCTGCACCACTGTAACGTTATGACGTCAACCGCTGACGTGACGTCACTTTCCTAGTCACGCCCACAGATTTTTTTAAAATCAAGAACCCCTATTGAAAGCTTTCTCCAAGAATCCAAACTGAATGTATGAGAAATCTAAACACACCGTTGTTTGCACTGGATCTCAGACAAGTTTCAGTATGAATTTCAGGTCTCTAACTGATTCCGTTTTTTGCTAGTACGAGATCTACAGAAATATGTAGTCAAAATGACGATTTTTCGGGTTTTAACCTTAAAAATCTCTGAAACTAGATTTTTCCCAGATATAACGAAACCGCCCAGACCTAGATCGCATTGTGGTCTATCAATTTGGCTAATTTCAGCGAAATCGTTCTCACCGATTTCTTTGTCCACAAATCGCTGAATTTTACAACACATTGTGTCCCAATAGCCGTATAGACATTTGTTCCATAGAACAGAATAGAATAATTCTGTTCCACTACACTCATTCTATACTAGAAAGGCGACACCTTAAGGGTTTCGCGGGATAGAATGAGTGGAGAGGAGCAGAATTGCATCCGAACTACCAACCGACCACACACAATGCTGAATATATTATTTCGATTCTAACATGATCCAAAACGTAACAATTGATGAAACTAGTATTTTGCAACACCAAAATTATCTCCGTAAGTCTAAAAGATAAATAGAACATTATTATCGGGATTTGGCGCCAAAGTTTAGTTTAAACTTATTTATTTTACATCGATTGCGAAACAAGCTTTAAGCTTAAATTAATCACACTCGATGTCTGCTTCCTGGAGACTTAACCAGTACTCGTGCCGTTTTGTGTTGAAAAATCTCAAAAGGACCCGCTCATCACGGGACTCGAACCAGGGACCTTTGATACGAGAGGCCGACGCTCTACCTCTGCACCACTGTAACGTTATGACGTCAACCGCTGACGTGACGTCACTTTCCTAGTCACGCCCACAGATATTTTTAAAATCAAGAACCCCTATTGAAAGCTTTCTCCAAGAATCCAAACTGAATGTATGAGAAATCTAAAATCACCGTTGTTTGCACCGGATCTCGGACAAGTTTCAGTATGAATTTCAGGTCTCTAGCTGATTCCGTTTTTTGCTAGTGCGAGATCTACAGAAATATGTAGTCAAAATGTCGATTTTTCGGGTTTTAACCTTAAAAATCTCTGAAACTAGATTTTTCCCAGATATAACGAACACGCCCAGACCTAGATCGCAACGAGTTCTATAAGTGTGGCTAATTTCAGCGAAATCGTTCTCACCGATTTCTTTGTCCCCAAATCGCTGAATTTTACAACACATTGTGTCCCAATAGCCGTATAGACATTTGTTCCATAGAACAGAATAGAATAATTCTGTTCCACTACACTCATTCTATATGTGCACAGGAGTCCCTCACAGGTAACCTCTTAGTTGAATTATCTTCCCTTGGAAGAATCTGAGGAGAAAAATCTTCCTTCATGCATATCTACATACTAGAAAGGCGACACCTTAAGGGTTTCGCGGGATAGAATGAGTGGAGAGGAGCAGAATTGCATCCGAACTACCAACCGACCACACACAATGCTGAATATATTATTTCGATTCTAACATGATCCAAAACGTAACAATTGATGAAACTGGTATTTTGCAACACCAAAATTATCTCCGTAAGTCTAAAAGATAAATAGAACATTATTATCGGGATTTGGCGCCAAAGTTTAGTTTAAACTTATTTATTTTACATCGATTGCGAAACAAGCTTTAAGCTTAAATTAATCACACTCGATGTCTGCTTCCTGGAGACTTAACCAGTACTCGTGCCGTTTTGTGTTGAAAAATCTCAAAAGGACCCGCTCATCACGGGACTCGAACCAGGGACCTTTGATACGAGAGGCCGACGCTCTACCTCTGCACCACTGTAACGTTATGACGTCAACCGCTGACGTGACGTCACTTTCCTAGTCACGCCCACAGATTTTTTTAAAATCAAGAACCCCTATTGAAAGCTTTCTCCAAGAATCCAAACTGAATGTATGAGAAATCTAAACACACCGTTGTTTGCACCGGATCTCGGACAAGTTTCAGTATGAATTTCAGGTCTCTAGCTGATTCCGTTTTTTGCTAGTGCGAGATCTACAGAAATATGTAGTCAAAATGTCGATTTTTCGGGTTTTAACCTTAAAAATCTCTGAAACTAGATTTTTCCCAGATATAACGAACACGCCCAGACCTAGATCGCATTGAGTTCTATAAGTGTGGCTAATTTCAGCGAAATCGTTCTCACCGATTTCTTTGTCCCCAGATCGCTGAATTTTACAACACATTGTGTCCCAATAGCCGTATAGACATTTGTTCCATAGAACAGAATAGAATAATTCTGTTCCACTACACTCATTCTATATAATATGTAGCCTTCATATTCAGTTTGAATCAAATCAACTGAGCCCTTTAGGAGGAGTAGCACTTACAAGGTACTAGAAAGGCGACACCTTAAGGGTTTCGCGGGAAACCTTAAGGGTTTCGCGGGATAGAATGAGTGGAGAGGAGCAGAATTGCATCCGAACTACCAACCGACCACACACAATGCTGAATATATTATTTCGATTCTAACATGATCCAAAACGTAACAATTGATGAAACTAGTATTTTGCAACACCAAAATTATCTTCGTAAGTCTAAAAGATAAATAGAACATTATTATCGGGATTTGGCGCAAAAGTTTAGTTTAAACTTATTTATTTTACATCGATTGCGAAACAAGCTTTAAGCTTAAATTAATCACACTCGATGTCTGCTTCCTGGAGACTTAACCAGTACTCGTGCCGTTTTGTGTGGAAAAATCTCAAAAGGACCCGCTCATCACGGGACTCGAACCAGGGACCTTTGATACGAGAGGCCGACGCTCTACCTCTGCACCACTGTAACGTTATGACGTCAACCGCTGACGTGACGTCACTTTCCTAGTCACGCCCACAGATTTTTTTAAAATCAAGAACCCCTATTAAAAGCTTTCTCCAAGAATCCAAACTGAATGTATGAGAAATCTAAAAACACCGTTGTTTGCACCGGATCTCGGACAAGTTTCAGTATGAATTTCAGGTCTCTAGCTGATTCCGTTTTTTGCTAGTGCGAGATCTACAGAAATATGTAGTCAAAATGTCGATTTTTCGGATTTTAACCTTAAAAATCTCTGAAACTAGATTTTTCCCAGATATAACGAACACGCCCAGACCTAGATCGCATTGAGTTCTATAAGTGTGGCTAATTTCAGCGAAATCGTTCTCACCGATTTCTTTGTCCCCAGATCGCTGAATTTTACAACACATTGTGTCCCAATAGCCGTATAGACATTTGTTCCATAGAACAGAATAGAATAATTCTGTTCCACTACACTCATTCTATATGTGCACAGGAGTCCCTCGCAGGTAACCTCTTAGTTGAATTATCTTCCCTTGGTAGAATCTGAGGAGAAAAATCTTCCTTCATACATATCTACATATAATGTGTAGCCTTCATATACAGTTTGAATCAAATCAACTGAGCCCTTTAGGAGGAGTAGCGCTTACAAGGTATGTGCACAGGAGTCCCTCGCAGGTAACCTCTAAGTTGAATTATCTCCCCTTGGAAGAATCCGAGGCATATGATCTTCCTTCATGCATATCCGCATATGATGTGTAGTCTTCATATACAGTTTGAATCAAATCAACTGAGCCCTTTAGGAGTAGCGCTTACAAGGTATGTGCACAGGAGTCCCTCACAGGTAACCTCTTAGTTGAATTATCTTCCCTTGGAAGAATCTGAGGTGTATGATCTTCCTTCATGCATATCTACATATGATGATGTGTAACCTTCATGTAAAGTTTGAACCAAATCCATTCAGCCGTTTAGGAGGAGTAGTGCTTACAAGAAATGTGGAGGTATGTGCACAGGGAGTCCCTCGCAGGTAACCTCTAAGTTGAATTATCTCTCCTTGGAAGAATCCGAGGCGTATGATCTTCCTTCATGCACATCTACATATGATGTGTAACCTTCATGTAAAGTTTGAACCAAATTCATTGAGTCGTTTGGGAGGAGTAGTGCTTACAAGAAATGTGGAGGTATGTGCACAGGAGCACCTCGCAGGTAACCTCTTAGTTGAATTATCTCCCCTTGGAAGAATCCGAGGCGTATGATCTTCCTTCATGCATATCTACATATGATGTGTAACCTTCATGTAAAGTTTGAACCAAATCCATTGAGCCGTTTAGGAGGAGTAGTGCTTACAATGTGCACAGGAGTCCCTCGCAGGTAACCTCCAAGTTGAATTACCTCCCCTTGGAAGAATCCGAGGCGTATGATCTTCCTTCATGCATATCTACATATGATGTGTAACCTTCATGTAAAGTTTGAACCAAATCCATTGAGCCGTTTAGGAGGAGTAGTGCTTACAATGTGCACAGGAGTCCCTCGCAGGTAACCTCCAAGTTGAATTACCTCCCCTTGAAAGAATCTGAGGCGTATGATCTTCCTTCATGCATATCTACATATGATGTGTAACCTTCATGTAAAGTTTGAACCAAATCCATTGAGCCGTTTAGGAGGAGTAGTGCTTACAAGAAATGTGGAGGTATGTGCACAGGAGTCCCTCGCAGGTAATCTCTAAGTTGAATTATCTCCCCTTGGAAGAATCCGAGGCGTATCATCTTCCTTCATACATATCCACATATGATGTGTAACCTTCATGTAAAGTTTGAACCAAATCCATTGAGCCGTTTAGGAGGAGTAGTGCTTACAAGAAATGTGGACATACGGACAGACAGGGCGATTCCTATATACCCCCCCAAACTTTGTTTGCGGGGGGGTATAATTACTAAAATGAGTTGAAAACGTTGTGGCAAAAGGAGAAATTGAGCAAGTCGTCTGTTAGAGTTGTGTCAAAATGCGTTTACAGGTGGGAAAGGGTTAATGGCAAGGATTCGCTTGTTTTAGTATCTACATTCCCGTAATTTAAAGTGATTCTACTCAAAACTATACGGATTTCGTATCAATCAAAATTCAATTCGTTTCAAATGATACACACTTTATGATACGTATCCACTTATTTATGAATTATAAATCTTACCTTAATAGCAAGTTAAGTGTATTCAGCCATGTTGAATTTTGATATCAAGTCATTATAAGACAGATTAACAAGAAATATATAAAATCATGCCCGTTTGAAAGTAGTCCATATGCAAATGCGTCTTCTTACATTTGGTTTAAACTTATTTATTTTACATCGATTGTGAAACAAGCTTTCATCTTATATTAATCGTGCTCGATGTCTGCTTCTTGGCGACTTAACCAGCACTCACGCCGTTTGAGTGTAACAATCCAAAGTCAGAACCCGCTCATCACAGGACTTGAACCTGGGACCTGAGTACGAGAGGCCAACACTCTACCTCTGCACCACTGCCTTCCACAAAGGAAGTTAAAAGCAATTAATACAATATGCCATGACAAAACTTGAATTGGGACTTTTCATTCTGTAGAATCTTTATTTATGTCTCTACACATATTTATAAGATTAAGACATCACCACACATACTAGATAACTGCAAAAGAATTACCCCATCACATATTGTAAGAGCCTTCATTATTTGCCTGGACTATTTAAAGACAAGAGTGCTAACAGGAACACATGTGACGCCTGGCAATAAGTCACAGCAGGACAGTTCTACAAATGTATGTGTCACCCTGCACAGACAGGCAACACACACAGCAAGTTAGTAATGAAGACTGAAAATATGTGTAGGCCGAGATTTTGAGCACATTTGTCATATAGAACTGCAAACTACTGTATTAAGTATGGTGTAGTTGTAGTGGAGGTATTTTAACCATTTATTTAAAGGACAAGACCAATTTATATAACAGGTTGTTAATCCAAAACAAGAGGCCCATGACTGGCATGGATCTGGCTGGTTTTCGAAAAGGAACCGAGCTGTCATCAATATTTAACTACCATCTAAGTTTGGTGAAGAATAGATAGTAACTGGAGGCTCTATTGTGTTCACAAGCTCTATTATAGCAATTTCGACAATTTCAAGGGCCATAATCCAGTCTTGCATGGGCAGATCTGGCTGGTTTGCGAAAGAAACCGTGCTATCATTGATATCTAACTACTGTATAAGTTTTATTGAGATACAATCAAAACTTACGACTTTATCCCATTCACAAGCAATTGTTTACATACGCACGCACGACCGACACAACGCCATGGCATAAGCTCTTCTGGCCTTTGGCCAGTAGAGCTAATAAAACAAATCAACAGGTGATTTTGATAACATCTTAAACATCTTAGCAAAGATGTGGCAAAAACTTTAAATGAAAGAATAACAAGAGATGTTTGTCAAACATTATGCGCCCCCCCCCCCTTGTTGTCTTCAAGATCACTGTGACCTTGACCTTTGAACAATAGAGGTCATCTACTGGTCATGCCCAAAACCCCTGGCAATTTTGAGAACTGTAGGTCCAAGCACTTTCCAGTTATCAATTGACAAGCTTTGGTCTACTGACAGAAAGACATGTGCAAATCAATATGCATCCTCTTCTTTGAAGGAGGGCATAATTATGGAATAGAATTTTATCATTGCAGCAAAAGAATAGACAGCTATTATTAGTGATTTCTATTCTCGTCTCAATGTTTTCCAAAGGTCAACTGCTTTGGAACCATCAAAATTCATCTGAATGTGTTAAGGGTTAAACCCTTCCATGGGAACATTTGCTTTTTAAACATTTACTGCTATCCATGATTGAAAAGACATCCAAAATCATCTACACTTAAAATCAGATCTGCATTTGCACTTGTTTGATTCTCCTTCAGATATTTTCAAATGTGAAGCAGGAAGAAAAAAAATAAGAAGAAAACAAATTGCCTACTAAAGTTATTTAATACTACACTTAAAAGTTAAGGAACAATCCATACCTTTCAATAACTCACTATGAATTGCATTCCTGATTTGCAATAAGTTAAAATTGAATCAAGTTTATCGATGTACGGATTCCGTAATACAATTGCTACAACATCCACCTCAAAAGCAAGAGACCCAACTTGAATCCCTTATTGGTCATTAAAAAAACTTTATAAATGGTAGAAATGACTTCCCTCCGTGTACGGTAGCTCAAGCTTAAGGAGAAAGCAATTTATGAGCAACTGCCGTCAGGATAAACAAAGACCATAGATATAACTGAAATTCTTTTTTCTTCATTTGAGACAACACTGCTTTCGTACATCATGTGGCAACTACTGCAATTGATGACAGTAACTAGACAATACAAACACTGACAAAAGTTAGTGTAACATCATTTGTCTTCCATCAGATAAATGTCCATGTGTGAAGGTAATTTGTTGCTTCAAAAACTGTTGTGAGAAAGACAGGAAACACATGGTTTGATAAACTCGCACCGTATGTATCTAAAAATCATTAAATAAAGTTAAACTCCATACAATGAAAGTAGCTTCAAATAAATATCAGTCAATAACAATAAGCTGTCAAAAGGTTTTTTTCTGATTGAGAGCTTATTTTTACAGCAATAGCACTAATTAAATAATGATTAATGTTACAACATTAAATTTCATTATGTCTGTTATTTCCAAAATGCATGCATCAAAATCCCATCTTCTTCTTTTTCTTCGATTTTTCCATCTTCTTTGCCTCTTCTGATTCAAGCCTTCTCTCTAGAGCTTGGCGTCGTAAAAGCTCTGAGTCCTATAAATACAAACAACAAGTCATCAATGCTTGAAGTAGAAGATTGTCAGGTTATAATATCAAAAGCACCAAGTTCAGTTCCTGTAGTGAGCAAGGTCAATTTTTATTTAGCACACCCTAAGTAAACGTACTGAAAAATCCATTCCCACATACATTCTACAGAAATTATCTTTTGAAGATAAAAATTGTGGCGAAAGGAAAAATTGCTCATGATGAGCAATTTCTCCCTTTTGCCACAATGTTTAAAACTTTATTCAAGAGAACAAAAGTTGTCAATTAGAGCAATTTCTCCTAAATCTGCAAATGTATCAAAAGTTATCAGCTGCAAAGACTTCAAGTGTAGGTTCTACTCAAAATTCTTCCTCAATGAAGGATTAAAGTCATTGTTTTTTCTAAAAGAACACTCTTTTTGTGTATTGAACACTTGACAACATGCTGATGACTTTTATAACATTGTTGCAAACAAAGTCATCTATCTGCTGCAGCTTTACTGAATGTGGAAGGATTAATCTAATTGCTTTCATTTCATAATACATGTACTCAATCAAATCAATTTGTCAGAACTGACCTTGTAGAATGCCCATATTTGAGCAATGAAATGAATGTGAAATTTTAATCTTAACACTTTTTATAAAAGTAGTAAATTTTATTTTTTGGTGTAAAACCCCCCTTAAAACTGATATGCCAGTGTAAGGAAGAACTCGTAAGATTGAATCTGTAAATCCCCAAGGAAACTTTATCATGCAATTGAATCATTATCGAACATGGCAAGAAACATAATCAAACAAAAGTCAATACAATCTTACTTTGACAGGTGACGTTTCAGGGGTGACAGACTTCGATGATGCGGCTGACTTTGGTGATTTGGATGGACTGGGGGTTTTATTTGGCGATTTCTGCGGCGATTTTGATTGCTGTAACGATGGAGGTAATCTATTGTTTCCCCATGATGGGCCTGTCGATGACTTGCGACTGCTGTCTGTTATGTCATCAAGTAAACTGTCATCATCCATGCTTCCTGCAATGAGACAATTTGCAGATAGGTCAGGGTTAGCTTTTGAACATTGATTGCTAATGAAGTTTTCAGCTTAATTAAATCACTCTAGGTTTTTTATTCCCTGAGACCTAACCAGTGCTCGCACTATGTTTGTAGTTTAAGCCTTTCCCACCTGCAGACATATCTGCTGAAGACAACTTTTGAAAACTTTATGGCAAAAGGAGAAATTGTTCATCATGAATAACTTTTTCTTTTGCAACAATTTTTCAAACTCTATAAAAAATTGTACTTTCATTTATAGAGATTTCATTTCTTTGTAGAAATGTTGTCAAAGTCATCAGCTGCAGATTTGTATCATGTGGGAATGGGTTAACCCTTTCATTGATTGGACATTTTTAGAGTATTCTGTTTTCACAACATAGTAGTGAAATTGTAAGTATAATTTGGATAAATATTTAATGGCATGACTTATTTTGAAACTGACCTAATGCTATCCCAGCAACCATGAGTGTCAAAGTAAGAAGCCATTACTACCATTTTAAAAGTCTTTTGTATGACTTGATCGTGAATCTAACCTGATCCATTGCTCCCAAGGTGGGCGCAATATCCACTGAACCATGAAAGCAATGAATGATATCTAAATTCTAAATAGATGAATTTTGAAAACAATGTGGCAAAAGGTAAAGTTTTTCATAATGAGCAATTTCCCCATCTACCACAATGTTTTGAACTCCATGTTTCAACGTCAACTGCTGCAACCCTTTCCCAAAAATAAATCTACAGCAGACATCTTTGAAAACATCTTGTTAAAAATATGGAAAATATCCATAAATGGAAGAAAAATCATTGAATAAAGTTAAAAACAATGTGTCAAATGGGGAAATGAGCAATTTTACTTTTGGCAAAATGATTCCAAACGTCATAATTATGCTGCAGAGGTGTCAGAAAGGGCCTGTTTGTGGGAGAGGGTTAAGCAGAGTTGATCAGATTGATTCATGCCAAGCAAGATACAGTCTTTATTTACCTTTAGAAGGAGATCGATTTATCCATGCTTGCTTAGCCATAATCTGACGATACAAGTCTTGTCCTTTCTGATCAAATGTCCTCTTTACAACGTTGTTCTGTCTTGCTTCAAACTCCTGTCAAAAAAAAGTTCTATATATCATACTGAATATAAGCTTTCAATATAATTTGTTGACACTTGGAAAGTGAGCTATTATCCCTGATATCAAACATTTATTATTTTCTTAAGCCCGAACATGTTTATCTTATGAAATGAACAAAAGCTATGGCAAGTAGATCATTTATCATTAAAGTGAGTGATTATCCCTGATATTAAACCCTTGACTGTCTATGAAAAACTCTGTATTTAACTGAAGGTCAAACTCCGGAGACATCATATCACAGGCAAAAGTTGAAACCAGCACTTCCCCCCCCCCCCCCCCCCCCCCTTTTTTTTAATTATTCAATATTTTTACAAAGAAGTCAAGTTCAACCTTTTTAACCTTAATGATGCTCCACACCTATAAAACAATACACTGTGCTGAAGAATCTAATTGGTCAAAAATAATTTCATCCTCGAAATTTACCGAACAAGTGTTTTGTTTTGAGTTTATTTCTAAGCACAGAAAACTTTTTTCATTGGGTTTTATAGTTTCTGGACCTTGTTGTGTGATCTTTAATGCTAATGTTCTCACACATCGGATACAGCATGCATCATACATGGAATCATTTTGGAAAATCAGAAATTAATACTAAAATGTTTACCTTTGATGTCAACATGTTCATTTCGAAAGCAGTTTCCACAAAGCCTGGAGTTTCAATGTGCTCTGTAATGAGGAAATTATTAGAACTAAGATAAACCAATAATGCGTCCAAAAGCTGATTGAAATAATTTTAGAGAAACTTTCAAAAATATTCCAATTAAGAAGAAAATGAACATCTGTCCTTTTCTTACAAGGTATTAACCCTTTCCCACATACAACAAATTTGCGGCAGACGACTTCGAAAATATATTGGCAAAAACAAGAGAAATCTTCAAAAAATAAGGGTTTAATTATTAAAAAGAGTTGAAAACATTGAAGCTAAAGGAGAAATTGCTCATTATGAGCAATTTCTCTATTGGCCACACTGTTTTCAAAAGTTGTCTGCTGCAGATGCGTCAGAATGCGTCTACAAGTGGGAATTGGTTAAATTCAAATTACCTTTTTATTTCGATTATGTAAATAGCACTTTAAACTGTTATTAACTATTGAGAAATGTAACAAGAGCGCCAAATGTCACAAAATACGCCCATCCTAATTTTTTGAGACCAAGTATAGTGATGATTGGTTGTAAGTCAGGTAAATTTAGAGAGCAGACACTGTTGATATAGTTTTGGCCATTTCAAGGGATATAAGTGTGGAGTGACTAAGATGACGTGGTAAGTTATCGAACCTGACCAAGATATTCTGCCCATCAACATATTGTCTAAATTGGTGATGATCAAATACAATGACTCAAGTGATATGGCTGATTATAGCACTTGTCCGAGATATTATGCTCATACACATTCTGACTAAATTTGGTGATGATTGGATAAAAGTTTTAAAAGTTATTGATCAAACAATACCTATTTGAGGTAATTTCTATAATTAAAGCGCAATAACTCTCGATTGACCACAGCGATGTGGCTGGTTATAGAACTTGTCCGAGATATTATGCCAAGAAACATTTAGACTAAATTTAGTGGTGATTAGACCAAAGGTTTCTTAAGTTATTGAGCAGCCAAGATCAATTTAAGATAATTTTTATAATTAAAGGGCAATAACTCTAGAATGACTATAGCGATATGGCTATAATCGATAATTTGGCGATGATTGTACAAAGGCTTCTAAAGTTATTTATCTCACAAGATCAATTTTAGGTAAATTCTATAATTAAAGGGTGATTACTCTTGACTGACTTAAGCGATATGGCTAGTTATCGAACTTGTCCAAGATATTATGCCAATACACATTCTGACTAAATTTGGTGATGATGGGACAAAGGCTTCTGAAGTTATTTAGCTGACAACATACTGGACACCGCCCGCCCGCCGCAGGTAAAACTATAATACGATCCGTTTTTTCAAAACACCCCGGGCGTATAAAAACACAAAAGAATGAGATGTCATGCATTCTCAAAACGATTGATTTGTTATTTAGAGAAAAAGTACTCTAGACATTAAAGTGATTTCGAAACGGACAACTCTGAAAGTATCATTTCCAGTTTATGGTTAACAAAAGCTAATAAACTAACTTCTTGAAACTTTCATTCCCTGAGATTTATAATCATCAATCTCCTTGTCCTTGTTTTGAATCATCTTCACAAGTTCTTCCTGCCGCCTAGTAAGTTCAACAACCATCGCCATCAGAGGTTGAATCAAGTGCTCTGAGCCCTAGAATTAGTACCATTATACCATTAACTATATATTATCATATTTTAAACTTTTCCCTCATACGACATGCAGCAGACGACTTGGAACGTATTTTGTCAAAACAAAAATCTTCATAATTGAATGGATAACCTATGACAAAAAGTGGAAAACATTGTCACTATGTTTTCAGAAAGCTGTCTACTGCAGAGGCGTCAGAAAGCGTCTATATGAGGGAAAGGGTTAACTATATATTATCATATTTTAATGGAGCGGAGTGGTGAGAATTATTTGGTTTAACACCTATATATAGATGTGACCATATTTTGCCATTAGGTAGTAAGTACTAGTAACCCTACCCACATACACCAAATCTGCAGCAGATGACTTTGAAAACCCCCCAAAACTTTCACATATATAGTTGCTTTCTGACAGCTCTGCAAAAGACGACTTTTGAAAGCACTGTGACAAAAGGAGAAATTGCTCAAAACAAGCATTTTCTCCATTTGCCACAATGTTTTCAACTCTATTCTAAATCTGAACTTTTATATATTCAGATTTTTTTCTCCAGACGATTTCAAAGTTGTCGGGTGCAGATTTCTTGTATGTGGGAAAGGGTTAATTTAGAGTTCAAAACCTTTGGGGCATAAGGACAAATTGCTTATTATGAGAAATTTCTTCTTTTCCCACAATGTTTTCATGTTGTGTGCTGCAAATAAGTCAAAATGCTTCTCGCAGGTAATAAAGAGGGTAAAACAAAATGTTGATTGACGACAGACATCAAGTGATCCTAAATGCTCAACATGAGCACCTTCTGTTCAGGTGAGCTACTAAAAAATGGATTTTTATTAAACCCTTTCGCTGATATAATTATGATACCTCTGTAGTAGATGACTTTGGAACGATACTAAGCCAGTTATCTTTTTCCAACATGGCATTATTTTTACAATGTAACAAAATGAATATTCTAATTTTCCATGTGAATTTATTTAACCACAAATGTTTTATTAACCCTTTCCCTCACACGACAATTCTGCAGCAGACGACTTTGAATATGTTTTGTCGAAAAATAGAAAATCTCTATAATTGAATGGATAACCTATGACTTAAAGTGTAAAACATTGTGGCAAAAGGAGAAATTGCTGGTTTTGAGCAATTTCTTTTTTTGTCACTATGTGTTCTAAAAGCCGTCTGCTGCAGAGGCGTCAGAAAGCGTCTATATGAGGGAAAGGGTTAAAGCAGATAACCCCCAAAATACCCAATCAGGTTAACAGTTGAATACTTATATTTCTTAAACCCTTTCCCACATACAACAAAACTGCAGACGACTTTGAGAATATTAAGGCAGAAATAAGGACAATTTCTTTTATTAATGGTAGCATAGTTATTGAATAGAGTTAAATAAATACACTGTTGCAAATAGGGAAATTGCTCATTATTTTTCAGACAATGTATGTTGTCTGCTGCAGATGCATAACAAGAGCACCGCCCGCGGGTGCCTGACGCTCGTCTGATATTATCCTTTTACGGTTTATTTATTTTATATAAAAAATATTCAAATTCGGAAAGAATATTTACATATTATAATGACCGCACACAACTGCTAATTTTCAAGTATTGAAACAAGATTAACTATGTGGAAATAAATACAAGTTTATATACATGATAAGGAAGATCTTCACGTTGGACGGCTGTCACAATCAGTCAAGATCATGAACTGAGTCTTGTGTATGCAACATACAGGCAAATGATATTGGTACATTAAGTGAACTTTAACTAAAGATATTGAATATATTACTATTTTCCTATTTTTAGTAACTCTGATTTAAAATATTCATAATATGTTGAAGGCAAATATGTTTTCATTGTTTGGGAAAAAATTGAAATCAATGCAACAAACAAGAATTTCGCGTAATTAAATGTCTCGCTGCCCCCTGCTTTGACTATCAATGCAAGAGTAAAAGACAAAAAGTAACATAACAAAACTTTAACTTTGAGCTTAACACGAAGTTAAAAAATACAAGAAATAAAAAAAAAAAATTGAAGTGCAAAGTTAAAAAAATACAAGAAATTAAAAGAATTATTTTTTTGAGCTAAACCCAAAATTAAAAATTTTTTTTTTTGAGCTAAACGCAAAGTTAAAAATAAAAGAAATTAAAAAAAAATAACAAAATACAAAAGTTTTTCTCTGAAACCTTTTTGATACGTTGAAGTACTTTATTTATGAAATTTGAAATGATTCCAACAAAATATAAAGAAGCTATGTCCAATTCTCAAAATCCACCAAAAATCAAGTGTCTTACCCCCAAAAAAGATCACACTCAGCATCTTCAGCATACAATGTTCAGAATGTTATTAGATGTAACTATATTCCAAATATGAAAGCCCTAGTACCAGTAATTATTGAGAAAGAAGATATGTCCAATTCTCAAAATCCACCAAAAATCAAGTGTTTTACCCCCAAAAAATGTCACACTCAGCATCTTCAGCAACAATGTGCAGAAGGCTATTAGATGTAACTATATTCCAAATATGAAAGCCCTAGAACCAGTACTTAATATTGAGAAAAAAAAAATTACAAAATATTTAATATTGAGCTAAACGCAAAGTTAAAAATTACAAGAAATGGAAAAGCAAAAAATCCAAATGTTTGTCCCAAAAACCCGTTTGATATGTTGAAGTACATTATTTATGAAATATGTGTGCTTAATTTGAAATCAATCTAACAAAAAATGAGGGAGCTATGACCAAATCTCAAAGTCAACCTCAAAGTCAAATCTCAAAGTCAACTAAAACCCACCAAATTCATGTTTTTTACCCCAAAAAGAAGGTCAAACTGAGTATCTTTAGTATACAATGTGAAGAAATGTATTATATGAATAAGTTTTCCAAGTTTCAAAGTATTATGTTTGATAGTTTCCATGTAAGTGACCTAAACGCAAAACTTAACCAACGCCGACGACGACGCAGACGATCAAGTGACGACAATAGCTCGTCTTTTTTTTCAAAAAATCAGACAAGCTAAAAATGTGTCTGCAAATATGAAAGGGTTAAGTGTGGGGGTTTTCACCAAGGAGAAACATTAAAGCTCTGACTTCATTAACCCTTTCCCTCATACGACAATTCTGCAGCAGACGACTTTGAACGTATTTTGTCAAATAATGGAAAATCTCTATAATTGAATGGATGACCTATGACTAAAAGAGGAAAACATTGTGGCAAAAGGAGAAATTGCACGTTTTGTGCAATTTCTTCCTTTGTCGCTATGTTTTCAAAAAGCTGTCTGCTGCAGAGGCGTCAGAATGCTTCTATATGAGGGAAAGGGTTAACTTGGTTTGATGGACAAGAAAAACAATCCCATTGAAATTTTTATCTTGACAAATCAACTGTTTGAAACTTTATGTTAAGATGATATTCAACTATTCGGATCAATTTCTACTTGGATTGCTTAATTCATCTGCATCTCAAATAAGATTTCAACAGAAATGATAAAACATCAAGAGTTATACTTTAACCCTTTCCCACATATAACAAATCTGCAGCAGACGACTTTGAAAATGTTTATACAAAAACGTGAAAAATCGCAATAAAAAGATAGCTTAATAGTTAAATAAAATTGAAAACATTGTGGCCAAAGATGAAATTGCGCATCATGAGCAACTTTAACTTTGGCCACAATGTTTTCAAAAGTCGTCTGCTGCTATTGCGTCAAAATGCGTCTGCAGGTGGAAAAGGATTAAATAGAAGGATGAATTTTTTAACAAGATAAAACTTTCCCACAAAGAAAGAATCTGTAGCAGAAAACTTTGAAATATCTAGACTAAAATAAGTAAAAGCAATATAAATTAAACTAAAATGTTTGGATAGAACTAAAAAACATTGTAGCAAATGGAGAATTTGCTGATTATTTGCACGACAATGTTTTCAAAGTTGTCTGCTGCAGATGCATTAAAATGATCTAGGAAAGGGTTTACACACTCTTTTACCATATCACTTGAAGCTGGTTGGCACTGAAAGTTCCAGGTAAATGGCATACCAGCCAGAGTGGAATTGATGCAGAGTAAAAGTCGGGTCTCATCTCCTTCACCAACGCCTTTCAGTGTAACCTATAAATGTTCATCAAACAAATTAGTCGACAAACCTGCAAGGCAATCAAAATCAAAACCGCAATTATGGCATTTGAAGAAATAGAGATACAACAGATGTCCATGCTCCTGCAATGTTGCACTATAGGCATATAAGAGAAACTAGCCATGTTTTCAGATTGTTTCCAATTTACGCAAAATTGGATTTTCCTGAGGTCTCAGATGAGTTAAATGTTAGTTTTAACCCTTTCCCCATTTAGACGCTTTCTGACACCTCTGTAGCAGACGATTTTTGAAAACAATGTGACAAAATGCCTCAACGTTTTCTTAACCTTAATTCAGTATTTATACCTTCATTTATAGACACTTTATATCATTAAAATTCTTTAATAATCGAATTTTCGAACACTTGGTCTTTATTAAGATTAAAAAAATACAACAGAAATTTATGTGCATTCCATTTTTGTGTCAAAGAGATCAAGTTTTGACAATAGGAAAAATTTGTGAAAAGCTTGTCATGCCTTGTGTATTTTTCCAACATGCAGAAGCATTTTAATACATCTGCAGTAGAAGATGCTTAAAAGCATTGATGCAAAGATTTCTGACTTTGTCAGAATACTTTTAACCCTTTCCCTCATACGACAATTCTGCAGCAGACGTTTTTGAACATGTTTTGTCAAAACATAGAAAATCTCCATAATTAAATGGATAACCTATGACAAAAAGTGGAAAACATTGTGGCAAAAGGAGAAATTGCACGTTTTGTGCAATTTCTTCTTTTGTCACTATGTTTTCAAAAAGTCGTCTGCTGCAGAGGCGTCCGAAAGCGTCTATATGAGGGAAAGGGTTAATACCAACATGTTTACAACGCCGTCTGTTGCAGATTTATAGAATGTGAGAAAGGGTTAACCTTTAAAGAGGTTTTGGAATCATCTTGTGTCTTATCAAGAGCATACTGTATTTGGTCCAAAATACGCGTCATTGGAGCCTCTATACCGGGATTGAGTTTCTGAAAAGACAAAAATTTATTTAATATTGACTGATTAGCATCCTTTCCAAGATACAACAAATATTCACCAAACAACATTCAAAACATCAAACTAGGCATTATTATTATTAATAGAAAAGGTTTGCACTGTAGCCATATAAGGTAAGAGAAGCCCTAGCCCCTTGTTGCTTTGTTGTTTGATTAATCAACATGTCTTGAAAGATGTGTTATATATTTCATGGCTGTATGTGGTATTGTGGTAAGTATCAGGAATTGGAACCGGGCATCCCTGATTGGATCCCCAGTCAGGGCAGTCTGGTTGAGTGCTCTTGGGAAAGGCACTTTTTCTAGCCTAGTACTGGTTTGTTTACCTGGGGAGCATGAATCAGTAAACTGGCTTGAAGCAAGCCTGTAAAGGTTCACCCTCTGAACATTTCTACAAAATTATTTGAAAATTCACCATTTAGATATGGAAGAGATTTTATTCTCGTTTGGTTGCTATGGAAATTCTTCGTGAATTAAAAACATTAGAAAAATCCTAGGATAGAACATTGAGAGTATTCATCAAAATTGGATTGGTGGTTACAGAGGAGAAGTCATTTGTCAAATGACAATTGAAGCCAAAAGATAACAGACGGGCGCAGGAGAGACAATTGGCCATGCCATAGGCTAAACTGGCTTTCAGCCAGCAGAGCTAAAAACGAGAAATTGCTCCTTTTCCATAATGTATTCAAAGTTTCACTGCAAATTAATTCTATGTGATGTCAATACAAAGTTTTTCTTTGGTTAACTTGCCTTCACTCTTTTCATGAGGGAATTATCTGCCAACTCCTCATACCAGAAATGCTTCAAGTCAGAGACAAGAAGCTCATATGAATCCTGTGTAAACAAACACTTTATGTTGTAGATTTGGTCCCCAATGAGAAAGGTCTGCCATGGACTCGCACTCAAATCTGGTTTCCAGCGCCTTCTCCATTCTGTTTCAGTAGTCATTCTGCAATGTTAACAGTCACTTTATATCACTTTCCAACATACAAACATTTATAATGCCTCTGCAGCAGTTGATTTTTTAAAACAGTGTTTAAAAAGGAGATATGGGTTCATAGTTTACACACAGACAACAATAAAAAATAATTCAATAAAATGAAACTTTCTGAAATGATCCCAACTTGCAGATGGGGGCAGAGTCATTTAGGATATGTATGAAATATAGGTCATGCAAAAATAACGCATCGTCAAGTTAATTATTTTCAAAATTGAAATAGTAATTCAATTAAGTATGTATGTGTCCCAAGGGTGTCATGGCTCTAGAGATATCGTTTAATATCCAAGTGTTATATAACTTCTCACATATGGTGTCACAAGCATTGTCTCTTGCATAAGTTTGAATTTAACAGACCTCAAAGGTTAAGGAAGGTTGCAGCGACTATATAAGTGTCCAATTGATGTCACTGCTATAGCCACTTCACTTCTTTTCTGACTGTTATGAAGCTTAATATGAATGTTCCCAAGCAACATCTCGGTCAAAGGACAAGGTCACAGTGACTATAATGCATCTGTTACGGTCTGTATGACATGACGGCATCGCTCTCATTTAAAGACAGAATTCCTTCATACTTCATACACATGTTCAGAACCAAAAAAGCTTATTTTGTCAAAACATAGAAAATCTCCATAATTGAATGGATAACCCATGACAAAAAGTGGAAAACATTGTGGCAAAAGGAGAAATTGCACGTTTTGTGCACTATGTTTTCAAAAAGTCATCTGCTGCAGAGGCATCAGAAAGCGTCTATATGAGGGAAAGGGTTAAACAGGTTCATGTCTTACCAGCCTAGGAAAAAGATACTGTGACTATAATATGTCTGTATGAAACGACGTCTTAATTGCTCTAGCACTTTCATTTGTTGACAGAATTCCCTTATACTTAATACACAGGTTCAGTGTCAAGCGAGCTTGGACAGGTTAGTGTTTCACCAACCTAGCTCAAAGGTCAAGGTCTCAGTGACAATAATACACCTGTACGAAACAACATCATTTAGTACTAGTACTTTCATTTGTGGACGGAATTTCTTCATACACAAGTTCAGTGTCATGAGAGTGTTAAAACCACCTAGGTTGAATTTTAAAGTCACAGTGACTATAATATGTATGAACAAACCTACATCATCCCTTAAGCACAAAAGAGCTTGGATTCATGTTTTATCAACCTAGGTCAAATGGCAGGATCACAGTAAACATAATAGTTACTGTTTAATATGTCTGTAGGAAACAATATCACCGCTCCAGCACTTTCAATTTTGGACAGAAATCCTTCATACTCCATGCACAAGACATGTTAGCTTTAAATTGACCTAGGTTAAAGGATAAAGTGACTATGATACATGTATCTGTATGAAACGATACTGCAAGGGGATTTGTAGCAATGGCAATGCTCTTGTTGATATAGAAGTGTGATTTAATTTCCTGTCACTAATATTCTGACAAAAAAAACAAGAGGGCCATGATGGCCCTGGAATCGCTCACCTGATATTTTTTTCACTTTAGCTATATAAGCCCCGCCATCTGGCGGGCATAGTTTTCAACCAATCAACTTGGCTTGAAGGAATCTGATAGAGGGTCACCCTAGGAACATTTGTACAAAGTTATTTGAAAATCGGCCTGACACTTTTGGAGGAGAAGATTTTTTAAGTTTTCACTATAGCCATATAAGACAAAAAAGCCCCGCCCCCCTGGCGGCCATGTTTTTCGACCAATCAACATGGCTTCAAGGAATCTGATAGAGGGTCACCCAAGGAACATTTCTACAAAATTATTTAACAAGAGGGCCATGATGGCCCTGGAATCGCTCACCTGATTTTTTTTCTTCACTTTAGCTATATAAGCCCCGCCATCTGGCGGGCATAGTTTCCAACCAATCAACTTGGCTTTAAGGAATCTGATAGAGGGTCAACCTAGGAACATTTCTACAAAATTATTTGAAAATCAACCTGACACTTTTGAAGGAGAAGATTTTTTGAGGTTTTCACTATAGCAATAAAAGGCAAAATAGCCCCGCCCCCTGGCGGCCATGTTTTTTGACCAATCAATATGGCTTGAAGGAATCTGATAGAGGGTCATCCAAGGAACATTTCTACAAAATTATTTGAAAATCGGCCCTACACTTTTGGAGGAGAAGATTTTTTAAGTTTGCACTATAGCTATATAAGGCAAAAAAGCCCCGCCCCCCCTGGCGGCCATGATTTTCGACCAATCAACATGGCTTAAAGGAATCTGATAGAGGGTCATCCAAGGAACATTTCTACAAAATTATTTGAAAATCGGCCCGACACTTTTGGAGGAGAAGATTTTTTAAGTTTTCACTATAGCTATATAAGGCAAAATAGCCCCGCCCCCCCCTGGCGGCCATGATTTTCGACCAATCAACATGGCTTCAAGGAATCTGATAGAGAGTCACCCAAGGAACATTTCTAAACAAGAGGGCCATGATGGCCCTGGAATCGCTCACCTGATTTTTTTTTTTCACTTTAGCTATATAAGCCCCGCCATCTGGCGGGCATAGTTTCCAACCAATCAACTTGGCTTTAAGGAATCTGATAGAGGGTCACCCTAGGAACATTTCTACAAAATTATTTGAAAATCGGCCTGACACTTTTGAAGGAGAAGATTTTTTAAGTTTTCACTATAGCAATAAAAGGCAAAATAGCCCCGCCCCCTGGCGGCCATGTTTTTTGACCAATCAACATGGCTTGAAGGAATCTGATAGAGGGTCATCCAAGGAACATTTCTACAAAATTATTTGAAAATCGGCCCGACACTTTTGGAGGAGAAGATTTTTTAAGTTTGCACTATAGCTATATAAGGCAAAAAAGCCCCGCCCCCCCTGGCGGCCATGATTTTCGACCAATCAACATGGCTTAAA
The DNA here is from genome assembly GCA_031761405.1 of Serripes groenlandicus. Taxonomy (NCBI): domain Eukaryota; kingdom Metazoa; phylum Mollusca; class Bivalvia; order Cardiida; family Cardiidae; genus Serripes; species Serripes groenlandicus. Next base: position 138,046,972 of record JASEVX010000003.1, on the reverse strand, counting down.
GGAATCTGATAGCGGGTCATCCAAGGAATATTTCTACAAAATTATTTGAAAATCGGCCTGACACTTTTGGAGGAGAAGATTTTTTAAGTTTTCACTATAGCCATATAAGGCAAAAAAGCCCCGCCCCCCTGGCGGCCATGTTTTTCGACCAATCAACATGGCTTCAAGGAATCTGATAGAGATTCACCCAAGGAACATTTCTACAAAATAAGTTCAAAATCTGCCAACCAGTTAGGGAGAAGTAGAATTTTGAAGTTTTTTTCGTTTCGTTGCCATGGAAACCAGAATTCTGCATAGATCCCAAAAATTTGAAGGAATTCTGGTGAGGTCATTGAGAGGATGCTTTCTGTGAAGTTTCATCCCAATTGACCCACCGGTTACTGAGGAGAAGATGTTGAAGATTTTTTAAGTTTGCACTATAACCATAAAAGGCAAAATAGCCCCGCCCCCTGGCTGCCATGTTTTTGACCAATCAACATGACTTGAAGGAATCTGATAGAGGGTCGCCCAAGGAACATTTCTACAAATTTATTTGAAAATCGGCCTGACACTTTTGGAGAAGAAGATTTTTTAAGTTTGCACTATAGCCATATAAGGAAAAATAGCCCCGCCCCCTGGCGGCCATGTTTTTCGACCAATCAACATGGCTTGAAGGAATCTGATAGAAAGTCACCCGAGGAACATTTCTACAAAATTATTTGAAAATCGGCCTGAAACTTTCGGAGGAGAAGATTTTTTAAGAATTTTGAAATTTTTTCATTTCGTTGCCATGGAAACCAGAATTCTGCATGGATCCCGAAAATTTTAAGGAATTCTGGTGAGGACATTGAGAGGATGCTTTCTGTGAAGTTTCATCCCAGTTGACCCACCGGTTACAGAGGAGAAAATGTTGACGGACGCCGGACATAGGGCGATCACAATAACTCACCTTGAGCACTTCGTGCACAGGTGAGCTAAAAATAAGTTATAAAAATAAATCTGCCAACCAGTTAGGGAGAAGTAGAATTTTGAAGTTTTTTTCGTTTCGTTGCCATGGAAACCAGAATTCTGCATGGATCCCAAAAATTTGAAGGAATTCTGGTGAGGTCATTGAGAGGATGCTTTCTGTGAAGTTTCATCGCAATTGACTCACCGGTTACTGAGGAGAAGATGTTGAAGATTTTTTAAGTTTGCAATATAACCATAAAAGGCAAAATAGCCCCGCCCCCTGGCGGCCATGTTTTTGACCAATCAACATGGCTTGAAGGAATCTGATAGAGGGTCACCCAAGGAACATTTCTACAAATTTATTTGAAAATCGGCCTGACACTTTTGGAGAAGAAGATTTTTTAAGTTTGCACTATAGCCATATAAGGAAAAATAGCCCCGCCCTCCCTGGCGGCCATGTTTTTCGACCAATCAACATGGCTTGAAGGAATCTGATAGAGGGTCACCCAAGGAACATTTCTACAATTTTTTTTGAAAATCGGCCTGACACTTACGGAGGAGAAGATTTTTTAAGAATTTTGAAGTTTTTTTCATTTCGTTGCCATGATGGAAACCAGAATTCTGCATGGATCCCGAAAATTTTAAGGAATTCTGGTGAGGACATTGAGAGGATGCTTTCTGTGAAGTTTCATCCCAGTTGACCCACCGGTTACAGAGGAGAAAATGTTGACGGACGCCGGACATAGGGCGATCACAATAACTCACCTTGAGCACTTCGTGCACAGGTGAGCTAAAAATCGGCCTGACACTTTTGGAGGAGAAGATCTTGTAAGTTTTCACTATAGCCATATAAAGCAAAATAGCCCCGCCCCCCTTGCAGCCATGATTTTCGACCAATCAACATGGCTTAAAGGAATCTGATAGAGGGTCATCCAAGGAACATTTCTACAAATTATTTGAAAATCGGCCTGACACTTTTGGAGGAGAAGATTTTTTAAGTTTTCACTATAGTCATATAAGGCAAAAAAGCCCCGCTCCCCCTGGCGGTCATGTTTTTCGACCAATCAACATGGCTTCAAGGAATCTGATAGAGGGTCACCCAAGGAACATTTCAACAAAATAATTTCAAAATCTGCCAACCAGTTTGGGAAAAGAAGAATTTTGATTTTTTTTTTGTTTCGTTGCCATGGAAACCTGAATTCTGCATGGATCCCAAAAATTTGAAGGAATTCTGGTGAGGTCATTGAGAGGATGCTTTCTGTGAAGTTTCATCCCAATTGACCCACTGGTTACTGAGGAGAAGATGTTGAAGATTTTTTAAGTTTTCACTTTGGCCATATAACGCAAAATAGCCCCGCCCCCTGGCGACCATGTTTTTCGACCAATCAACATGGCTTGAAGGAATCTGATAGAGGGTCACCCAAGGAACATTTCTACACAATTATTTGAAAATCGGCCAGACACTTATGGAGGAGAAGATTTTTTAAGTTTTCACTATAGCCATAAAAGGCAAAATAGCCCCGCCCCCTGGCGGCCATGTTTTTTGACCAATCAACATGGCTTGAAGGAATCTGATAGAGAATGTAGGAACATTTCTACAAAATTATTTGAAAATCGGCCTGACACTTTTGGAGAAGAAGATTTTTTAAGTTTGCACTATAGCCATATAAGGCAAAATAACCCCGCCCCCACCTGGCGGCCATGTTTTTTGACCAATCAACATGGCTTGAAGGAATCTGATAGAGGGTCACCAAAGGAACATTTCTGCAAAATTATTTGAAAATCGGCCTGACACTTATGGAGGAGAAGATTTTTTAAGTTTTCACTATAGCCATAAAAGGCAAAATTGCCCTGCCCACTGGCGGCCATGTTTTTCGACCAATCAACATGGCTTGAAGGAATCTGATAGAGGGTCATCCAAGGAACATTTCTACAAAATTATTTGAAAATCTGCCAACCAGTTTGGGAGAAGAAGAATTTTGAAGTTTTTTTCATTTCGTTGCCATGGAAACCAGAATTCTTCAAAAAATTTAAAGAATTCTTGTGAGGACATTGAGAGGATGCTTTCTGTGAAGTTTCGTCCCAGTTGACCCACCGGTTACAGAGGAGAAAATGTTGACGGACGACGCACGCCGGACATAGGGCGATCACAATAACTCACCTTGAGCACTTCGTGCACAGGTGAGCTAATAAAAATAAAGGAAATATTGTATGTACCAGTATATATTTATTATAATTTTCCATATGTCATAATAGACAACTGTGAGTGAACAGCAATATGATTTCCAAATATATGGTAGTCATGCGAGCAAAGCAAATTGAAAATAATCATTGTCTAGTCAATATTTTTTATAATGGATATTTTATGGCCAAAATATGATGTATAACTTTTGTTTACAAACATTTTGCAATATCTTTGTAAACAAGAGAGCCAAGATACCTGAATTTGATCAGGAGTGAAAATGAACCTGCAACGAGTGGACACTGTTAAAGAAATATCTTGAAAACTAACAAAAACTTTAATAAGAATGGAATTATAAATTGTTGCGCCTTTCCGGATGCCGCTTTGCTGCCCTGCTTTTCAACGAAACCAATATGGCTTGAACAGTTTTTTGTTGAGGGTCACTCAAAGAACATTTCTACCAAATTATTTTTAAATCGGACAAGCAGATCATGGAAGAAAAGGATTTTAAAGTTTGTGTATTTTTCTCCCTTTGTGATGCCGCAGCAACCAAAGTTCTAAATAAAATGTAAGTCTTTGAAAGATGACCTACAAAGGAACATTCCTGTGATGTTAAGTTGAAATTGGTCCAGTGGAATGGTAGTTGTCATTTGTAGCTAAAAGTTCAATTAACCCCTTTGTGATGATGCCTGGCTGATATGATTTTGTAACCAATCAATACGGCTTGAATAAATTAAGCAGAGGATCACTGAAGTAAGATTTCTTTTCAATTTTCTTAAAATCAGATAAGCACTTAGAGGAGAAGATTGTTTAACACCTTTCTGATGCCGCAGCAACCAAAAATTCTCAATGGAATTTAAATCTTTGAACAATTTTGAAAGAGGGCCAAGGAACAATCCTGTGAAGTTTGGTTGGAATTGGTATTGTGGTTTAGGAGGAGATGTTTAAAGCTAAAAGTAAACAACAGACGGACAACGGACAGAGAGTGATCAGAATAGATCACCTTGAACCTTTGGCTCACAGGTGATCTAAAAAGGAAGTTTCTATAGATATTATGTTATCATGAAAGATATACGTCTTTTGCATGAAACAATCTGAATAGATTTTGTTTGTATGAATGAAAAAAGATTAGACTAGACCCTAAAACCTTTTCTCTTCTTCTAATATTGAACAAAATCCCTCTCGTACATTGTCATACAAGGTGATTGTACAAGAAAGTTGCATGCCATTCAAAAGTTCAGAGTTAAGAGGTATTAATAACCAATAAAAACAGGAATAGAAAGACTAAGAAGCTTAGTGGTTTGACACTAGACCCCATCTGAATGCCTCTACTCTAGGCTGTGGCTTGGTGCTCAGGTAGCCGATTCCACAGCCTAATTGGCGAAGGAAAGAATGTTAGGCAGAACGGTACATGGAATTGATGTCCGAAGCCATGTCCAGTCAGATGGTGCAAGAACTTGGCCAATGGAATAGTTTAATTAAATGTGAAATGTTAGTCATGTGTGACTGTGATTGTCTCACACAGTACTGGAATACTCAAGGATGGGTCTTACAAATGTTTGTTATGACTGTGTCTTGATGTCTTGTCGGCAGCTAGATTGAATTTCCTGAGGAAAGCTAAGGAGTTGTTAGTCCTTAGTCCTACATAGAAAGACATCGCATATGCTCATTTTTTCATTTTGTTTATATCCTGCATACGCGAGCCCTATAAATGACATGATAAAACAAGCAACCGAAAGTCTACATTATTTGGACAATGGAGTTGTTTGCCTTCTTTGTTTCGGTAACACTCAGGTTTTTGTCACCTTTTACTGATTTCAGGTCTTGGCCATGGATTTGGTAAGTGTGATGGACTGGATTTCTTCAATCTGTGATGTGTGTGTATCAACCAACTATCACATCTTTTATGTTGGGGTTGAAATGTTATCATCCAATTTTGTCAAAAAACGTGTCTCTAACCTCAGGTCCTGAGATATAGTGAGATAGCGAAATCTCCATGGTGAACTTGAAAAACCTCTCGCTTCCACAGCGAGTCAACTCGGCCTGTAACCAACTTGCCCCCTTGTCAACTCGGCTTCGGTTGAACTTGGTCGGGTTAACTCTGCCTGTTGTGCATTTGATGATGTAGTTAAGATACCCAGTACTATCTGTGTTCACTTTATTGTTACAGCTCAACTATTATTTCTACTTAATATTGATCTTATATTGCGTTTTTCTCTCTATTTGCTATATCAGAGACATATATATAATACATTTTGTTATTAAAAAGTTAAGTAAATTACTTTCATGAAAATAAAGTGAAAGGGGAAAAAGAAAAGTCACACACACATACTAATATAACATTTATTATAGAAAAGTTATTTTGTTTTTCACATGCACGGTGCTTTGCTCATGCTTTGCTCATGCTTTGCTCATGACTGCGTATACAATGCACGAATCGGTAAGTAAGCACTATTTTCTAAGATTTGTGCATGTAAACAAGTTTTAAATTTAAGTCCAAAATCTATTCATTTCTTCATACCCAATAACAATAGAGCGGTCCCTAGACTAACCGAAATCGACCTGAAGACCGAAATCAAACAAAATCGACGTCAAATAACCGAAATCGACCTGTATTATTGTGGTTTGTGTTATATACTAAACAATGAATTATTAATAGTATACCTTAATGGGTTTCTTTCAATAAAATATGGAAAAAAAAAGATTTTTTATAAAATCGACCTCTCAATGTCCAAAATTAACCGTTAGATCGTTAACGGTGTCGTGTGCGATTTGAAAATCTATGAAAGTTACTCCAATTCTCGGTAATCTCCTTATCGAATGGTGTGAAAAAAAAGGTCTAACACCTATATACTTACTTCTCTGTTAATTTGTAGGGATTTTAATTAACTAATCTACATAACATGCAAGTGTTTAGTTATTACATTTCTCAATATATAGAATAAAAAATCGGTGTTTCCAAAAGAAACAAAAATAATTAAAAAAATATAATTCATATATTTCATAAAAGCATTTTGCGAAATGTAATATCCAGGCCACACAATGGGGAGGAACTCTCTCATGGCCCAACATTAAATTTATATAAAAATATACAAGTTACGAAAAATATATATCGTTAAACCAGAAGTGAATTATACTTTAAAAAAAAATATAAAGTCATTGTGTTTCGACTTGGTGACCAGTGTAAGATGACTTGTTTAAAATCAACTCTAGACATGTCAGTAACCTTAAATACACATGAAAATCTTCAATACCACACAATGTCAAAGACATTGCCCTATACATACAATTACCGTCACCTACAGTTTTTAATGGAGTATATTCTAAATTTATAACAGGATGATACATGTTCAAAATTTTAACAGCTTCACCATCTCTTTTTGAGGTATATAACGCATCTTCCTGACTGGGTAAGTCGGTCATGTATGTCTGGACCAGTTTCATTTCTGTTCTTGCTTGTTGAAGTAAAGCATTACGTCTGTTATTACTGCTCTCTAATGCAAGTCTGTGATAATATTTTGGACTACATAAATACCGACCCATATGTCAAGTTCTTAGTTTAGTATATAACACAAACGGGTGACGGTCAAAACGTCGAATGACTAAAACGTCGAATTGATAAACAAGAACAAAATGGGAGTCAAAACGTCGAAAAGGAAAATATAGATGCCATATATTAATAAACGTCGAAAAGGAAAATATATTGTCTATTTTCTATAATTATGCATATACTATGCCATAATAAACAGTGTGTATTAGGTTTAGTTTTAAAAAATAAATTGTTGTGGCAATTATATGTGTTATAAGTGGTTCTTTATATTGTCGTACCCTTTATTAAAATGTGTAATGTTTGTTGCAGCTTTGAAAAAATGAATTGTTTAACCTATTATGAAATTACGTTTATTTTGCCGTCCCGTCATTAAATAGTTTATTTGAAGTAAAAAGTTGTGTTTTCAGCAGTTTGCATAGAGTACATGAATCTATAATATATAAGGTCATGTGAAACGCCAATCGTTCTTAAATATGATACTTAATATAAGATAAAATTAAAAGTTAATCATTCATTGATGTGTTGTTTATTCCGATTATTTCAAATTGAATATATATTCAAATGCCCTTTTATTTAATTTCTCCTATATAATTCCATTGACAGAACAGGTTCGAAAATGTAATTATCCGTAATGTTCCGTATATGACTAAACATATATTACATTTTCCTATATATTTTCCTTTTCGACGTTTTGACTCCCATTTTGTTCTTGTTTATCAATTCGACGTTTTGGTCATTCGACGTTTTGACTGTAATTCACACAAACCACAATAATACATGTCGATTTCGGTTAGTCTAGGGACCCAATGCAGAACGTAAAACAAACTAAATTGGATTTCAAAATGCTATAACATTTGTCACTAAATTCTTACTTGAGAAACCGCTGTAAGAATCAACAAACAATATCAAACTAGGTCGTATCGAGTTTCATATATTCGGACCTCTTGGACAAGAACCGGAAACTTAAATCTACTTCCGTAATTAACCAAATAGGACCCGATTACCGATTTCAATCTTCGGCAACAGATCGAGAGTAGCAGCCGATTGTAATTGCATTTTATGATTATAGACTGTTCGGTTGCGAGTTAGCATCACATTTTGCCTCTCTGTTAATAGGTGACTTAGTGTACGGTTTTCCCCCTAATATATTGCCTTTAGGAATCCGTAGTTTAAACATATCAATATAGTCTTTAATCCATTAAAAAAAAAAAGTTTATTTTTGGCATTTATTATCACAAGCCTATTTTTTAATTATGTTTTAACATTGAAAATGTATTAAATATTTTTCATCGTAGTTTTTACTTTTTGAAAACTTGATAGTTAGATATAGTCATTAATATTGTGAAAGCTTAAGGTCAGAGACTATAATTTAACTTCCAAGGACACATTGGACCGTCAGAAGAAAAAAAGAAGATGGTTTTAAGGTCACTCATAAGATTATCTGGGTCCCAACCCAGTCCTTCACCATCACTGTGGATACCTGGAATGAGAAGCTCCGAAAGGAAAGGACACAAAGCGGTTAGTATATGTCAAAATTGTTCTATCGGGGGACCACCCTGCAAAACAATAGTGGGTGGAGTAAGATTGTTTGCACGTAATCCAGTTTTCTAAGAAACAGACTATAAGGGGGGCCCCTCATTGTTAGACCAACTATGGATTAAGAAAGATTTATATCAGAACCCCATGATAAAGGCTATCTTAAAGGTTCAGGTCCAAAAGCCTAATTCCTAAAAGGACGATTACCAAAAAGGCCAAATCATTACAAAGTGAATTAGAAGTCAACGAAGATAAATAATTGATTGTTTGTGAACACTTTTTGTGGCGATTGGTTTGACAATCGCCACAATGCTAACAGAAACAACAACAACGAAAAATATTTATATAGTCGGTTTTGAACAATCGGTTGATATTTGTTTTCCTTACTGCAAACTAATTTACTCACATCCGTTATAGTTCCATCATTGATGCAGAGACGTGATAAATAATAATTATGTCAGTGCTACTTTGGTACCGGATTGTTACTAATATTTGAGTTTTATCGAGACATATTATCTACATAGAGTTAAATATGTAAATATTATCTAGGTCATGATTGGGCAGATAATAAGTATCATTGCGCGTTCTATCTGCCTTGCAAATAACTCGAATCTGGAAATTCCAAAAGGTTCTATAAATAGCGCGAGACTGGTTATCTCAATATTATAAACGCTTTATTTTGTAGTTGTTTTAAATATACGAAAGCGTCTAGATGATAAGACTGGTTTACAAAGGTTTAAAGGACACACGATGTCAGTGTGTACACACGTTATGTATACACGTCTGCACGTTTTAGAGTAAATTAGCAATCAATGCTGAAAGTGTAGCCTAATTTAGTTTGGAGATCGAGTATTATAATATATGCCTATATTTTTATAAATTGAACAGTTTGGCAAATAGTGAAATTGTGCATTTTGACCATGTTTGTGTTTGTTTTTGCACTCACATTTTTCGAAGCAGTTTAACAACCTCAGATACATATAAATATACTGTGTTTATATGTCTCTGACAACCCTCAATCATGCAATGTGAAGGGACTAAATTGAACAGACCTGTTTAATATTGGACATCTTTGAAACAAACACCAAACTAATGGATACTGTTTTCTCTCCTTCCTTGATAATTTAGTCATTTCGAAAGTGTACAAAATATTTTTTTCTTTATGGCCCAGCGACCTGGTGATGAACATGTGATTACCGCACCAGAGTCATCGCAAGCCCTACACCGATATACTGCTTGTTACTTTGCAGGATTTTCCATACGATCGCCACTACGGTGCCATTGGCGCTTTGATTATAATGGAGAATCTATATAATTATTTTTTGGATTGGCGTGTTATCTGATCTCAGCGTGCTCATGAATAAATCACGCCTGATGAAATCGTTTGTCCATGGATATATATATGTTATATATTTATAGATAGACATAGTCGCGATTATGAAAGGTGTATCCGGTTGTGTCCTGGTTTCGTGACCTTTAACCTCAATTTTCGCGCATGCGCGTTTCGATAGGTAGAAGCGAGTGGTAAAACAATTATTCAATTTAAGATAAACATCAACATAAACTGGTAAAAACAAACAAAATTAGTAAATATTTTGAAAATAAGGGTCATGAACGTCCAGACGCTTTCTCCTCAGTTTGTGACCTAATTTAATACTGCCGAATTCTACAGTCCATATCATGTCGTATGTTCCACCCTTAATTTCACAATGTTCAAGGTTCCTTAATCACATTAAAAAAAAATCTCTTGAAAACATGTGTCATTTATTAAAACTGTTCAAATTTAAACAAGTGGAGTTTTTTTAACGTGAAAATTCTAACAATTAAAAACAAATCTAACAAAAAAACAAATGTGTGTGACATAAATTTGGATTTAATTGTGTCTGCAATGAGGACACAAGATTATACTATGTCTCCTTATCACACGCTCCTCCGTACAAAAACCCAAGGTGCACCCAGTGGTCACAAGAATCACACTTGCCCCATCCTATAAGCTTGATGCTGTCACTGACTCTTGTTTGTGAACATTTCCCCCAAACACAGCATTTATCTTCATCCTCTTCTTCACTTTACAGTGAACTATCTGTGTCGACAGGGATTCCGGGTATGCTCATATTTTTTTGGAGACCACTGGTGGATGGTTTTGGACCGCTTTGTTTAGAGTTTGTTTGTTTTCCTTTTTATTTAGGTGTTACTTTCTTCTGAGTCGGTTTTGGTGGGTTTTTTTGCTGGTCAAGATAATTGATTATGGTATTAAAATACTCATCATCCGTTAATGGCTTTGCCGCATGCATTCGTTTTCTCTGAAAAACACCTCTTTTTATTTTACAAGTACAGTACAGACTTTCCTTTTCCTCCTCTGCCTTTTTCTTAATACATTCTTCTTTTTTATTGAGAAACCGTTCTACTGCTTCTGGGCCTACTTTCAGAGCCTTAGCCTTTCCTATTGGGTCTTTCTCTCTATAACTTTCACATGGCAAGAGCTGCTCAGGGGTAATCAAATTCGCATCTAGTGTAAAAATTCCTGTCTTGCGGAAGCCAGCTTGAATGTTCATTCAATGGGGTTAAAGCTTTCAAATATGCTCTACATGCTAGGGCACATATTTCATATCTGGTGATATGTTGCCTCATGTGTGTATAATTTCTTGGTTATTGTTCTGGCTGTATACCAGTTTCATCAATGTTATAACATTGATGAAACTGGTATACAGCCAGAACAATAACCATCTAATATCATTGCAGATCCAAACTTTAAGACTCAAGCCATTACATCGCCAAAATCTACTACAACAACTGTGATGGGAAATACACTTCTGCCCTTTTTTGTTTTTAAAGGAAAGAGGTCATACAGAAAATTTGACTTAGCCCTTACTCACTGTATTTATATTGCTATTTTGGGTCAATATAAGTTTTGTATAATTGAATCTTATTCCTTTTTTATTATCTCGACTTTTGAACAAAATGTGAGCTATTGTCAAGACCCTGGAGTCGTCGTCGGCGGCGGCGTGGTCGTCCAGTTACGTTTTTTTGTTCAGCTCAGCTTTTTTTTAGCTCACCTGAGCTTTGCTCAAGGTGAGTTATTGTGATCGCCTTTTGTCCGGCGTCCATCGTGCGTCAACTTCTTCTCCTCAGTAACCAGTGGGTCAATTGGGATGAAACTTCACAGACAGCATCCTCTCAATGACCTCACCAGATTTCCTTCAAATTTTTGGGATCCATGCAGAATTCTGGTTTCCATGGCAACGAAATGAAAAGAATTCTTCTTCTCCCAAACTGGTTGGCAGATTTTCAAATAATTTTGTAGAAATGTTCCTTGATGGACCCTCTATGAGATTCCTTCAAGCCATGTTGATTGATAGAAAAACTTGACCGCCAGGGGGGCAGGGCTATTTAGCCATATATGGCTATAGTCGGGGCTCTCACGAGGGGGCGATTTGGGCGAAGTGGTCTCCTAAAAGGTTCTGACATCGTCCAAAATCTCAGTCAAAGCGAAGTTGACTTCGCCGACAATTTTGTCCTAGCATCGGACACTGTTAAAATGATCACGGTCACACACCATGTCGAATCGATGTAGGCCTATACAGTTCTGATATACACAGTTGCGTAATCAGTTATTTGACAACTGAGAGTGTATATCCATTAAAAGCTGAAGAATCGAATCATTTAACACACACAATGACGTAGAACCAATAAAAATCGTGCCCTTTAGTCCAATTTGCATAATCAAAGTACCGATTGTCATATCAAATATTATGACGCCCCCTGATAAAACATTAAATACGTATCCGATGTAAATGAGATGGAAGTCGAATTATGTTTTAACCCTTTCAATAGTATAAATAATATTGTGAATCTATTCTGACATGGTTTAATGAGATAATCGTCTTCAATAATTGAGAAAATGATATTTTTTAAATATTTTTTTACGGGTTTCATAATAAATGCTGTAGCATGGGGGTGTCATACTATTTGGAATTAACCAATCAAAAGACAATACCTCAATTCTACTTGTAAAGAGTGTGTATGTTTAGCCGATACAAATAATTTACGTTGTTTATGACACTTACGACAGACTTCTTTACAAAATGCCTGAAACCTTTACACGGCGAGTAAAATGTAGCTTCATTAATTATATTTCGGCGACTTTAGAACACAATACAAATAATTTACATTTTTTATAACACTTACGACCGACTTCTTTATAATATGCCTGACACCTTTACGGAATGGACGGCGAGTAAAAGGTAGCTTCATTAATAATTTCTGCGACTTTATAACATAATCATTAATGTTCGGATCGCAACTACTCTTAGGGAAAAATAATTTTAGAACTTCATGTGATAATCATAATTAAAATAAAATAATAAAACATTCATCTTTGTTTAAGTAAATGTGTTCTATCCCAAACGTTGCGATGCGGTTACTACGTGTAACGACACACAAGAAATATCACTTCTCCCTTAAGTCTCCCCACTTCTCCCTAAAGTCTCCCCACTTCGCCCTAAATTGCCCGGAAGGAGAAGTCACTTCTCCCTAAAATTTAAGCCTAGTGAGAGCCCTGATAGTGAAAACTTAAAAAATCTTCTCCTCCGAAAGTGTCAGGCCTATAATTTTGTGGAAATGTTCCTTGGATGACCCTCTATCAGATTCCTTCAAGCCATGTTGATTGGTCGAAAAACATGGGTGGCGGGGCTATTTTGCCTTATATGGCTATAGTGAAAACTTAAAAAATCTTCTTCTCCCAAACTCTTACATTATTCAGCGTTTCACTGAGGCCTCAATATTCTCGCAAAATATTTGCCAATGTCGCATAGAAAAACGTCTAGCCGCAATTATTGTCGTGGGATGAAAATCACTGAGTACGAAGTGAAAGCCTTCTAAAAATCTCCACAAAAGCAGATATAGCAATCACTTGAGGAATCTCTCTAGTATAAATTATGCAGCCTCAGAGCTCCAAATAATTACTTGGGTCAAATATGTTTCACTCACTAAACTCATTATTAAAGAGTGAATCCCTTCTGGAAGCCCACCCCTCAAAAAGAATCAAGAGTGAATTGTCCAAAGGCTTTTAACATATTAAATTTAGTTATGCTTACTACTTTAACCCTTTCCCTCATATAGACATTTTCTGACACCTGCAGCAGACAGCTTTTTGAAAACATAGTGACAAAAGTAGAAATTGCTCTAAACAAGCAATTTCTCCTTTTGCCACAATGTTTTTCACTTTCAGTCATAGGTTATCCATTCAACTATAGAGATTTTCCATATTTTGACAAAATATGTTCAAATTCGTCTGCTGCAGAATTGTCGTATGAGCCTGAGGGAAAGGGTTAAAGGCATTCATCCATGCAATTCCTGTGTATCCATGTAACATTTAAATTAAGTGAATTAATAATTGTTTACTAACAGCAACACTTAAATTAATTAAATCATTTTTAGCTCAATTTTTCAAAGAAAAGACTAGCTATCCTACTCAATGTGGCGTTATTAACCTTGGTTAAGTTTTTTGGACCACATCATTTTTTATGCAAAACCATTAGAGATATTGCTTTGAAACTTACAACACTTGTTCTGCATCAACAGGCAAGAGAACATAACTCAGTCCAGAATTTGTTCGCAGAATTTGTTCGCACTATTTCGAACCCTTTCTTTCATATATATCTATTCTGATGCCTCTGCAGCAGATGGCTTTTTGAAAATAAAGTGACTTAATAAGAAATTGCTCAAAATTTAATACAAATGCTAATTTCGGGGGTCCTCTTTCAATTATTTTCAAAGTGAAAATAATTGAAAGAGGACCCCCGTAATTAGCATTTGTATTAAATTTTGAGCAATTTCTTAGACAAAGATATAAATTCCATATAGGACTTTGGTTGCTGCGGCATCAGGAAGAGAGAAAAAGGCCATAACTTCAAAATTCCTCTTCTATGAATCTGCATGCCCAATTCCAAGATAATTTAGTAGAAAAGGTCATTGAGTAGCTCTCTACAAAAATTGTTCTAGCCATATTGATTGGTTGAAAAATATGGCCGCCAGACAGCATCAGAAAAGGAGCAAAAATGAAAATGACAAAGATGTAAGATTCTATTCTTCAAAGATTTAATGCATTATTACAAATGTCCTTTACTGATAAGCTGTTTCATTTGCAGTTCATTCACACTCTTCATGAAATTTTCACCTTTATTAGCAGTAGCATCTTGGCCCTCTTGTTTTCTTATATTTCTGATATAACACAAATAATTATTTCATTTCAGTACCAATTGCTATACTTTGCTAACGTACTTGGTGGAGGGATATGCGCTGCATTTATCGCACGTTGTTTACTGGTAAAAGACAGAGGGTAAGTTTTTTTGGGATTAATGAAGTAAGTCAACCTATGTTGTGGATGCATTGTTGACATTCAGTGACCTTTGATCTGAATTAGTTTTTTTAGCTCACTTGATCACGAAGTGCTGATGTAAATGTAAATGTGATTTGTCTTTGTCTGTTGTCTGTCAGCATTTTCTTTGAAAGACACTAAATGGCTGTTCGGATTTAACTAAACCTGAAAGGAATGATTCTTGGGTGATCCTATCTCAAAGTTGTTAAAAGAAACTAATTCCATGCAGAACTCCGATTGCCATGGCAACTGAAAGGAAAAAAAAAGAAAATCTTATGTTCTGAAACAGACTGCCCTGCTGGTGTAGTGGTAGAGCATCTGCCTCGGGTGTGGCAGATCTCAGGATCGATCCCTGGTTGGGTCAATAATTGGTTGTACGTAGGGTTGCAGGGCTAGCATTTAGACAGGTGTCAGGATAAATGGACCAGTAGTGCTGGAAATTTACCCAGGAAACACTGTGATAATACTTAATTTTTTATGAAAGCAGTGTGAAACATCAAACAATCAATTGTCTGAAATGGAAGGCCTAGAGCCTAGATATTTGATGTGAAGCATTGTCTAGTGACTAAGATTGTTCAAATTATGCCTCTGGAGTCACCTATTTCACATAGAGATATATAGGGGTCATTAAGGGAACATTGTATTAAAACTTCTTGACTAAAACAGAAAGGCCCAGAGCTTAGATATTTGGTGTGTAGCAATGCCTTGTGATCCTCTACAAAGATTGTTCATAATATGCCCCTTGATTCACCTGTTTTATATAGAGATATATATGGAAAATCTTTGAAAATCTCCTTATCTGAAACAGAACGGCATAGAGCTTAGATATTTGGTGTGTAGCATTTTCTTGTGGTCCTCTACCAAGATTTTCTAAATACTTGTTTTACATACACATCCAGAGATACATGAATATATACGGAAAACTTTGAAAAACTTTGTGTCTGAATCAGAAAGGCTTAGATATTTGGTGTGTAGCATCGTCTTGCAGTCCTCTACTAAGATTGTTCAAATTATGCCCCTGGGCTGACGCTTTCTGACGCCTCTGCAGCAGACAATTTTTGAAAACATTGATGAAAGGAAAAATTGCTCAACATGAGCAATTTCTCCTTTTTCCAGTGTTTTCAACTTTATTCAATAATTATACTATTATTTATAGATTTTTTTTCACAATTTTGCCAAGATGTAATCATGTTTTCAGAATCGTCTGCTTGCAGATTTGCTGTATGTGGGGAAGGGATGATTTCTTTGTCTAAATGCTCTGCCTCTTACTCTAGCAATTAAGCCTTCTACTCAATTTCTTAATAAAAACCTTGATAACTATATGTTTTCAGATTGACTCCCCATGTTCATAGATCAGAATATTCTGAGAAAGATAATAGACCTAATCTTCAACAAAGGGTAAGTCATGCTTCATTACATTCTCTTTAATACAACAGTTTGATGCATTTGCAGCAAATGAATTTTGAAAGCATTGTGAAAAAAGAAGAAATTGCTCATGTTGAGCAGTTTCTTGTTTCGCGATTGTTCATTTATTATATTCTATTCACTTTCATTTTAAAGATTTTCCCTATGCTTGCCTAGAATTTTTTCCAGAGTATTAATTTATTCAGAAAATGTTTAAAATCCTCAGGGCCCAGTATAATCAAGGTCTATTTACTGCCCGGGTTATTTTTCCCTACCAATGGGGTTGGGATATAAGTTTGGCGTATACATGTTGTATCAAAAGCATGGTTGAAAGGATGAGATAAAAGCTACATGTATATGGAAGTGTTATTCACCATAAGGAAATGTGATACTAAGTTTCATTAAGATTGCATTAGGAACACCAAATTTATAACACCTTAAAATTATTAATTATTAATTCTACACATGTTCTAAATTTAAATAACACAGAAAGGAAGAAAACCCTCTTTCAAATCTATTTTAGTTTTTAGCTTGACGACTCGGAGAATATGAGTCTTTTGTATTTACCCCGGCGTTCGAATCACACCTTAGCTAAAGTTTTGCATGCAACTACATTAAAAGTCCATATCTAAATAACTACTAAGTACTCGATCCATTGCATTAAAACTTTATACAACCCTTCCCAACCATCACACCTACGTAAATAATCAAGTTATTTAAATATATCTTGCATATAATGCAAATTATTGCCCTTTAGTATTTGACTGAGAAATTCTGTTTTTTGCATGCAATTACATTTTAGTCCATATCTGAGTAACTAATATGCAATGGAACATATTCTTACGGACAGCTCTTGTTTACAGGATACCTCCCTTGGAAATATACAATTACTTTTAAATTCTATATTCATGAATGTATTCATCTCTAACAAATCTTGTTCAAACTAGGGCATGTGGGTCAACAACTAGGACAGGTCACTAGGTCTAACTTAAGAAATGCCATGTGAACATTCTTGAGGCCATAACATTTTTTATGAAAGTTCACCAGAACATTTATTTCCATCCAATCTCATTTATATTTGAAACAAGGTCAAGTTGATATTTTAGAGGTAATCCACATAGTTCCCAAATTTTAAAATAGATTTGTTTAATTTAATGATATACCAAAGTGGTCCAAGAGTTCTTTTACAATTATTCTTTAACCCTTTCCCTCATACACCAATTTTGCAGCAGACGACTTTGAACATATTTTGTCAAACAATGGAAAATCTCTAAAATTGAATGGATAACCTATGAGTATGACTAAAAGTGGAAAACATTGTGGCAAAAGAAGAAATTGCTCGTTTTGAGCAATTTCTTCCTTTCTCACTGTTTTTAAACAGCCGTCTGCTGCAGAGGCGTCAGAAAGTGTCTATATGAGGGAAAGGGTTAAAAGGTGAATCTCAATTCAACAAATTAAATTGTTTAAGTTATACTTAAATCAGTGAATGCATTAATTTTTAGCTTACCAGAGCACTTATTGCTCAAGGTGTGCTATTGGGATCATCCTGTATCCGTCAACAATTTCTTTAAACAACATCTGTTGAACCATTAGGCACATTTCAACCAAACATCAGACTGCCTCGATGGTCGTAGTAGACCTCTGCTTCAGGTGTAGGTGCTCAAGGGTTCGATCCTCTGCCATGTCTTACCAAAGACTTTACTTGAGTGACTAAACATTGATTCACTAACAGCTCCTTACCGAAGACTTTAAAAAATGAAAGTTATGGCTTTCACTCGTTGAGCCTCAGGGTTGTGACACATTACGCCAGACTCACGTTGGTCAGGATAAATTGACTTGTTACCAGGAAACAGCATGATATAACTTAAAACTTGTTGAAAGTGGCTTTTAACACCATTAAAATTAAAAAGTACAACCTAAAATAAATTTTCTTTAGTGGTCCTCTTCAAAAATTGATTAACCCTTTCCCTCATACGACAATTCTGCAGCAGACGACTTTGAACATATTTTGGCAAAAAAAAAGAAAATCTCTTTTTGAATGGATAACCTATGACTAAAAGTGGAAAACATTGTGCTCGCTTTGAGCAATTTCTTCTTTTGTCACTATGTTTTCAAAAACCAATCTGCTGCAGAGGCGTCAGAAAGCGGTTATATGAGAGAAAGGGTTTAATTAATTAAGAATTATTTTCCCCATCTGCTTACAATTTGGAATAGTCTTAATACAGTTATTTAGGAATTGGTTGACCCTTTCTCTCATGAAAGAGCAATTTGCCACATCTTTTGCAGACTACTTTAGAAAGAAACCGCTTAAAATGTACTTTTGTCACAATGATTTCCAACCCCATTAAATACGTATACTTTAATGAATTAAGATGTTTTTGAAGTTATCTGTTGCAAATTTGTTGTATATATGGAAAAGGAATCATAAGTAATTGTAACATACTGTGCTTTTTTCTTAATTTGTAACTTTTTGTTTTTAACAAGACCTTATTTTGTATCATTTTGCAGTGGGCTCATAATTATGATGAACTTCCTGCACTAGATTG
The DNA here is from genome assembly GCA_031761405.1 of Serripes groenlandicus. Lineage (NCBI taxonomy): Eukaryota > Metazoa > Mollusca > Bivalvia > Cardiida > Cardiidae > Serripes > Serripes groenlandicus. Next base: position 138,028,448 of record JASEVX010000003.1, on the reverse strand, counting down.
TTCCATGAAACCAGACATTGGAGTGTTCCAACCTTTGACAGAAGCTGGCAAAGTTGTTAATGATCATTAATGGCTATGACTTTTGTTTTTCCATCAAGCTAAAGTAGCAAAAAAACAATTTGTTTAAAGAAGGTAAATTTTGTGATCTGTCAAGAAATTGGTAATATAAATTACAAATATACCTATAATCCTGAAAAATAAACAGGAAATGAACAGATTTTAAGGATGCAGATAACTGAAATTGCATCAGAGATCATAATAGGAAGTGAAAGTTAATTTTGTTTCGAAATAATAAATTGTTTTTCTTCATTGGCTTTCATTATTTTCATTTTGAGCTCCACTGACTGAAAGCCAGTCCAGCTTCTGTCATGGCGAATTGTCAGTTGTGCATATGTGCCTTTAAATATGGCTTAAAACTATTTTACCTCTATAATTCCTAGGCCAACTCATAGATCAGATATTGTAGTTAAAGCGACGCCGAATGCCATGTTACACAAACAAACAAGCACTAAATTGATACATATTACCCGGTTTTCATGCATTACATTGCTTTTGTTTGTGATGCAGAAACTGCATTTGTCAATCAAAATCGATTTCTTTGATTGGCTAAAATACTGCATCTCATTTGCATATTGGATCTATGGGTCGGCTGAAACTTCACAGCCTAAATTCCTTCAACATTGGATCAGCAAAATGTTCTTGTTTTCCATGGCAATGTTTTGCCTTATCCCTTGTCCACATATAAATATTGTCTTGTTCCTCTGTAGACACATTTTTAAAACATCGTGACAAAGGGAGCCAATTCTCAAAACAAACAACTTCTCCTTTTGCCACAATGTTTTCAACTTTCTTCAATAATTATACCTTCATTTATCGGGATTTTCCTCGTTTTAGCCTACAAGTTTTCAAACTAGTCGGCTGAAGCATTTTTTGTTGGTTCATGCAAGCACGAAGTGCGGGATGAGCTATTGGGATCATATGGTGTCCGTCGTCTTCATACAAACAGTTTAGACTCCTAAACAAATGGACTGATTTCAAATTAATTTCACAGGAATGTTCCTTATGTGGTCCTCTGTCAATATTGTTCAAAGAATTATTATCTATGTAGTACTTTGGTTGCTTCAGCATCAGAAAAAGCGGAAAATGCCAATACTTTAGTTTGAAAAGTCAAACTTGTTGTATTGTCCTTCGTCATTTTTAGCTCTACTGGCCAAAGGCCAGAAGGGCTTATGTCGTGGCGATTTGTCCGTCGTGCGTGTGTCCGGAAACAATTTCTTGTTAACACGATACAGTCTTCACTTTTGATTGTATCTCAACTTAACTTATACAGTAGTTAGATATCCATGAGAGCTCGGTTCCTTTCGAAAACCAGCCAGATCCGCCCATGCATGACTGGATTATGGCCCTTGAAATGGTCAAAATTACTATAAAAGAGCTTGTTAACACGATACAGTCTTCACTTTTGATTGTATCTCAACCAAACTTATAAAGTAGTCAGATATCCATGAGAGCTTGGTTCCTTTCAAAAACCAGCCAGATCCGCCCATGCATGACTGGATTATGGCCCTTGAAATGGTCAAAATTGCTATGAAAGAGCTTGTTAACACGATACAGTCTTCACTTTTGATTGTATCTCAACAAAACTTATACAGTAGTTAGATATCCATGAGAGCTCGGTTCCTTTCGAAAACCAGCTAGATCCGCCCATGCATGACTGGATTATGGCCCTTGAAATGGTCAAAACTGCTATAAAAGAGCTTGTTAACACGATAGTCTTCACTTTTGATTGTATCTGAACCAAACTTATACAGTAGTTAGATATCCATGAGAGCTCAGTTCCTGTCGTAAACCAGCCAGATCCGCTCATGCAAGACTGGATTATGGCCCTTGAAATTGTCCAAATTGCTATAATTGAGCATGTGAACACAATAGAGGCTCCATTTACTATCTGATCTTCACCAAACTTAGATAGTAGTTAAATATTGATGAGAGCTTGGTTCCTTTTGAAAATCAGCCAGATCCGCCCATGCAAGACTGGATTATGGCCCATGAAATTGTAAAAATTGCTATAATACAGCTTGTGAACACAAAAGAGCCTCCATTTACTATCCGATCTTCACCATACATACATGCTCTGGATTGAAAATGACCAAAGAACCATACAAGTAGAGCATAGGCCCTCATGGGCCTCTTGTTTTTTAACCCTTTCCCTCATATAGACCCTTTTTGACGCCTCTGCTGCAGATGGCTTTTTGAAAAAATAGTGACAAAAGAAGAAATTGCACAAAACGTGCAATTTCTCCTTTTGCCACAATGCTTTCCACTTTTCGTCATAGGTTATCCATTCAATTATGGAGATTTTCTAGATTTTGACAAAATACGTTCAAAGTCGTCTGCTGCAGAATTGTCGTATGAGGGAAAGGGTTAAGCCTTGATAGCTCAGTCTGTAACAATGATGGCTATCAATCCAGGGGTCATGAGTTTGAAACCAATCTCAGCAACTCATACTTTTTGATGACTGACACAAGCAATTGTGACTAGCCTCATTCGTCTTTCACCAATGGGGCTAAATATAACCTTTTTTGGAAGGTAGCCGGTTGCCTGGAAAGAATGCTGTGTAAGAAGCCCAGGCAGGAAACACTTGTTTAGGTGAATTGGCCAGCGTGACGGAACTAAAATACTATTGAAAAAGACGTAATCATCAATCAATCCTTCCTTTGTGCCCAGGGTTGTTGGGATATTTTTACAACCAAAACATTTTTGTTAGGATGACTTTAGTTATAATATACCCATGAAAATCCTGTGAAATATCAGGAATACTATTGAAAGCTGTATAGAATAATCTATACAAAATGTGAGTAGCTATTTACCTGACATAGTACATCATGTATTTTCAAAGTTATCTGCTTAAAAACATCTGATAAAAAAAAAAAAAACATCTGGGGTATTGAAGTATTAGTATAAAGCTTTCCCACATACAAGATATTAGCAGCAGATATAAACTATGGAAAAGGGTTGAAAACATTGTGGCAAAAGGAGTAAAAGCTCATTATGAGCTATTTCTTATTTTAGGATGCTGCCGCAATAAAATCAAATACAACACATTTATTCCCAGACAATAAATGATAACCACAAACATTATTATTTCTCCCCTATACATGGGGGCGACATATTGTTTTTACCCATTCTGTCTGTCCTTCTGTCCGTCACACTTGTTTCCGCTCAATAACTGAAGACCGCTTGGGCATAGGAACTTCATACTTGGTATGCAGGTTGGTCATGACCAGTAGATGACCCGTATTTATTTTGATGTCAGAAGGTTAAGGGTCAAGGTCATGGTGACCTTGTGAGGTAAAATACGGTTTCCGCTCAAAAACTGAAGAACGCTTGGGCCGAGGAACTCCATACTTTGTATGCAAGTTGGCCATGCCTAGTAGAAGACCCCTATTGATTTTGTCAAGGTCACCATGAACTTGAGCTGAAAGGTCACAGTGACAATGAGCTGATTTTGCTTAATAACTGTAGAATGCTTTGGCCATGGAAGTTAATACTCGGTGTGCAGGTTGGTCAACACCTGCAGATGATCCTGTCATGGTAACCTTCAACTGAAAAATGGTTTCCGCTCAATAACTAAAGAATGCTTATGTTGAGGAACTTCATACCTGGTGTGCAGGTTGGTCCTAACTAGAAGAAGACCCTTATTATACCCCCCACACACAAGTTTTTGGGGGGTATATAGGAATCACCCTGCCTGTATGTCTATATGTCTTGTAAGTGCAACTCCTCCTTAACGGCTGGACCGATTCTGATGAAACTTCACACAGTTGCAGTACACAACCTGAGGATGTGTATGAAGTAATATTATACCGGTCGGAAATATATTTGTCCGTCTGTCTGTCTTTATGTCTTGTAAGCGCAACGGTTGGTATCTTTGTGAGTTCTCTCACAGTTCTAGTTTATTTTGAGGTCACAAGGTCAAAGGTCATGGTCACGGTAACCTTCAGCTGACAAATGGTTTTTACTCAAGAACGCTTATGCCCAGGAACTTCATACTTGGTGTGCAGGTTGGTCCTAACCTGTAGATAACCCCTATTGATTTTGATGTCAGTAGTTCAAAGGTTAGTATCATGGTGACCTTGGGCTGAAAATGGTTTCCCCTCAATAACTCAGTTATTGAGGGGAAACCATTTTCAGCCCAAGGTCACCATGATACTAACCTTTGAACTACTGACATCAAAATATGAAGTTCCTGGGCATAAGCGTTCTTGAGTAAAAACCATTTGTCAGCTGAAGGTTACCGTGACCATGACCTTTGACCTTGTGACCTCAAAATAAACTAGAACTGTGAGAGAACTCACAAAGATACCAACCGTTGCGCTTACAAGACATAAAGACAGACAGACGGACAAATATATTAAACTGAAGTATTTTTGGGCCCAGGAACTTCATACTTGGTATGCAGGTTGGTCACCACCATCACTTGACCTCTATTGATTTTGAGGTCAAAGGCCAAGGTCATGGTAACCTTCATCTGAAAAATGGTTTCTGCTCAATAACTGAGGAATGATTACGTCGAGGAACTTCATAATTGGTTTCGCAGGTTGGTCCTAACCAGTAGATGACCCCTATTGATTTAGAGGTCAAAGGTCAAGGTAACATTCACATGAAAAATGTATTTTACTCATACTTGGTGTGCAGATTGGTCCTAATTAGTAAATGACCCCTATTGATTTTGAGGTCACAAGGTCAACGGTCACGGAAACCTTCAGCTACAAAATGGTTTTTACTCATGAACGTTTATGCCCAGGAACTTCATACTTGGTGTGCAGGTTTGTCCTAACCTGTTTGTTTGTTTGTTTGTTTGTTTGTTTGGAGTTTAACGCCGCTTTCAACAGCTTTGGTCATATCACGGCGGTCAGTGCACCTACCCATGTTTTCCTGGCTTTCCTACACCAGTACTTACACAACATTCTTTCGAAGCCACTGACTACTTTCTCACATAGATCAGAGGTGAGAGGCGATGGAAAAATCCCCGAAAGAATGTCGCCGCAACCGGGTATCGAACCCGTGACCTCCAGATCACGAGTCAGATACGCTACCAATTGAGCTACCCGGCCGAGCTGTCCTAACCTGTAGATGACCCCTATTGATTTTGATGTCAGTAGGTGAAAGGTCGAGGTCATGGTGACCTTGGGCTGAACTCAATAACTGAAGAATGCTTGGGCCCAAGAACTTTGTGCAGGTTGGTCACCACCAGCAAATGACCCTCATTGATTTTGAGGTCAAAGGTCAGGGTCACAGTGGTCAAGGTCACGGTGACATTGGGCTGAAAAATGGTTTCAGCTCAATAACTGAAGACTGCTTGGGCCAAGGAACTTCATACTTGGTATACAGGATGGTCATGACACCTTGACCTGAAAAATGGTTTCTGCTCAATAATTCTTAAAAAAATAATCACTTATCTTGTGCATCTTATGCAATACATGTCCACTATTGTCTACAGGTTAATAGGCCAAACTTCAAAGTCACAGTTACTTCATCTTCAGTCTAAAACTACAAAATTCCATCATTTCTTTTCCTCCCCTACGACCACACAAATGGAGAGAAAAACGCTTTTTCAAAAAAGCAATCCCTAGTTAATACTATAATTGTGGAGATATTTTGACGCAAGTGGTATTCAGCCATAATGGAGGACGGCACAGTGATCATTAGACTGGTATGCAGTTGCACGCACCAAATATGTATAACTAGTAGTTTTGTATGGTGAACTGTAAATCGGGAAGCAGTTGGCTTCATAAATACCACTGGCACCAAGCCATAGCACCTTTTAATCATACAAACCCTGACTTTGTGACTTGCTCAACCCCTTATATAGACGCTTTCTGACGTCTCTGCAGCAGACGGATTTTTGAAAACACGGTGACAAAAGAATAAATCCCCTTTTAGTCATAGGTTATCCATTCAATTATAGAGATTATCTATTTCTTTGACAAAATATGTTCCATGTGGTACGAGGGAAAGGGTTAAATTAGCTCCTTCCACTGTGAACCAAGCTGAAGCATTTTGTTAAGATGGATGTAAGTAGTAGGTCAACCTAATGAGCGTATAGCTTTTGTTAGTACACCACTTAATTGTGAGTGAAAATGGGTAACCATTTGCATTTGGACAATCTTTAAGCAAAGTCTCAAGATACGGCAATCAAGCACGCATTACGGTTAAAGTACAAATCATAAAATAACCAATCTCAGAACAGTAGGAAATAACTAGTGTAATTTGGCTAAAGGGAGCATGAAACAATAGGGGTATCCTGCATTTTGTTCGCGAAATGACACAAAGAATGACGGGGCTTCTTGTAAGCATGCAGAGGTACTTCTCTTATTTCGTGATGGAAACCACAATCCCCAGCAAGTATGCGGAAACAGCAAAAGGAGAATAACCAATTTCAAAACAGTAGGAAATGAATAGTATTATTTGGCCAAGGGAGCATGAGACAATTGGGGGGGTAGTATCCTGTATTTTGTATACGCCGCCGGAGGCGATCGTATATTGGCGTCATCTTCTCCGTCCGTATGTCCATTTCTTGTGAACGCAACTCCTCCTACGTTTCTGACCGTATCTTTTTAAAACTTGGTCAATGTCATAACTATAATGGGTAGATGTGCATGAAGCAGCGATTTTCCGGTTCATTGATATTTGCAAGATTTATGTCCCTTGTAACTTAGTCTCTGTAGCTGATTGATATTGCAGCCTTGTGAACGCAACTCCTCCTATGTTTCTGACTGAATCTTTTTAAAACTTGGTCAATGTCATTACTATAATGGTTAGATGTGCATGAAGCGGCGATTTTCCGGTTCATTGATATTTGCAAGATTTATGTCCCTTGTAACTTAGTCTCTGTAGCTGATTGATATTGCAGCCTTGTGAACGCAGCTCTTCCTATGTTTCTGACCGAATCTTTTCACATCTTGGTCAATGTCATAACTATAATGGGTAGATGTGCATGAAGCGGCGATTTTCTGGTTCATTGATTTTTGCAAGATGTATGTCCCTTGTAACTTAGTCTCTGTAGCTGATTGATATTGCGGCTTGTGAACGCAACTCTTCCTATGTTTCTGACTAAATCTTTTCAAAACTTGGTCAATATCATAACTATAATGGGTAGATGTGCATGAAGCGGGGATTTTTCGGTTCAGCGATTTTTGCAATAGTAATATGCCTTTCGAAACTTGGTCTCTATAGCATATTCACTTGAGAACGCGCAACTCAAGTTTCCAAACAGGTAGAAGTGCATAAAGCAGGGATTATCCGGTAGAGTGATTTTTGCAAGAGTTATGCTCAGAAGGAAAAAAGGATACATATCGACACTGCCATTTGACCTACTTTCATATCGGAAGCCTCTATAGGGTTCTATCTCTGTTTATATGTATCCTATTTTCTTCCTGACTGAAATAATTTGTTGAATGGGACATTAAGCTCCAACAATCCAATCCAATACTTTGCTGTTTCTTTTCCATTAAATGATTGTTTTACCATAATGGTAGTTTTGTGATTTTTTTTCGTGAAATTACCATTTTTCGGTTCGGCCATTTTGATAGAGATTCCAATGTTAGTTTTGTGATACATGTTAAAAGCAATAATTAAAAGGACCAATCTTGATCTTTATATTTTGTGGCAGCGTATATTGTGGCGGCACTGGCACTCTTGTTGCAAAGACTGGCAAGAGCTTCCTATAAACGAATTTTTAAATGACCCCACCATACATTTTGAGCTCGACTTTTGAAAAAAACGAGAGCTATTGTCATGACCCTGGCGTCGTCCGGTGGCGGCGGCGGCAGCGTGGTCGTCCGGTTAAGGTTTTAAGATCACTTTTTGTCCGTCGTTAACATTTAGACATTTAGATCATCTCCTCCTCAACCACTTGACCAATTTCAACCAAACTTCACAGGAATGTTCCTTTGGTGGACCTCTTTCAAAATTGTTCAAAGATTTAAATTCCATCGAGAACTTTGGTTGCTGCGGCAACAGAAAAGGCGAAAATTGCCAAATCTTAATAAATCTTCTTGTCCAAAAGTACTGGCCTGATTTGAAAATTATTTTGCACAAATCGAGGCCTTGGTGTGAAACGGTTGTAACTCATATATTTGTCAAACATGACTTTTTTGTATTTTCAAGTTTAGTTAATGTATACACACATCCTGTAAAAATGATAACTTTAAATACTTAAAGTTAAACCCAAAAATGAATATTTGTCCTAAGGTTGTATCTGAAACAGTCAGATTCCATTGGTGTGAAAGGGTTGTAACTTGAGATACAACCCTTTCACACTGAAAAATCCCAATAATCTTTTGGTGTGAAAGGGTTGTAACTTGAGATACAACCCTTTCACACTGAAAAATCCCATTAATCTTTTGGTGTGATTTCAAGGGTTGTAATTTGAGATACAACCCTTTCACACTGAAAAATCCCAATAATCATTTGGTGTGAAATTGTTGTATCGGAGGGTCTTTGCGCAAATCCTCCAAATGTAGAAGGAATATTTTGAGATGATTTGTATTTGAATTTTATAAACTATCATTTCTATTCTTTCCTTCAGTCATAAATTAACAAAATTTAAAGATAACATAATCTAAGGGATGTAAACAGGTAGTCTTAGATTTAAGAAATAAACTATCAACAACCGTGGGTTATTGGCGAATAACCAATGGTTTGGAGTTCTGATGCGCAGGAATTAACCACGAAGGCCTACGGCCTGAGTGGTTAATTACAACGCATCAGAACGACAAACCATTGGTTATTCGCCAATAAACCAAGGTTTTTGATAGTTTCATTTCGATTCTAACATGACCCGACACCTTAACAAAGGGAAATAAATGCACTATTTAGCAAACCAGTTTACCCACCAGTTTGCTGTTCCATCAATTGTGACTACCCACTGCATTATACGCATAACTGCAGAAAAAAACGACAAAGAGGGGTAGACTCAGCAACAAGACAATGTAATTTTATTTAATTAATTATTTAGTTTTCATTGTACTACACAAGTTAACAATATGTATAGAATGAGTGTAGTGGAGCAGAATTATTCTATTCTGTTCTACGGAACGAATGTCTACAGGGCTATTGTGTCACAATGTGTCCGAAAATTCAGCGATTTGAGGACAAAGAAATTTCGCTGAAATTCCCCACACTTATAGAACTCAATGTGATCTAGGTCTGGGCGTGTTCGTTATATCTGGGAATAATCTAGTTTCAGATATTTTTTAGGTTAAAACCTGAAAAATCGACATTTTCACAACATATTTCTGTAGATCTCGCACCAGCAAATAACGGAATCAGCTAGAAACCTGAAATTCAACCTAAAACTTGTCCGAGATCCAGTGCAAACAACGGTGTGTTTAGATTTCTCATACATTTAGTTTGGATTCTTGGAGAAAGCTTTTAATAGGGGTTCTTAACTTAAATTTTTTCTGTGGGCGTGACTAGGAAAGTGACGTCACGTGAGCGGTTTGACGTCATAACGTTACAGTGGTGCAGAGGTAGAGCGTCGGCCTCTCGTATCAAAGGTCCCTGGTTCGCGTCCCGTGATGAGCGGGTCCTGTCTTTGAGATTTTTCCACACAAAACGGCACGAGTAGTACTGGTTAAGTCTCCAGGAAGCAGACATCGAGCATGATTAATCCAAGCTGAAAGCTTGTTTCGCAATCGATGTAAAATAAATAAAAATAAAATAAATAAAATATCGAGTCAGCCATTGCAGACGACGTAGTATACACATGTATGTTTCTTTACATCACGTGACGCTGAATGCCAGGCTTATACGCGGGGGGATAACCGGAATAGCCAATGTGAAAAGTAGTGCATTTCCATTGGTTATTGACGAATAATCAACGGTTATTTTCTTCGTTCTCTATAGGCAAGGAAAACAACGTCATGTTAGAATATGACATAAACCATGACGTCATGTACAGAAACATTAAATTTATGAATTATTGATTTTTTTTCTTCATATTTATATAATACCTTCATGTATGTATACATGTAGTCATATGAATGACTGCTTTGAATAATAATGCTGACAGAATGGGGTAGAAAGAATAATAGGAAGATGTACTACTATTTGGTAAGAATTTTGTCAATTGTACTTTAAAATTTTATTTTAATTAAATATTTTGAAAAAAGATAATAGATCTAGCTCTATAACCTGTTTTTTAAATTCTGAATGAGAAAGATGTGCTTAGAATTTTGTTTCCTGGATAAAACCAATACCTTGCACGTATTGTGAATATTAGAGGCAGTTTATTCTATTCTTCTAATAATTTAAAGATTAATTCAATTGATAAGGAAAATATTTAATGAGATTAAAGTTAAGTTTTGTTCCTGCCTGGGACTTGCATAATCATAACATGATAATATGCATAATGCAAATATTTGTCTTTTTATTATGCTCGTTAAAGGGAGAGTATAGTTGCAGCTTTGTCTGTTTGTCTGTTTGTCTGTCCATCACATTTATTTCCTGGAGCAAAACTTAAAAACTATGCCAGGGATATAGTTCTATTTAAAACTTGGAATATTGGTAGGTAGTGATGAGGATGAGTACAGTGCACAAGAATTACAGCATCCGTAGTTGTTGAGTTTATATTCCCCTTATTAATATAGGAAAAGTGCAGACTGCTTGTTTACAAGCAATTTGAATACTTCCTACATAGTTTTCAAAGGCATTCTGTATTGGATGCGAGAAAATGCATTATCTATGAAACAAAGCGTTAAACAGTTTCAGCTACATCTTAAGTGTTCATTTAAGCTTTACCCTTTCCCACGTACAACAAATCTGCAGCAGATGACTTTTGAAAACATCTCAACAATAATATGGAAAATCTCCCTTAATGAAGACATAGTATACTTATTGAATAGAGTTGAACATGTTGTGTCAAATGGAGAAATTGCTTGTTTTGAGCAATTCCTTCTTTTTTCACAAAGTTTTCAAAAGTCGTCTGCTGCAGAGGCGTCAGAAAGCATCTACATGAGGGAAAGGATTTACTTCTTGATAAACTAGAGTAAACTAAAGTTTATTTTTTTGTAGGGTTTATGAAAATCATTCAAGATGCGGGTTATTCAAGCATCATCCCATCAAGGGCATTCATCTTTTAAAGCAAATGGGCGTCAGTGTGTAACAAATTCAGTTGTTGCCGTTTCAGAGAGTCACATGACATGTCCAAGTGTATGGAAAACTTCAAACTTAGATGAAATTCTTCTGAAAGGTGACAAGATGTATCAGAGGATTGATACTCATCATAAACACCAATATCTCTTACTTGGGGACATTCCAAGTAATGTAGCAGTGTTTGCAGAACCCTTTCATGGGTTAATTAATGGGAAAACTGACACCCCATTCTACTCACTAAATGATGCCGTGAATGAGTTATTGTCAATGCATGAAAGTTGTTTATTTACTATGGGTACCTCAGAACCATGCTATACCTCTGCTATTTTCAAATGTGAGGAACAATACTATTTCTTTGATTAACATAGCAGAAATGATGTTGGTATGCTATCTCCAGAGGGTAAAGCTTGTGTCACCATACACACTAACACTGAAAATCTTTGTGTTTTTATAAGAAATCTAGCAGCCACACTTAATTTAAAGGGCAATGTTCCCTTCGAAATTGCTGCATTCAAGGTTACACGTGGCAGTGTTAGTCTTGAAAATAGAAGTGACTCTGGCACGGAATCTGATTTTTCTGGATTCGAACCTATTTCAGAAGTGGAATATAGTTGCAGACTTTTCTTGGCAGAAGAGGCCATTAAACATGCAGAAACATTTAGTGATATTTCAGATGTTTCTGATAGTATTCTAGAACAGATAGACATTCAAATTGAGGACTTAAATGACAGTGTTACATTATTAGATGGTATTAATAGCAATGTTTTTAATGCTAGTTTTATAAATGATGTTGAGAGTGAGAATTTTAAATCTACGGATACATCTGCAAGTAGAATTAAGAACGACCATGGTGGTAGTATTGGTGATGATTATGAAGGTGATGATGATGAAAGCCATGATGATTTTGATAATGATAGCCATTACCATTTTCACGCAAGTGATGATTCATTTGAAAGTGATGATAATATACCATTATCAACTCTGAAAAAAAGGCAAAAATTGTCAAAACAAAATAGTAACTTATCAAGCACTCAGTATGTGCCCCTCCTTCCAACTCATGTGCCCCTGCCTCCAACCCATGTGCCCCTCCCTCCAAGTCATGTGCCCCTACCTCCAACTCATGTACCCCTGCCTCCAACTCATGTGCCCCTGCCTCCAACTCATGTGCCCCTGCCTCAAACTCTATGCTCTGCCTCATTAAATGTCGAAGATAGAACCAAAGCTTCTAATAATGTACATGGTATTAGAAGCAGAAAACGAAAGCGAGAACAAAAGAAATGGAAACAATGTGTAGCTAAATCAAGACGAAATAAAGGCAAAAGCTATGTTTGTAAAAAAAGGTCAGGTTAGATCTGCTAGAGTAATGAAAAAGGGATGCGTCGCACAATGTAGGTTTAAGTGTTCTGTTAACTTCACAGAGGTAGACAGACAAAATATGTTCCATTCCTATTGGAAATTAGGTTAAATAGAGAAACAAAGGCAGTTTTTAAGCTTGCATTGTCGACAAAAACCCAAAAAGGTTCAAACCAGTACTTTGAGCAGGCGCAAGTCATTCATTTATTGGTATATGCCGAGTAGATGTGGCCAAGATGTGCGGGTGTGTAAACACTTTTTTCTGAGCACTTTGGGAATATATAAAAAGTTAAATGAGCTAGGTGTTTGCAAAGATGATGACAGAGGTAAGTATGAGAAAAGACCAAACAGCATTCCTGAAGAAAGTCTTGAATGTGTAAAATCCCACATTAACTCTTTTGAGACAGTTGAAAGTCACTTCTGCCGAAAAGACTCTAAAATGCTTTATCGGCCTGCTGGTCTTAGTTTACCTAAGATATACCAATTGTACAAACAGAAATGCACACTTGAAGAAATTGAACCTGTTAAAGAGTCTTTTTATAGATCAGTTTTCAATTGTGATTTCAATATTTCGTTCCATCGACCCAAAAAATATCAATGTGATGTATGCAATGCATTTGAAAATGTCTCGACTGAAGAAAAGGAAAATTTGAGGCCAGGTTATAATAAACATGTGAAGAATAAATTAAGTGCTAGGGAACACAAAGAAGCAGACAAAACAAAGGTAAAAAGTCATGATGTCTCCGATACTGTAGTGGCTTGCTTTGACCTTGAGGAAATTCTTTTAACACCAAAGTCATTTCAATCATGTTTGTACTATAAACGGAGACTCAATTCATTTAATCTAACCATTTATGACATGGGCTCCACTAATGGTCACTGCTATATTTGGAATGAATCCATAGCAAGTAGAATTGCCTCTTGTCTCTTTCATTTTATCAAAGAAAAAGCAGAAGAAGGTAAGAAACATTTTATTTTTTACAGCGACAATTGTGCAGCACAAAATAAGAACCGGTATTACGTAAGCATGTTATGGTTTTGCATGCAGAGGTTTAACCTTCTGTCTATCACACATAAGTATTTAGAGAAGGGGCACACTCAGAATGAGGGAGATTCTATCCATGCTTCTATAGAACATGCCAGTAGAAATATTTCTGTGTATACAACCTCACAGTTGGCAACTGTTAGAAGTGCGAGACCAAGAAAACCTTACTATGTTACGGAAATGAGCTTAATGGATTTTTATAATTTCAAAAGTCTTGCCCTGAAAATCAAGAATTTTCAAATGAACACTAAGAATAGTAAGGTATATTGGGGATCAATACAAATATTAACATTTGTATTGTCTGCCCCAGATCAGTTCAACTATCAGTCAGATTATGATGGAGAAGTATTCACTTGTGATCTTTTCCATAAATCTCGTCAGACCACACCTACACCATGGCATCCACTATTGAACTAGAACAATTAAGGGATCATTTTATCCCGATCCCTAGAGCAAAGTATGTAGATCTTTTGACTCTTTGCCAGAAAAATGTCATTTCAAGGGTACACCATCCGTTCTACATCTTGTTACCTTATGAGTAATATTACAGAGCTCTGTGCATGTTTCATTTTAAAGATTTAAAAAAGTGTTATTGACGAATGAATTTAAAGTTCTTAAAATGATAAGTATAAGTCTTTTTCACTGAAATACAGTTAAGCTCAGATAAAGTGAATCCAATGACACCTCAGTGTTATGATTATGCATTGCTTATAGTTCCATTTATCTGTATGATTACATTTTAGAGAAGCTGTAAGTTGAGGATTTTAAAACAGTTCCTATATTTACGGATTAGGTGTAATAATTTCAGTTCACTATGTCCGAGATTGGTTATACTCAACTTATGTATTTGTTATTATAAAATTGTTGGAGCTGTTTAAAATTCACTTCATTATCAACTTGGATGGTTTATTTGTTTTATTGGGGTTTTACGCCGTTTTCAACATTATTTCAGTTATATCACGGTGATAGTTCACTTATGCATGATCCCTGGGTAAACAAACCAGTACTAGGCTAGGAAATGTGCTTTGTCCTAGGACACTCCACCATGACTGTCATGCCACATCTGGGGATCAAAGCTCAGACGCTTACCAGTCCCACATGGCGTATTCCAACTCGGATGGTAATGAGTCGATATGATTTACCATCCATGAAAGCAATACTTGTTTTAAGCTTTCTCCTACTCTTCATGAATTGATTCAGCAAGCAATGTAAATTCTGAATTATAGCCGATTTGCCAGAAGCTGGCTCATTTGAATTTGTATTGTTTGTCAATCTGATAGTTGAGATAATGAAATATATGTAGAGTATAGTAACATGGATCCTAACACCTTCCAAAACTGATTTCCATGTTTGTGAACTATGATTAATTAGTTTTAAATCCCTTTTTTTTTTAAGTTTTATTCAGAATATTCATGTTGTGAAATGTTAAAAGTCAATATATTTATTATACCTTAATAATATAATATTGTTAAAAGTATGAAAAAAAAAGAATATTACTTGTTAGAAAGATTTAATCTTAATTAACCTGTATTTATGTATTGATTTATAATATTTCATAATTCAATACTATCTAGTCTGCTTAATATGAAAAAAAAACTTGGCCAAATAATTTTAAAAATACAATGAACAAAAGTAAAAGATATAAAAATGAGATAACAACACATTTAAAACAGATATTTTAAAATAATATTCGTTTTATTTGCAGGAACTAGGGGAAAAAAGTCCAGATACAACCGTTTCACACCAAGATTTTTTTATGAAGATTTCAGAATTTTAGTGTGAAAGGGTTGTTACTTGGTCTTCATCAAAAAACTTCTTTTTTAAGCTAAGTTACTATTTATTTCCTGTCAGTTTCAGTTAAAAGCATCCACAAAATTCAATGAAATAGTCTTAAGACAATACTCATCAACAAAAAATAAAAGAATGAACAAGTTTTTTGTCTCTCCTGAACAATTTAGGAATATTGAGTTACAACCCTTTCACGCCAAGCCCTCGAAATGTTCCTTGGGGTACCCTCTACCAAGATTGTTCAAATATTTCCGATCCGTTGAAAAACATGGCCGCGAGGGGGCGGAGCTTATTTTCCTTATATGTGCATTGTTAAATCTTTAAAAATCTTCTTGTCCAAAAGGCCCGATTTGAAAATTAGTTTGCACAAATGTACATTAGGGCACCCTTTACCAAGACTGTTCAAATATTTTCGATCGGTTGAAAAACATGGCCGCCAGGGGGGCGGAGCCTGTTTTCCTTATATGTGCATTGTTAAAACTTTGAAAATTTCTTGTCCAAAAGCACTGGCCCGATTTGAAAATTATTTTGCGCAAATGTTCCTTGGTGCACCCTTTACCAAGATTGCTCAAATATTTCCGATCCGTTGAAAAACATGACGCCAGGGGGCGGATCTTGATTTCCTTATATGTGCATTGTTAAAACTTAAAAAATCTTCTTGTCCAAAAGTACTGGCCCGATTTGAAAATTAGTTTGCACAAATGTTCCTTTGGGCACCCTTTACCAAGATTGTTCAAATATTTTCGATTGGTTGAAAAACATGGCCGCCAGGGGGCGGAGCCTGTTTTCCTTATATGTGCATTGTTAAAATTTTAAAAATCTTCTTGTCCAAAAGTGCTAGCCCGATTTGAAAATTATTTTGCACAAATGTTCATTGGGGCACCCTTTACCAAGATTGTTCAAATATTTCCGATCCGTTGAAAAACATGGCCGCCAGGGGGCGGAGCTTATTTTCCTTATATGTGCATTGTTAAAACTTTAAAAATCTTCTTGTCCAAAAGTACTGGCCCGATTTTAAAATCATTTTCACAAATATTCATTGGGGCACCCTTTACCAAGATTGTTCAAATATTTCCGATCCGTTGAAAAACATGGCCGCCAAGGGGAGGATCTTGTTTTTCTTATATTATATGCATTGTTAAAATTTTAAAAATCTCCTTGTCCAAAAGTACTGGCCTGATTTGACAAGTATTTTCCACAAATATTCCTTGGGGCACTCCAAGATTGTTCAAATATTTCTGATCGGTTGAAAAACATGGCCGCCAGGGGGTGGAGCCTGTTTTCCTTATATGTGCATTGTTTAAACTTTAAAAATCTTCTTGTCCAAAAGTACTGGCCCGATTTGAAAATTATTTTTTACAAATGTTCTTTGGGGCACCCTCTACCAAGATTGTTCAAATATGTCCGATCTGTTGAAAAACATGGCCGCCAGGGTTGCTGCGGCATCAGAAAGGGGGCAAAATGTCCAAGCTTTAAAAATCTTCTTCTTTGAATCTGCATGTTAGATTCCAATATAGTTTGGTAGAAATGTTCCTTAGGTGAGCCTCTACAAAGATTGTTCAAGGCATACTGTTTGGTTGAAAAACATGGCAGTCAGGAGGCATCAGAAAAGGGGCAATATGACAAAATTTGGAAACTCCATTTTTTTAAGTTCTTGTCTGATATTAAGGAAATTGAATATAAAGCCTACTTCAGTGATCCTCTACATTTAATTTGTTCAAGCCGTTTTGATTGGTTACAAAATCAAAGCAACCTCGCGTCATCACAAAAGGGGTAAATTGAACTTTTAGCTACAAATAACAACTCCTACCATTCCACTTGACCAATTTCAACGTTACTTCACAGGAATGTTCCTTTGATGGTCCTCTTTCAAAAGTGTTCAAAGACTTGCATTCTGTGTAGAACCTTTGTTGCTGCAGCATCAGAAATTGAGAAAGCTCTTGTTAGATTTCAAGATAAAAATGGCTTTTACTGATAAACTATTTCTTTAACTGAGTGTCCACTCCTTGCAGTTTCATTTGATCAATGGCAAAATGATCAAATTTTCACAGTTTTGCAGTTAAATATTTGCTTCTAATTAACTATCATTCAGGTGATCGATTTAGGGCTATCTTGGGGCCCTCTTGTTTGTTCAGCTCAGCTTTTTTTCTGTTTTCTATCAGTCGAGCGTCTGTGCTGTACGCGGTGCTCTTGTTTAAAAAATTCTATAAGGATGTAAAAGAGCTCACAAACAAAAACGAGCCCCGACCAACGGTGTCACACTGTGTAGAGAAGTTACATATTTCCTAACATCTACAATTCCCCCTTTCAATGCTGCCTCTTTAAAAAACGGCATACCTTGCATCCTACTTAAGACTATTGTGTGTGATCGAAACGGAAATGGACCACTATTTACAAATAAAATGTAAGGGTCTTAAGCAATATTCACATTTTTCTTAAACACACCAGTAATCTTTGCGATTTTAAGCGGCCTAATGAGTCGGCAAGTTTATTTGAATAGCCAGATACATGCACAGCCCTAAAAGCGATATTCAACCTCAAAGTAAAACAGAGAAAGGTCAATGCCCTAAGAAGTGCCTTGACTCAGTGAGATTTACATGTCATGGAATAAACTATGTGAACAACTGTTAACCCTTTCCCTCATAGGACAATTCTGCAGCAGACGACTTTGAATGTATTTTGTCAAAAAATAAGAAAATCTCCATAATCAAATAGATAACCTATGACAAAAAGTGGAAAACAATTGTGGCAAAAGGAGAAATTGCATGTTTTGTGTTTTCAAAAAGCCGTCTGCTGCAGAGGCGTCAGAAAGCGTCTATATGAGGGAAAGGGTTAAATTATCACCATAAAATGTTTGCGAAGGCTCTCTCCCCATATGGAAGTGATACTAAAATCTGTCAATTTCTAAAACTTATGTCCTCAGTGAGGCTCTGTTTGATCAAGGCACGGGGGCCAATGAACATGTGCAAACTTCCTGCAAAACCCGAAAGTCCTCATTACGAACCCAGTATCTTTCCTTGAAAAACTAAATACCATGAAATTCTTAAAAATTCCAACCATAGCTTGAGAATCTAACCCAAAAGTCGTCTTCCATACCTCATTCTGCTAGAAGTAAAAATGAGGCTTTCAAACATAAGATTTATTTGATCAGTCTGCGGTAAAAGAAAGGAATGCAAGAGGCAGATGATTTAACCCGGAAGAAAATCATTCTATAAAAACCTAATTTAAAAGCATCTCCAAACCCACAATAAGTGAGATTACAGCTAGGACCATAATCTGTCTTATATCATCGCAATGTTTTAAAATATGCATCTGTATTTTGGGGAAAAGACTTAATACAGAAAGACACATTTGAGATTAGGAAATATGCTCATTTTGAACATTTTAGTTTAACCCTTTCCCTCATATAGACGCTTTCTGATGCCTCTGCAGCAGGCGGCTTTTTGAAAACATAGTGACAAAAGAAGAAATTGCACAAAACGTGCAATTTCTCCTTTTGTCACAATGTTTTCCAATTTTTGTCATAGGTTATCCATTCAATTATGCAGATTTTCTATGTTTTGACAAAATATGTTCAAAGTTGTCTGCTGCAGAATTGTCGTAATCCCACAAAAGTTTGAAGCAACAATCTGCTGTAGAGTAAGCGAAGTTGTCTGTACTTGATTTCCTGCTATATGAATATGGTAGACTAGGCCAACTTATCATGTCTATCCAGCATATTTTGATTAATCAGGGGGCCCGTTGCATGCATTGTGCCTGGTATAACTAGACAATTATACCATCTCCGGTTTTGTGTCACCTGCCTTAGGAAAGTGACACAAAGGGATCACTTCTCCATTGTCTGTTAATAACGCTTTCGATTATTGACCCATACGTGGGAGACATGTCCTAAAATATATATTATTGTTTAAAGTTTGCTTTTTATTAATGCCCGAGGCAAAATCTTTCATGTCTGTATGACATATCAAAAGCACTTTCATTTGTGGGAAGAGGTTTACGACACTTTCAATAGCTACGGTCATATTGCGGCGGACAGGAATGATGATATTGGTCCCACACATGGAGATAAAAATATATAAGGAATGAAACCAATACCACCCCTCTGCTGGAGCTCAAGAGATACATTGACTCCAATCATTCAGACCAATTTAGCCGGCTCTTACTGTTCAAGCAAGGGTCAGACTGTGGCTGCCATTCTTATTGAGCCTCATTCTTCAAAGCAGTCCAATGTTGATAAAACTTGAGCTCAAGGTCGCATTGACTATTGTACTTCTACACAAAGACGTCATTGCTTTAGCACTCTCTTTTGTGGTTGGAATTCCTTCTTCCTCGTACAAAGGTTCAGTGTCAAGAGAGCATGGACAAGTTTGCCTTTTACTGTCCTTGGTCAAAGGTCACAGTGGCTAAACAAAACAATACATGTAATATTGAAGTAGCACTTTTGTTTATTGTTTTAATTCCTGTATACTTCATACAAAGGTTCATTGTCAAGGGTTTGATTGATTGATTGGGGTTTAACGCCGTTTTTAACATTTTCTCAGTCATATCACGGCGGCCAGTTCACCTACTCATATATTTCCTAGTTTTCACAGACCGGTACTCCACACAACAATCTTCCCAAGCAACTGGCTGCTTTTCCACATAGACGTAGCCCATTGGTGGAAGACAAATGACGCATGTCACATTGACTTTTGTCAAACGTCAGAAAGAAAGTTGACCGAGCCGGGATTCAAACTCACAACCCCGCGTCGCTACCGGGGCTTGGTCATTGTCAAGGGAGTCACAAACCTTGGTAATAGTTCAAGGTCACAGTTGCAATTGTATATCGGAAATGATATGACTGTTGGCAGATTCCATACAAAGGACCTTTTTACATTTTACTGACCCTGGTCAATTTTAAAGATTACAGTTGATTTTATATGTATACATGTACAATAATTTAATGATGTCATTAATGGATGGAATTTCTTCATACAGATGTTCAGAACCAAGGGAGAACAAATTCACTGACCAAGATCAAACTCTATTAACGGTTTATTATGTGAACACAACAATGCCATAGCACTTTCATTTGTGGGCGGAATTCCTTCATACTTCGAATAGATGTTCATTATCATGGGAGCTTGAACAAATTTGTTTTTCACTGACCTAGGTTTAAAGTCAAGGTCCGTTTCTATAAACAACTTATCATGTAAACAAAACCACGCCACAGCACTTTCAATTGTAGGTGGGATTTCCTCATACTGAGGGATAGGGAACAAGAAAACAACAAATCTATACTGACGTTTTTATTCATTCCTTTTCTATCTAAAGGCATTACATATATTACTTTAAGGCAGTTTATAACAATGCTGTCCTATGATCTTGCACACCAAAGCATGCATAGGAAATATTATGTTGCAGTAGTGATACATGGCTTTGTATTGTAGTTTGAGGCCTGTTGGAAAAATTGATATTTCACAAGAGAATTGTGCCAATTTTCGCACAGAGTTACAAAAAACAAAGCCGTAAATACAATAACATCACATTGCCGATATATGGTATTCGTCCTGGATGGATATGCTTTTTGATTTCCATTGTGTTGTACTTGCCTGTTTTGAAATTATTAAAAACAAGCAATTTCTGTTTTTTCCTCAATGTTTTCTACTTTGATAAAATCAAACATCCAATAGTCAAGATCATTAGATGTAACCTTTTTTCCTCAAAAGAAGTGTGTAACACTTAACATCAAAGGTTAAACCTTTCCCACATACAAAAATCTTGCAGCAGACGACTTTGATAACATGTAGTCAAAAATCCATAAATTCTATATAAATGAAACCCTTATTATTGAATAAAGTTGAAGCCATTGTGACAATAGGAGAAATTGTTCATTATAAAAATTGTCTGCTGCAGAGGTGTCTGATTGATTGATTAGGGTTTAACGCCCTTTTCAAAAAAAAATCTGTCATATCACAGCGACCAGTACACCTACTCATGCGTTTCCTGGTTTTCCCACACCAGTACACCACACAACATACCTTCCAAGCAACTGGCTGCTTTTCCACATAGACTGTTAAACAGCACATTGGTAAAAGAAGAATGATGTAGGTCACAATGACTTATGTCAAACATCGGAAAGAATGTTGGCCGAGCTGGGATTCAAACTCGCAACCCCTGGATTGACAGCCCGCGTCGCAACCGACTGAGCTACCGAGGTGTCAGAAAGCATCTTTATGTGAGAAAGGGTTAACACATATGCTCAGATAAAAAACATGTATATTCAAATAAATTAAAACTGAAGACTCGCCCATCATTTATACATTTGAAAAGTACATTATTATTGTTTTAATCCTTTCCCTCATGCAGACAACTTTTGTCACAATGGTTTCAAGTTTATTCAATTATTAAACTTGTATTTAAAGAAATAAATTCACATTTTTTCCTATATGTTTTCAAAGTCATCTGCTGCAGATTTGTTGTATGTGGGAAAGGGTTAAGAAAATTATCTACAATATGTATATTGCTAATTGAAAAACAACGAACTTGAATGAGTCTCAAAATTTCAATCAATGAAGAAAAAGGTGTCTGTGGGCTGAGCTTATATGATTCCATTGTTTTGGTGTGCAACATGACAGGATTCTTAAAATTACTGGACATGATTATACATTATTAAAACCTTTTACACATACGACAATTCTGCAGCAGACGGCTTCGAAAACATATAAGCAAAAACGTGAAATATCTCCATAAATGAGTTTAATTATTAAATAGTGTTTAGAGAAAACATTGTGGCAAAAGGAATAATAGCTCGTTTTGAGCAATTTCTCCTTTTGTCAAAATGTATTTCAAAAGCCATCGGCAGAGGACAACTTTTGAAAGCATGGTCTCAATACGAGCTATTTCTGCTTTTGCTACAATCTTTACAACTGTGTAATAATTACATGTAGTGTACCTGCATATATCGAGGTTTTCAATAGGTTGGCTAGATATTTGCTGATGCACGGTTGTTGTATGTGGAAATGGCTTGATTTGACATTGAATAACGAACAAAGACAAGTGACAACAACCTTGGTAACAAAGAAACCAAATTCCTGTTTACGATCTGATATTTAAAGAACTTTCTGCATTAATAATGTTCGATGAAAAATATATAACATAGAATATAGAAAGTATAATTTTAACATTGTGTTGAAAACATTGTGGGTAAAGCCAGGAGAAATTGCTCATTTCCACAATTCAAAGTTGTCTGTATCAATTTAAGGGTTAAAGTAATCAATATTACTGGTACATGTAGTTGATACAAGAGAGAAGAGTTATCTCTTTCCCATCTGCAGCAGAAGATTTGAAAATATAATGAGTAATGTCCACTTTCGCCACAATGTTTTCAACGACTCAATAATTTAATTTTTTTAATAAAAAAAATCCACATCTTTACCTACAGGTTTTCGAATTGTCTTCTGCAGTTAAGAACTATTAATCATGCAGAAAATCTTAAGGACAATTTGCTGTAAACTATAGTCAATAAACTGGTCAGGGGGCATAACAGGGTAATAAACTATATTAAAATAACAGACATCACAATATTAACCCTTTCCCACTTACGTACACATTGTAACACAACTGCAGCAGATGACTTTTGAAAACATTGTGTCAAAAGGAGAAATTGCCCACCCTTTGCCACAATATTTCCATTCCTATTCAATACAATAAGTAAATCTTCAATAAATTGCCTAGATGTTTTTAAAGTGGTTTGCTGCAAATTTGTTGTAAGTGGGAAAGGTGTTACTAACAATTAAAAAACATCTAAAGTCCCTCTTAGAAACTTGGCCATCTTATATAAGGATGGCTTAATTATGAGGTGAAAACAAGCTAAGGCTGAACAAGATCTATATCATTATAAAACAATAAATAATTAACCCTTTCCCACATACAACAAATCTGCAGCAGAGGACTTCAAAACCATACTTGAACAAATTGGAAACTCTCTTTAAATGAAAGTACAGTAGTTGGATAGAGTTAAAAACATGGTGACAAAAGGAGAAATTGCTCGTTTTTAGCAATTTCTTCTTTTGTTACCATGTTTTCGAAAAGCTGTCTGGTGCAGAGGCGTCAGTAAGGGTTAAATGAAATTATAATTAAAGAAGTTGAAAACATTATGACAAATGTAGAAATTGCTCATTATGAGCAATTTCTCCATTTGTCACAATGTTTTCAAAAGTTGCAGAGGAGTCTGAAATGTCTGTATGTGGGAAAGGGTTGACAAGGACTCTATAGTCAATAAACAATTAACAAGGATTCTATATTACAATGGCTAAGATATTTGGATATTTGATATGTAAATATTAACAAAATTGGCACAACATATCTAAAATTATAACCATAACAAGCATTGGAAGTCAATCCGTTCCCTGAATCAGCCTACAGCATAACGATTTCAAAATCATTGTGGGAAAAATGGAATTGTTTAGGATAAACAATTGGTTCTTTTCCCAAAATATTTACTTTTTTGCCTCACAATTGCATTTTAGTTGGGTCAGATTTTTCTATTTTCATTTTCCAAGAGTCTAAATATATCTTATATATAAGGTAAAGTATGAAACTTGCATCTAATTATTCAGTCTAGACAAATGGTCAAACTAGCTAAAGTATTCTTTAAAAAAAAAAAAGCAGATCTGTTAGCAAAAATCTAATCAGACCTGCTGGAAAAAAAGTCATAAAAATGTTGACTGTTGATAATGAATTTTGCACCCATTACTTTCTCCATGTTTACAAAGTAATGTAAGGACTTGATTCTACAATAGGTAAAATAATTATTGAAAATGCATATCAATATTAAGCATAAATACATAATAAAGGATTTAATATCATTATATGTTAAAGATGTCTTAAAAAAAAACCCATTGTAAATGAGAAATTGCTCATCCTTTTGCCACAATGTTTTACACTCTATATATATATTCAATAGTAATATTTTTACCTAGTTTTACATTTGACTGCTGCAGATTTGTTGTGTTTTGGGCAGGGTTAAAATATTAAATAAGACAAATAAATATGAAAGATTTAATTAAAAAATCTGTAAATTATTATTTATAAATAATTAATAACAAAAAGTTTAAAAGAAAAAAGCACTTTTGATATTTTAACCCCTAATACAAATAACATTTCTTTTTTTTGTAAGAATGTTGAAAACATTGCGTGAAAAGAAGAAATTGCTCATTTGGAAAGGGTCATAAGCAGTTTGTATGTTGATTTATTATGTTAAATGATCTATGAAATTAAAAACAGGTAAAACTAAATGACTATAAACTTACTTTTTCTATGTATTCCTCTGTAACATTTTTTAAAATTACATGAAAGTCTTCTATTATTTTTATTTGGGGTTTTACACCTCTTTCACCATCATTACAGCTACATCACGGCTACAGTTCACTTATACATGGAAATCACTCAGACCTCTAGATTTGAGGCATTATTAGTGTTCTAAAATCCTTATTTGAAACTCAAACCCAAGAGTGTGGGTACTCAAAAGAATCGTCTCAATGACGTGATTCTCTTGTGTATCCACCACATAGCATTTAGTTGTGTGAAACAAGAGTTTACTTCAACTTATCTAGCCCTATGATCACTGACAAATGTACAGGAGCTTGGTATACATTGTACGCTAATTGCAGGATAATTCTATTCCCTCATGGAATTTTCACAAGAGTTTTGTAACAAATTCAAGTTTCCCCCTAGTGCAGCTGGATAGCTGGCTGTTGGATTTAGAAAGTAGATGATAAATTGGGCCTGCAATGTTTATCACTTGAAACAGTGTTGGGAACATGGTGGTTTAAACATTGCTGTATTAAAAGAGTTGACCTTTTGCTCTATTTCTTTGCATTCTCATCTCGTATCAAAGCCAATGCAAGTTTCTTGTAATCCCCTGACAAATCATCCTGAAAAAAAAAGCATAAAAGATTGTATTTTTAACCCTTTCCCCCATACAACAATTCTGCAGCAGACGACTTTAAACATATTTTGTCAAAAAATGGAAATAATCTCTATAATTAAATGGATAACCTATAACCAAAAGTGGAAAACAATGTGACAAAAGAAGAAATGGCTCGTTTTGAACAATTTCTTCTTTTGTCCCTATGTTTTCAAAATGCTGTCTGCTGCAGAGGCTTCAGAAAGCGTCTATATGACGTAAATGGTTAACCCTTTCCCCATACGACAATTCTGCAGCAGACGACAGAACATATTTTGGCAAAAACTAGAAAATCTCTTTAACTGAATGGATAACCTATGACTAAAAGTGGAAAACATTGTGGCAAAAGGAAAAATTGCTTGTTTTGAGCAATTTCTTCTTTTGTCACTATGTTTTCAAAAAGCTATCTGCTGCAGAGGCGTCAGAAAGCGTCCACATGAGAAAAGGAGTTAAACGACATGTATGAGTGTAAGTTTAATACAACCATGAAATACTTAAGAGATTTTAATTAACCTTTTTATGCCTCTGCCGCAGATGATTTTAATTTTGAAAAAAATAAGAAATCGCTATGAACAAGCCGTTTTTCCATTTTCTATAGATGTGTTACAGTTCAGAATTCTAACCATACAATATGTTATGATTCATTTTTGTTAGCATAATTGTTGCAAATCCAAAAGGCTTTATAACACTTTTCAACATACAACAAATCTGTAGAATACAACATTGAAAATATCTGAATAATACCACAGAAAATATATGTAATGAAAGTATGATTATTAAATAGAGTTGAAAACATTGTGGCAAGAGGAGAAATTTTTCATTTTGAGTAATTTCACCTTTTGTCACATTGTTTTCCAAAACCGCCTTATGCAGAGGCATCTGAAACCATCTAAGTGTGGGAAAGGGTTAACTTACAACCAAAGATAGACATTTCTGAAATGTATGCCTAAATGCACCTTTGATAACATGTGCAATTGTACTTACTGACAGAAACATTCCCAGAGTCTGTTTGAATGCTCTTTGGAATTCCTCTTTTATTTGAACCATGTCCACTGCAGCACGGGATACGAGAACGCGACATACAGTATTGTCATCTGTCCCAAGTCCTTTCATAGCATCATGTAATTCCGTAGCAAAATGGGCAGCTTTGCTTCTTATACATCGCACTGAAAATAATGGTTAATTAGGGTAACAGATTATTTAAGGTTTGAAACTAATACAAATGACTTTTGACACATCTGAAGCAGACATCGTTTTGAAAACAAAATGGATAGAGGAGAAATTGATGAACCATTTCTCCTTTTTCCTAAACGTTTTCAAATCTGAATAAAAATTCAACTTCTATAGTTTTCAAAAGGTTTCTGTCATCTGACCTTTCAGGGCAGATGACCCTCAAAATGCAACATCAGGTTAAAAGCTTATCCTTTTCCCTCATATAGATGCTTTCTGACACCTCTGCAGCAGACAGCTTTTTGAAAACATGGTGACAAAAGAAGAAATTGCTCAAAATGAGCAATTTCTCATTTAAACCATGTTTCAACTGTATTCAAAATTTTAGAGTATGTTTTTAAAGTCGTCTGCTGCAGATTTGTTGTATGAGATTTTAATTAACTTTTTACCTGATATGATTTTTTATGCCTCTGCCACAGATGACTTTAAATTGTGAAAAAAATAAGAAATCGCTATAAACAAGCTGTTTTCCCATTTTCTATAGATGTGTTACAGTTCAGAATTCTAACCATACAATATGTTATGATTCATTTATGTTAGCATAATTGTTGCAAATCCAAAAGGCTTTATAACACTTTTCAACATACAACAAATCTGTAGAATACAACATTGAAAATATCTGAATAATACCACAGAAAATATATGTAATGAAAGTATGATTATTAAATAGTATGTATGTGAGAAAGGGTTATGAATGGAAAATACAATGTACAGTTATCCCATTTCTATATTGGTTTTTACCCTTGTCCACATTCAACCAATCTGCAGCAGACGACCGTGAACAAATTTATTCGAAAACATTGTGGCAAAAGGAGAAATTGCTTGTTCTTGAGCAATTTTTTCTTTTGTCACCTATGTTTTCAAAAATCTTGAAAACATATTGTTTGATAACCCATTATGTGCCTGGCATCGGCAACAACTCTTCAACTTAAATTTCCTTCTAAACTCTTGGACTAATATCAATCAAACTTCAGAGGAAGGTTTTTCAATTTCTCCTTTTCCATCAATGTTTACAACACTGCTTTGATTTCAATTGAATTTCAATTTTTACATCAAGTAAAGATTTTTCAGCATGTATATTAAAAAGAAGATGACCTCGCATATTTCATATCAGATAAATGGCTTGAAGAAGAAGGGCTCACCGATCGTTAACATGCTTTTCTCTAGGTCCCCGGACATCTCACTTTTAATGGTGTCATCTATGTCTTTGTTGGCTATTTTCGCATACTCCTGGAATGTGGCTCTCAACTGGGCATAACTTCTAGAGGCCAAAATGGCATTGAATCTGGAATACAAATGGATATATAAGTTACACAGGGGTTTCCAATCATATGACTAAGAGAAGGGTTCAGTAGAAGAATATTTGTCTATTATCCTTGTATAACCATTTCCCAAATACAACAAATCTGCAACAGACTACTTTAAAAACATGTTGGTAACAATTTGCAAGATCTTTTTAATTGAATGTTAAATTGTTGAAAAGAGTTGAAAAACATTGTGAGAAAAGGAGAAATTGATATCTCATTTTGTCACAATGTTTTCAAAAGCCGTCTGCTGCAGAGGCGTCAGAAAGCATCTGTATGAGGGAAAGGGATAAATAAGTTGAAACATCTGAGACAGACAACGTTTGAAAACATTGTGAGAAAAGGAGAAATTGCTAAAAATGTGCAATTTCTCCTTTTTCCCATAATGCATTTAAATCGGGATCAAAATAACATCAAATTTTCATTTTCAAGTTGTTACATTTTTTCCTCAGATGTTTTCAAATTCTAAAATATCATATTTTGTAAATGATTATTAATAAGGCTTTAATGATAAGTGGAGGATAAACCTTAGAATGATTCCCATCTTTGATGAGAGTAACTACAGGCAGAAAATATCAACATTTTGAACTTTTACATGATATGCTACTTTTAATTTATTCGAAATTAAAAAACATCTGAGGAAAAATATACACAACCTTAACAATAACAATGAAACTTTGAAGACAAGCTTGAAATATTGTCGAAAAAGGAAATGCTAATGTATTGCTATTTCTCTCTTTCCTTAAATGTTTTCCAAATTCATCTACTTTAAATGCTTTATTAACCCTTTCCCTCATACGACAATTCTGCAGCAGATGACTTTGAACATATTTTGTCAAAAATAGAAAATCTCTATAATTGAATGGATAACCTATGACTAAAAGTGGAAAACATTGTGGCAAAAGGAGAAATATCTTCTTTTGTCACTATGTTTTCAAAAAGCCGTCTGCTGCAGAGGCGTCTGAAAGCGTTTATATGAGGGAAAGGGTTAAGTTATTCTGATCAATGTACATTAGAAACCAACTTCTAAATACATCAATATTAATGATACTCCTTTTTTCAAAGTATTTCAGTTGTATCAGGGCTGATAGTTCACCAAAACGGATGTTTCCTAGCTATATCTCATCTGTACTCCACACAACTCTTCAAAGGCAGCTAGTCATCTTCCCACTTAGCTCATTTTAGCCTGATGGTGGAAGACGAAGGACGCTGGTCACAATGGCTTTCGTCAATTTATTGGAAATAATGAATGTGGCACTGAGCTGGGGTTAAAACCCACAACTTCTGGATTGATAGCCCTCATCACTCCCGAAATGAGCTCGACCCGAGGGAGCTGGAGATCAGGGTTCGTTCATTGGTTGGACCATTCCAAAGACTTTGTACTTAACCTTTGACTTTCCCACATACAACAACTCTGCAGCAGACAACTTTGAAAATATCTATACAAAAATTGCTAACATCTCTTTAAATGAAAGGATATTTTTGCGGTAGAGTTGAAAACATGGTGTCAAAAGGAGAAATTGCTCGTTTTGGGGGATATCTAGACAAAAATTGCTAACATCTCTTTAAATGAAAGGATATTTTTGCAATAGAGTTGAAAACATGGTGTCAAAAGGAGAACATGAAAACTTGCTATAGATGAGTGAATCTTTTTTTAATTAAGTTGAAACATTGTGGTATCAGAAGAAATTGCTCATTTTCACTAATTTCTTCTTCTGCTACAGTGTATTCAAGTCTTCTGCTGTAGATGCTTAAAAATGCATCTATAAGTACCCTTTCCCACATACAACAAATCTGCAGCAGACAACTCTGAAAACATCTGGGTAAAAATATAGTAAACTTCTATAAAGAAATGTATAACTATTGAATAGAGTTGAAAACATTGTGTCAAAAGGAGAAATTGCTCATTTTGATTAATTTCTTCTTCTGGTGCCATGTTTTCAAAAGTTGTCTGCTGCAGAGGCGTCAGAAAGCGTCTATATGTGGGAAAGGATTAAATTAATTTACCCAGGAACCACTGTGATATAACTGAAATACAACAATCTGACACTAACCTTGCTTCATCTGTTCCCCATTTCTTCTCTCCAGCCTCATGCAATGCCTGGGCATCCTGTTTCGCTTTATTTCTGTCAAACTCGTTACCTTCCGGCCGGTTAGCTTGTAAACAGGCTATCAATATTCGCTGATAATCCCCCGATGTATCACCTTTTACATCGGCCTCCAAATCTTTACCAAACTCTGATAAGAAAGATTTTTAGTAAATTGAAATCAGGGAGCTTTGTCTTTTTACAATTCTTCTGTATAAGTCTCGTTATTTATCAATTTTCCAAATCAGTGTCACCCCCCTTTCCCACATACAACAAATCTGCAGCAGACCACTTTGAAAACATTTTTATGAAAAAAATGAAAACACTCTATCAATTAAATTGAATAGAGGAAAATATTACGGTAAATCGAGAAATTGCTTATTATGAGCAAATTCTCCATTTGACACAATGTTTTCAAAAGCTGTCGTCTACAGGTGAGAAAGGGTAAAAAAGACTATTCAAAGGAGCATATGTGTTGTCTGACAATATTTCAATATATTTCCTGCGACGTTTTAAAGCAGAGAATTCTGGAAGTATCAAATCAGGCAAAAGACACCACCATTATCTGATTTGTCTTTTATATATATACACTGAAAACACCTGAGGATGCAAATTTGGACAAATGAACAAATTAGTCTGAAAAACTGTGGGCAAGAGGAGAAATTGAGCATTCTGATAATGTAAGCTTTCTTCTACAGATGCGTCCAAATGCATTTCCATTTTCGCTTTCATTAACCCTTTTCCACATACAGACGCTTTATGGCATCCCTGCAGCAGATGACTTCTGAAAACATTAACCCCTTTCCCTCATACGACAATTCTGAAGCAGACGACTTTGAACATATTTTGTCAAAAAATAGAAAATCTCTATAATTGAATGGATAACCTATGACTTAAAGTGGAAAACATTGTGGCAAAAGGAGAAATTGCACGTTTTGTGCAATTTCTTCTTTTGTCACTATGTTTTCAAACAGCTGTCTGCTGCAGAGGCGTCAGAAAGCGTCTATATGAGGAAAAGGGTTAAGACAAAAGGAGAAATTGCTTATCTTTTCAACTTTATTCAATAATTGTTCTAAATTTCCTTTTTTTTCTCTTAATATTTTCAATTACGTCTGATGCAGTTTTGTTCTACATGGTAAAGGGTTTATTGTTAACCACAGTGATATATCTTAGATATTTCAAGAATCTTTCTAGGGTTTTTGTGTAAAAAGTGTATTACTTGTTTTGTAAGTTGCCTTTATATCATTGAGTTGCTGATTACTTCTTGTACAAATGATTTCTGTCAGAACATCTTCATCTGTCCCAAGGCCCTGTAAATATATTATTATATCATCGTGAATAAATAGGCATTGGTGCAAAGAAGCGTTTATGTATCAAAACCCTTTCCAACGTAACAATGCTTTTTGACACATTTGCAGCAGACAAGTTTTGAAAACATTTTGACTCAATTTAATAATTGTGTTTTTTTTATGGAAAATTTATAATTTCTTTGCCTATGATTTCCAAAGTCAACTGCTGCTGAATTCTTGCATGTGGGAAAGGTTAATGTTATCTGAATAAGACATTATACAGCAAGTCAAATTAACCATTTCCCATATACAACAAATCTGCAGCAGACGACTTTGAAAACGTCTACTAAAAAATATTGAAAATCTCTATAAATGAAGGTATCATTACTGAAGGTATCATTTTGTCACAATCTTTTCAAAAGTTGTCTGCTGTAGAGGCGTCTGAAGGAAAGGGTTAACAGAACTTGCAGGGTTGAGGTTAATTTTAAAACTATATGCCTTGCAAACATTTCCCACATAAAACAAATTTGCAGCAGACCACTTTAAACATATTGGCAAAAAAAAGAAAAATCTCCTTAAATGAGTTATTAACAAGAGCGCCAACTGTCACAAAATACACCCATCCTGTTTTTTTTTTAGATATAGTGATAATTGGTTGTATGTCAGGCAAATTTAGAAAGCGAACACTGTCAATACAGATTTGGCCAATTCGAGGGACATAAATGTGGAGTGACTAAGATAACGTGGTTAGTTATCGAACCTGACCAACATATTGTCCAAATTTGGTGATGATCAAATAAAATAACTTGAGCGATATGGCTGATTATAGCACTTGTCGGAGATATTATGCCCATGCGCATTCTGACTAAATTTGGGGATGATTGGATAAGGCTTCAAGTTATTGATCGGACAAATCCGATTTGAGGTAATTTCTATAATTAAAGGTCAATAACTCTTGGGTGACTGAAGCGATATGGCTGGTAATCGCACTTGTCCGAGATATTATGCCAATACACATTCTGACCAAATTTGGTGGTGATTGGACAAAGTCTTCTTAAGTTATTGAGTGGACAAGAACGATTTTAGGTAATTTCTGTCATTAAAGGGCAATAACTCTCGAGTGACTAGAGCAATATGGTTAATTATCAAACTTGTTTGACCAAAGTTGGTGATGATTGGACAAATGCTTTTAAAGTTATTGGGCTGATAGCATACTGGACACCACCTGACCGACCGACCGCCCGCCCACCCGTACACCACAGGTAAAACTATAGAAAGAGTTGAAAACATTATTGCAAAAGGAGAAATTGCTCATTATGATGTTTTCAAAAGAAGTCTGCTGGAAAGGCATCAGAAAGCCTCTATATTGGGAAAAGGGTTCATACTTATATGCCTAACTTAAAACAAATTCTAATAACACTGCCACCAACACATGGTCACAATATAAGCTGACCTGTACTGGGAGAGAGTCCTGGCAAGCCAAACAGAAAGAAAAACAAAACAATTCTATAGTACCACATCATATTATTGACAAGTCAAATGATAAATGGACTTATTTTGGACATATGATCATTTTTAACTCATTACACATAAGGTGCAATAAACCTGCAGCAAACAACTTTGAAAAAGTCTAGGCAAAAGAATATGGACAATCACTTTACTTTAACGTTTAATTATTTTATAAAAATTGCTTGTAATGGGCATTTCTCCTTTTACCACACTTTTTTCAAAGTTTGTATGCTGAAGATGCATCGAAATAAATCTGCATTAGGAAAAGGTTTCAATCAATAAATATTGTGCAAACAAATGATTGATATACTGACTATCAAAGCTCTAGATAAGGTGTATATTTCATGTTATTAAATCCTTATTTGAACCATAAATACCATGTTGTGGGTACTCAAAAGAATAGTCTCACTGAGACGTTTCTTTTGAGTACCAACAACATAAAGTTTTGATTGAGAATAAAATAGATTTTACTGAGAAAAGACCAGGTTACTAGACCTCTGGGCCATAATTATATACAATTAAATACCTTGATTGCCTTATTTAGACAAGTGGCATCGAAATCAGCTGATGACAAACACAGTCCAAGGCACAACTTCTCGAACCCTCCGCTTACTTCACTCTCTAAATCCTTGATCAAATCTTGACCAAACGCCGTCTTAAATGCGGTGTAGACTTGGAGCATTTGTTCATTTGATCGATATCCTAGCACACTAATTATGGCGGCTTCATCCGTACCTGGAAAATGTAAGGCATGAGTGATTTTGGTCCAATTCCACCAACCTTACTTAGTGATAAGTAATATCGGTACTTAAATACTTAAAAGCGTATATTATTATTTTTGATTCCCTCATAAAAATGGCTAAAGATTTAATTTCTCAACAAGTATTGGTAGTCAGTAAGGCAACTAATTTGTCAACTTATTCGTTAACTTAAATATTTTGTTAAACATGAAAGGTAGAATGCATTCCAACCGTATTTAAGATTTTTTTAAAAGTATATCTTACAGTAGTACTAAGTAGGATTGGAGCCTGATGTTGTAGAGATTGACTCCATTTTTACTTAGTGTGATTATGCTTTATGACTCAATTTGGATGCATTTTTGGTAATGAGTGTACAAGCCTGGTCATTATAAAGATAGGTGTGCATTTTGGATTATGGTACTCAGTAATTATACATGTATATACAGAGATTTTCCATAATTTTTACCTAGATATTTTCAAATTAGTCTGCTGCAGATTTATTATAAGTGGAAAAGGGTTAAATGCATGGAAACATGCTTACCAAATCCCTTCATAGCTTTTCTTAGCACTTGAGCGTCTGATTCTGCATTAAAGTTCTCTGCTGGCACTAATGTAGGATCTTCCTGTTTGGGCTCAGATTCCATCTTCACTTCTTCATCCAATTCTTCTTCTGTTTTATTCTTCACAGCCTCCACAAAACCTTTACCAGCTGAAATAATACCCTTCTTATGTAGAAAGATTCAACATACCCAGTAATAGTTGAATGATCTGTGATCATTTCGGTCATAAGATGATCATTAACAATAAGTTCAGGATATATATAAAAACAAACTTTGAGAGAAAGGAAATATCATTGTGAAAAAGGACATATTGCATATTATAATGGGCAATTCTTCTATTTCCCATGAACTTTTCAAAAGTCTTCCGCTGCAGATACGTACGGTAAGTGAAAATTGAAATCAAACTATGTGGATATATAAACTGTTTATAGTATATAGTATATATGCCTTTTATTGACTAATATAATATATATGCAAGGTTATTGGTCAAATATTTGTACTCACATTTAGCGGCCATTTCTGGAGGTGGTCCTCCATTGACGAGAGATAAGAGAGAGTTTCGGTAGTCCCCTGATGTATCACTCTGAACAAAAATAAATCTATTTTACAAACCTTTTCCACTTGTTAATGCATTTTGACGCATCTACAACAGATGACTTTTGCAAACATTGTGAAACAGGAGAAATTGCTCTTTTACCACAAAGTTTTAAACTTTAATAACCCTTTTCTACAAATCTAAAGTGGACGACTTTAAAAAAGCTAGGCAAAAGTATAGAAAATCTTTACAAATGATGATATAGTTATCAAATAGATTTGAAAAGATGTGTCGAAATAGGTCTGCAAGTGGCAAAGGGTTAAATAATTTTGAAGCATCTGCGACTTTTGAAAACATTGTAGCAAATTCAATTTAATTATATATTTATACTATCATTTATAGAGTTTTTCCCTAACTTTGCCTAGATGTTTTAAATGTCGTCTGCTGCAGATGTTTCATGGCATGCAGCAGATTGTTATTAAAACATAAAAGGAAAAGAAAAAATTGCTTTTTATTATATTTCAAAATTGAAATTGCCCAGATTTTACAGTTTAGTCATTTGGTACTTTCAAAGCAGATAACCCTCAAAACAATATATAAATTAATGTTGGGGAAATAGAGAAAGTCTTTTCTCCTTTTCCAACAGTGTTTGTTTTTTCTTTGTCTCAAAATATATCTTTGATTTATTTAGATTTTAAAGTCAGAGACACCCATACTGGAAAAATAGAAAATAACACATCATGTATTGGGTTTAACACTTTCAAACATACACAGTCAATTTACAGTACACAACTTTAAAAACATTTTGGTAAAAATATGGAAAATTTCTTTAAATGAAAGTGAAAGTATAATAATTGAATAGAATTGGAACAATTGTTGCAAAAAAAGAAATTGCTCACAATGAGTATTTTCTCCTTATGTCACAATGTTTTCGAAAGTGGTCTGCTGCATAGGTGTCAGAAAGTGTCTGTATGTTGGAAAGGGTTAATGAAGCAATAAACGAGGTCATGAATACAATTCTTTTAATTATTAACATCAGCTCTGTCAGTAACTTGGAAAGGCTTTTGAGTTCAAAACCATACATGATAGACATGCCTTTAGGTGATTGAGAAAATTTACTGCAACTGGCATCATTTGTCTTCCATCAGTGACCTAGAATGTCAATGTGAGCAGGCAAACAGTATGTACATTTGTCTTTGAAATATTGTTCATTACATGGTGTAAACTCTGTTTATCTGTCTATATTTTTTATAACCACAAGAAAGAAAAAAATACTTATAAACTCACCGTTACAAATTCTGCTAACTTTTGACTTGTTAGTTTTTCAAATTCTTCCTTGATATTGACTAAATCGATCTCACATCTTGACACAATAACGCGAACAAGCGTGTCGTCGTCTGTCCCGAGACCTTTCATAGTTTTCTGTATTTGACGTGCAAAGTGCTCAAACTTGTTTTTAACACACCGCACTGAAACAAGAATTTAATTTCCTATAAACTACATGTACATGTAATATGAAAATGATAATTTTTGTCAAATATCATACCATTTTGCAATATAATACAAATACGTTTGAATAAATGAATGTGGGTAATGGAATGGTGATGGCATAAGTTTTCTTGAAGAAAATCAATAGACAGAACTTTCTTGTTTTAACCCTTTCCCTCATATAGACACCTCTGCAGCAGACGGCTTTTTAAAAACATAGTGACAAAAGAAGAAATTACAATTTCTTCTTTTGCCACAATGTTTTCCACTTTGCGTCATAGGTTTTCCATTCAATTATGGAGCTTTTCTATGTTTTGACAAAATACATTCAAAGTCGTCTGCTGCAGAATTTTCATATGAGGGAAAGGGTTAAACCTTTCCCACCTGCCGACGGAATTTAAAAACATTGTGGCAAAAGAAGAAATTGCTCACACTGATTTCTCAGCAAAAGGAGAAAGTGCTGACAAAGATCTCTTCTTTTGCAGTAATGTGTTAAACTCTATTCATTAATAATACATTTATTTATTATTATTATTTAACTAGACAGGAGGACAAGACGATCTGAATTGTTCAGAAATGCAAAATTGTACCTACATCATGAGCTGTTTCTCCTTTTGCCAAAATGTTTTCAAAAGTCGTCTGCTGTAGAGGTGTCAGAAAGTGTCTGTATACATTTTGGAAAGGTTTCAGAC
Source organism: Serripes groenlandicus (assembly GCA_031761405.1). Taxonomy (NCBI): domain Eukaryota; kingdom Metazoa; phylum Mollusca; class Bivalvia; order Cardiida; family Cardiidae; genus Serripes; species Serripes groenlandicus. The sequence goes on along the minus strand of JASEVX010000003.1, from coordinate 137,991,719 downwards.
CCCTCTAAATCCTCAAATCTTGTAAACAACTACCTATGATCAGCGTTCCCCTGAGAATATCCCGACATTTCACTCTTCAGGGACTCTTCTATACTCTAGTAAACACCTATCTATGGTCAACATTCCCCTGAGAATAACCCCTGACATTTCACTCTTCAGGGACTCTTCTATACTCTAGTAAACACCTATCTATGGTAAACATTCCCCTGAGAATATCCCCTGATATTTCACTCTTCAGGGACTCTTCTATACTCTAGTAAACACCTTCCTATGGTAAACATTCCCCTGAGAATATCCCCTGATATTTCACTCTTCAGGGACTCTTCTATACTCTAGTAAACACCTACTTATGGTCAACATTCCCCTGAGAATATCCCCTGACATTTCACTCTTCAGGGATTCTTCTATACTCTGGTAAACACCTACCTATGGTAAACATTCCCCTGAGAATATCCCCTGATATTTCACTCTTCAGGGACTCTTCTATACTCTAGTAAACACCTACCTATGGTAAACATTCCCCTGAGAATATCCCCTGACTTCTCACTCTTCAGGGTTTCTTCTATACTCTGGTAAACACCTACCTATGGTCAGCATTTCCCTGAGAATATCCCCTGACATTTCAAACTTCATGACATCTTCTATACTCTAGTAAACAATTACCTATGGTTAACATTCCCCTGAGAATATCCCCTGACATTTCACTCTTCAGCGCCTCTTCTATGCTCTTCTTGGAGATTTTCTGGTATTCTTCAAAAGTAGCCCTCAACTGCGGGTAACTTCTTGTGACAAGTATTGTGTTGAACTTAGATTCATCTGTTCCCCATTTCTTTTCACCAGCCTGAAAAAATAACCATTGAATCTGTTTGCCCTTTCCCACAAGTAGACACTTTTTATGGTATCTGAAGCAGCTGACTTTTAGGAATATGGTGATGAAAGAAAACACTATTCATGATGTGCAATTACTCCTTTTACCAGCCTGTTTTCATTTCTATTCCTGATTACTCTCTGCATGAGATGTGTTGTATATTATGATCACTTTAAAATAGTTATCAGAACAATAGAAATACTGACAGCAGATTTGCTAAATTGATGCCTCTACAGCAGATGATTTTTGAAAAAAATCCATTTGAGGAATACTTTTTTTTTCTGACAATGATTTCAAAATAAACCTTCCAATTTTCTTAATATAATCTGTTCTGCTCATATATTTTCTGCATCAACATTATAATTCCAATGTCATGTTTGTAAATATAATGTGAAAATTGCTGCAGGTGAGCATTTTGTCTTTTTTAAACACTTTCTGACATTCAACCAAACTGTAGCAGTCGACCTTGGGATCATCTAGAAAAATTACCGACTATATCTATAAATGAAAATAATATAATTGAATATAGTTGGAAATATTGTGACAAAAGGAGAAATTGTTAATTATGATAAAATTCTCCTTTTGCCACAATGTTATCAAAAGTTATCTGCTGCGGATGCCTTTAAATGTGTAAATGTTTTCAAATGTTTATGCGCACGACTCTGCAAAAGTTATCTACTTTAGGTAAAAGAATTGTAATATTTACCTGATATAGTTCTTTAGCGTCTTGATTGGCCTTGTTTCGATCGACCTCTTTGCCGTCGCTCCTGTTAGCCTGAACTAATGATACCATCAGCTTTTTAAAGCTACCAGACGTATCAGATATAATATCTTTCTCTAATTCTCTGTTGAATTCTGAAGTACAAGTACATAGATAAAAGGTTAACCTTTTCCCACATACAGCAAATCTGCATCAGCCATTTAATAACTTTAAAACATTTAGCCAAAAATATGGAAACTCTCTTTAAATGAAAGAACAATGATTTCAAAAGTTGTCTGCTGCAGCAGTGTCCAAAAGCATCTGTTTGTGGTAAAGGGTTAAAATAAATGTAAAGCAAAATGTTTTATAACCCTTTCCCAATCACAACAAATATGATAATGCAGAAGACTTTGAAAAATATTTAGCCAAAAATTCTTGATAAGTGAAAGTATAAGTATTAAATGAATAAAACATTTTTGCAAAAGGAGAAATTGCTCATGAAGAGCAATTAACACTTTTTCAATAAGGTTTTCTGCTTCCCATACATCAAAATGCATTTATGAAGTGTAACTCCTATTGAAAGAGCTCGTCATTTGTGATACACTTTTATCCCAAAAAGGACTTTCTTGACAGTCATTTTAAAACATTATTGAACCAGCTGGTGGATCACTAACCAGCCATATGAAAAAGAATTCCACAGTTACTGTGGGATTCGAACATTCAACCTCCCACTCCTCATCAATAGGCTACACATTCAAATTCATAGAAAAAATAATTAAACAGTTTACTTGAAATAATACTTTCAGTCTTCCACTTTGAAAACATTTAAGAACAAAAATGTAACTTCTGGAAAACCAATTTCTATGTATGTGGGAGGATTTCTTTTACTCTAGAGGAATTTGAACCTTGAACCTTTGGATTGCATAAAATTGAATAAGGTGGATGCTCACTTTCTTTGTAGACCCTCTTCACCTCTGTTAGTTGGGCATTTGACCTGGTACAGACAATCTCTATCAGCACATCCTCATCCGTGCCCAAACCTTTCATAGCTTTATTTAGCTGGTGGGCATCAAACTCCGCAGGGCCCATACACAGACACTTCATTGTACTCAGGAAGTTACCACTCAAATCACCTTTCAGATCATCTACCAATTCCTGAGGGATACACAAATAAAGTCCTCAGAGACATATTCACCAATATTTTGACTTCATGTTAGTTAATTCTAAATTGGAAGAATATTCAAAATGTCCAAAGAACACAAACTCTGATTAACTAATCATAAATCGTATATCTGTAATTATTTATTATTAAAATTAGAATTATATTTAGAAAGATTGGTGAAAAAAGACCCAGGGGCGTATTCAAGGTTCTGAAATCCTCATTTGATCTCCTAATCCTATACTGTGAACACTCAAAGGGATTCTCCCAGTGAGACTTTCTTTTTGGTACCCATAAAATAGGTCTCATTGCTCAATAAGATAAGATTTTTTTTCAGTGGCACCAACCTGTAGACTTCTCCTTTTCTAGGTCTTTGACAGAATGAAAGAAAAGAGGTAGCAAAGATATAGGGGGACAGGATTTAACACTTTTCCCAATATTCTACTTTAAGCAGAATTTTTACAAAGACACTAGAATTGGCTGCAACGCATGCAGAAATACATATTGCTAAATGTCATAAAATTAACAGAAAAATCTTACTTTTCCAAACATAATTTTGTAGGCCTGCACCAGTTCAACTCGTTGAGGACTAGCCCTGTAACACAGCACATTATAAATGGCCTCCTCATCCGTACCTATAAACAAATTATATTTACATTCAGTTTACAATTATCCCATTTCATAATGCCATATTAAAAGTGAAATCTGCTTTGAAAACATCTGAAGAAAACTCTCTCCTTGCATGTAATTAAAATAAGTAAAATTGTTTTAACCCTTTCCCTCATACGACAATTCTGCAGTCAGCAGACGACTTTGAATGTATTTTGTCAAAAAATAGAAAATCTCTAAATGAATATTGAATGGATAACCTATGACTAAAAGTAGAAAACATTGTGTCAAAAGGAGAAATTGCTCGTTTTGAGCAATTTCTTCTTTTGTCACTATGTTTTCAAAAAGCGGTCTGCCGCAGAGGCGTCAGAAAGCGTCTATATGAAGGAAAGGATTAAACAAGATTGTTTTAAAAATAAACATGTGACAAATGCAAATAACCCATTAACGGTTTTCCACATACATTACGGCCCCCAAACATCAGACGACTTTTGTCATTACCCCTTTTGCCACAATGGTTTCAACTCTATTCCATTATTATACTTTCATTTACAAGGATCTTTTATATTTTTGCCAAGATGTTTTCAAAGTCTTCTGCTGTAAAATTGGTTTAGTGGGAAATGGTTAAGTAAACATGCATTGGCCATATTGACAGACAGACTAATGGACAGACGCAGTAGAAGTGATACCCCAGTGTCAACCTGAGTAAAGCATGGGATGCAAAACTAATGTTTCCAAATGAAATTCTGTGTTGACTTACCAAGACCTTTCATAGCTTTGTGTAGCACTTCTGCATCTTGTTCTGCATTGAATTTAGGATATGGCATCAGAGTTCCTTCTTGCTGTAAAATAAAGAGACGTTCACTATCAACAATTAGCCCTTTCCCACTTGTAGACGCATTTTGAGGCATCTGCAGCAGACGACTTTTGAAAACATTGTGGCAAAAGAAGAAATTGCTCAAAACAACTCTATTTAAAAGGAAAACTGATTTATTGAGATTTTTCATGCTTATGTCAATTAGTTTTAAAAGTCTTCTGCTGCAGAATTGTTGTTTGTAAGAAAGGCCTTACTGCTGTGTACCCTTTCACTTCTACATCAAAATGTTCCTTGGTTATTTACTGATAATTAACCCTTTCCCTCATATAGACACTTTCTGACGCCTCTGCAGCAGACGGCTTTTTGAAAACATATTGACAAAAGAAGAAATTGCTCAAAGCGAGCAATTTCTCCTTTTGCCACAATATTTTCCACTTTTAGTCATAGGTTATCCATTCAATTATAGAGATTTTCCATTTTTTGACAAAATATGTTCAAAGTCGTCTGCTGCAGAATTGTCGTATGAGGGATAGGGTTAACAAAACTTTCCTGATACAGATGAATATAGATGTGTTTGCAGTAGAGAACTTTTGAACATATTGTAGGAAAAAGTACTATAAAAGAACATTTTCTACTCTTCTCACAATGTTGTCACATCTGTTTCAATATCATACTTCAAATCTTTTGAGATGTTGCACTTATTTCGTGATATAATCATAAAGCAGACGACCAATCAATTGACCCTTTCCCACATATGGACTGCTTGTAATGCCTCTGCAGTAGTCGACTTTCGTCTATAGGTACATAAGGTACCTTTGTGCATGTTTGTTTATATCTTTAGAACTAATACTTTCAAGCTGGTATTAGCAAAGTGTAGTTTTATTAAAACGAAAAGGAATGGCTTATGCTCAGTAGTATCTGATGTAAAGATATAAAGATAAAATATATGATGCATACATTTAAATCTTCTGTTTCCATTGCAAAGTATGGATCAGATTTCTTCTGTTTGGGCTTGGGTTTGGGTTTGGGTTCTTCCTTCTTTTCCTCTTTTTTGGGTTTTGGTGGTGGGGGCGGTTCTTCTTTCTTCTTTTTTTTCTCTACTGGAGGAGTCTTTCTTATTGAACCCCCTGGAAAAGAAATCATCAACTTACTTTGTTTGACAGATGAAAAATGTATTAAAAGCAAAGTTCTTCAGCAGATTTTGTTTTTTACCCATTTTGATAATCAAAACTTTTGACAGTGCTGTACAGAGAGTATTTTTTCAAGTGTTTAAAACTAGCCATTTCACATTCTCCACATGTTTAACCCTTAACCATATGCAATTTAATGACATTTGAAAATATTGTGGCAAAAGGAGAAATTGAGTATGATGAGCAATTTCTCTATTTGCAACAATGTTTTTAACTCAATTCACTAATTATACTTTCTTTTGGACAGATTTCCCATATTTTAATTTAAAGTCTTCTACTTCAGATTTGTTGAATGGAAAAAGGGTTAATAACATCATTGTAACCTAGAACTTATTAACACTTTTGGAAAATAAGAAATCTGATTTTGAAAACATCTTAACCAAAATATGGAAAACATCTATAAATGAAATTATAATTATCAAAATGCGATTACATAAATATCATATGACACTACTTGTTTGGTTTCTATTGGAACGCGGAAACCAAACTATGAAAATGTCCTCATGTCAGCGGTTTGATGTCATTACGTTAGTCACTTTGGCGCCAAACCAGTAATTTTTATGTAGAAATATGGTAAACGTTTTTCACTTTATGTGATAAATAGAATATCTCATTCATGTTTATTTATTATCAATTTTAATAAACTCGTTAACCAAGCTAAATATGACGCTCGCTAAGGCTCGCGGCATATAATCTTAGTGAACTTGTTTAATAAAAGTGATAATAAATAAACACTCATGAAATATCCTCTATTTCTTGAATGGAGTTCAAAACATTGTTGCTAAAGGAGAAATAGTTCTTGATGAGCACTGATTTCAAATGCTTTCTGCTGCAGATACATCAGCAAGCATCTGTTTAGTGTCTGTGGGATAGGGTTACAAAGAATAATAACTTACTTGGAACTCCTGGTTTAGCCATAACCAGCTTGAGTTCATAACAGTCCTTGTCATCTTTAAAGGAGGCCTCCAACATCTGAAATTCAAAGATGAATTTAAATGTTTACATGATATATTTTGTTGTTGTGTGCTTTTAACCCTTTACCACATTTTGTTTCCTCTGCAGCAGACAAATTTTGAAAACATTGTGGCAAAAGGAGAAATTACTCAAATTGAGTAATTTCTCCTTTTTTCACAATGTTTTCAATTCTGTTCAATCATTTAACCCTTTTCCACATACATCAAACCTGCAGCAGACAACTTTGAAAGCATGTTGGCAAAAACCTAGAAAGTCTCTATGAATGAAGGTGAAATAAATGTAAATAGTTGAAAACGTTGTGGTAAACGGAGAAATTGCTCGTTTTGTTTTCAAAAGTCATCTGCTCCAGAGACGTCAGAAAGCTTCTATAAGTGGGAAAAGGTTAACTTTCATTTAGAGAGATTTTTCATATTTTTACAAAGATGTTTGCAAAGTTGACCGCTGCAGATATATTGTCTGCAGGGAAAGTGTTAAGTAAAAGTTCATTGGATACACTGACAGACCAATGTCAACCTTAGTTAGGCATGGGTTAAGAAATTTATATCTTTGAATGATGAACAATGTAGTGTTGACATAGCAAGACCAAGTTATCAATTCTATTCAATAATTATACTTTTATATATAGTTAATTTTTTCATAGTTTTGCCTAGATGTGTTCAAAAGTCTTCTGCTACAGATTTACAAATTCAATTAAAAATATAACATCACCAAAATTACAAAACAAGAGGGCCATGATGGCCCTAGTTCGCTCACCTTAATTATACAATGTACTGCAATGCAAAACACATCAAGACAATTATTCTGAATGCAACCTCCAAAGTGTTAACAAGATTGTCCTTCATTTGGCCTAGTGATCTATATTTTTTTACCTGATATGACCCATATTCCAACATGGACTAGATATCATCAAGACAACATTCTGACAAAGTTTCAACTTGCTCAAAGTAAAAATGCAGCCTCCGGAGTTTGAACAATATTTTCCTTTATTGACCTTGTTTCTGACCTAATATGACCCATATTCGAACTTGACCTAGATATAATTCAGACAAACATTCTGACAAGCTGCTGAAGCAAAAAATGCAGCATCCAAAGTGTTAACAAGATTTTCCTGCAACTAGATATCATTTAAATAAACATTCTCATCAAATGTCAACCTGCTGTAGCAAAAAAATGCGTCTTCTACAGAGTTAACAAGATTTTCCTTCATTGTGGCCTAGTGACCTAGTTTCTGACCCAATATGTCCCATATTCAAACTTGACCTAGATATCTTTAAGACAAACATTCTGACAAAATTTTAAACTTCTGAAGCAAAAATGCGGCCTCTAGAGTGTTAACAAGATTTTCCTTCAATTTGACCTAGTGACCTACTTTTTGACCCAACATGATCCATTTTCAATCTTGACTTACATATCATTGAGACAAACATCCTGATAAGGTTTCATCATGCTCAAGTTAAAAATGCAGTATCCAGAGTGTTAACAATATTTCCCTTCAATCTGGCCTAGTGACCTACTTTTTGACCCAACATGACCCATGTTCAAACTTGACCTACATATCATCAAGACAAACATTCTGATAAAGTTTCAACATGCTCAAGATATCATTCAGCTAAACATTCTGACCAAATTTCAAAAAATTACAGTTTTAACAAGATTTCCCTTCAATTTGGCCAGTGACCTAGATTTTGACCAAATATGACCCATATTCGACCTTGACCTAGACATTTTTAAAACAAACATTCTGACAAAATTTCAAACTGCTGAAGCAAAAATTGCAGCCTGGGTGTTAACAAGATTTTCCTTCAATTTGACCTAGTGACCTACTTTTTGACCCAACATGACTGATGTTCGAACTTGACTTACATATCATCAAGACAAACAATCTGATTAAGCTTCAACATGCTCAAGTTGAAAATTTGGTCTCCAGTGTTAACAAGATTTCCCTTCAATTTGACCTAGTGACCTAGTTTTTGACCTCATATGGCCCAGTTTTGAACTTGTCCAAGATTTCATGAATATTGGATGCAAAATGTAGCCTGTGTTCACAAGCCCAAATGTTGTCGACGCACAACGGACGTACGCCGGACAAAATGTGATCACAACCTATGCACAAAGTGCAAGGTGAGCTAAAAAGAAGGGAGTTTTGCAATTTTTTAGCAATTTCTTCATTTTACTTTATCCCATAACCACTTCTTTCACCTCCGCAGCAGATGTCATTTGAAAACTGTGTATATTATTTAAAATGGAGAGATTACTCAAAACAAGCAATTTGTCTGTTTCCCGCAGAGTTTATAACTCTATATTAATAATAAATAGCCATTTCAAATATGTTTGATTTAACTATTCAGTAAGGCTTCTGGCCTATACAATTAAATTACTTACTCATCTGAATTCAAAAGTTTGATTAATTCATAAACTTGTTGTTCAAAAGCCAAGTCTATTTCATTAACATTTTACCACATGTAGACATATTTTCAAGCATCGGCGTCAAATGACTGAACTATTTTGGCAAAAGGAAAAAATGATACTTTCCAACATACAACAAATCTGCAGCAGACGACTTTGAAAACATAGTGACAAAAACCTGAAACTTCTCCAAAACTGAAAGCTTAATCGTTAAAAAGAGTTGACTACATTGTGGAAAATTGTGGCAAAAGGGGAAATTGCTCATCTTGAGCAATTTCAACTTTGGCCACAATGTTTTTAAAAGTCGTCTGCTGCAAATGTGTCGGAATGCATCTGCAAGTGGGAAGTGGTTAAGTTCCATGTGGGAAAGGGCTCATCAACCTACCTTTCCTATCTTTGGTTCAGACACTGGTAGTCTAAACTCTTTGTTGTTTTTTGCAAATTCTAACATATGTGCGTAGATATGCATTATGTTTCCGTTGAAATCCCCTGCAAAGAAAACAATTTCCATATAAAATCTGATTTAGTCTTCTGAAGTAAATGTAAAAGGCAGCATTATAAAAGGTTTAAACCCTTTCCCATATGCAGATGGTTTATGACTCATCTGCAGGCAACGATATTTGAAAATGCTTGAAAAAGGAGAAATATTGCGCAAAATAAGTATTATTCTTTTGCCACAAAGTTTTCATTTCTAATCAATCATCATAATTTTTTAAATTTGAAATTTCCCATATGCAGATGCAGATGCATTATGACTCATCTGCAGGCGTGAGGATGTTTGAAAATGCTTGGAAAAGGAGAAATATTGCTCAAAATAAATATATCATTCTTTTGCCACAATATTTTCAATTCAAATTTTCATAAGTGGAAACTTGCAATAAATTTACCTACATGATTTCAAAGTAATCTACTGCAGAATTGTTGCATGTGGGAAAAGGGTTAACTGTTTCGCAGATAGATAAAACTTTTTATGACCCCCCAGATCACTTATGAAAATATGAGGAAAGGAAAAATGATAATAAGGTACATTTTTTCTTTTCCTTTTTTTCCCCACTATATTTCCTTCTTTTTCAAAACATTATACCATAAATTGTCCAGATTTTCCTTCAATTTCTTCCAATGGTTTCAACTTTGAAGAGTCTTTTAAAAGCCAGGGATACCTTTCCCACCTGCAGACGCATTTTGACGTAATAGCAGCAGACGACTTTTGAAAACATTGTGGCCAAAGGTGAAATTGCTCATGATGATAAATGTTTTCAACTTTATTTAACAATTAAGCCATCTTTTATGGAGATTTTTTCAGGTTTTAGTCGTCGTCTGCTGCAGATTTGCTGTATGTGGGAAAGAGTTCAAATTACTCTAGTTGGACATACAAATGCAACAGTGATACTGATTGACTAATGTATTTGCCATTGCGCTAAAAGGGATTGGGTTGAAAAGTTGAAAAGACTTTTATCATTTACGAATCAGCAGTCTATAGAAATGGATCAGTTGCCAAAGATTACTTACAACAGTAAACCCTTTCCCTCATACAACAAATCTGCAGCATATGACTTTGAAATCATCTTGACAAAACACAGAATATCTCTTTAAATTAAGGTATAATTGCTGAAAAAAGTTAAGAAAATTGTGGCAAAAGGCAAAATTGCTCATCATGAGCAATTTCTCCTTTTCTCCTTTTGTCACAATGCTTTCAAAAGTCCTCTGCTGCAGAGGCATCAGAAAGTGTTTAAGTGGGAAAGGGTTAACCTGGCATATTTTAAAGATTCACAGAGAAAATATGTAACATCTGGATCTGCGACAGTTGAAAACATGAATGGAAATGGATTAACCCTTTCCCTCATATAGACACTTTCTGATCCCTCTGCAGCAGACGGCTTTTTGAAAACAATGACAAAAGAAGAAATTGCACAAAATGTTTTCTACTTTTTGTCATAGGTTATCCATTCAATTATGGAGATTTTTTATGTTTTGACAAAATATGTTCAAAGTCGTCTGCTGCAGAATTGTCTTATGAGGGAAAGGGTTAATTGCTCATTTGAAGCAATTTCTCCTTTTTCCAGAATGTTTTCTAAATTTGTCTTCTGTATTGGAAATATTCTGTGAATTCTTTCAAAATATCAGACAATAAAAAACTTTTAATAACTTCAATAATTCAACTTAAATAATTTCTGCATCTTAATGATATCTATTGTTATAATTTGTTCTAGTGGTGAACTTTTCCATTGTTAAACCCTTTCCCTCATACGGCAATTCAGCAGCAGACGACTTTGAATGTATTTTGTCAAAACATAGAAAATCTCCATAATTGAATGGATAACCTATGACAAAAAGTTGAAAACATTGTGTCAAAAGGAGAAATTGCACGTTTTGTGCAATTTCTTCTTTTGTCACTATGTTTTCAAAATGCCATCTGCTGCAGAGGCGTCATAAAGCATCTATTTGAGGGAAAGGGTTAAACTGTTTTAAATAGAATTTCTGGGTTTAAACAAATAACACAGAGCTTGATGAATTGTTTGAAAACACTTTTATTAGTGAAATATGTAAGTCTTTGTGAAGCGAAGTTTGATATAAAAAGTTAAATTAAAAATAAAATGCAGAAAATATAATAATCTATGTAATGACTACGGTATATCTATCAAAAAGATGCAGAATGTAAAAAGTAAACATGCAGACTAGGGCTTTAGTTTACAAATATATGACCAGCGCTCTGAGAAATCCAACCTTAGCATATCTATCAAAGCTCAAGAAAGGTGTTTTTTTTTTCCATTGTATTAATTCTTTATTTGACCTGTTGTGTGTACTCAAAAGAATTTGTCTTAGTGAGACGATTCTTTTGAGTACCCACAACATTGGTTTTAATGAGTTCTTAGACAGAAATGATCAAAGAGAGACCTGATTTCTTTATCATCTTTATCTAGTCCTCATTGTTTATGATTATTGTGGATAATCCATGCAATCCTGTCTAAATGGAGAATGTTTATCAAAAGTTTCTTGATTATTTCTGTGACTAATTGATGGACAGTATAGAACTAGATCAAACTGTGATTATGTATATTGGTCTGGATCTACACTGAGTCAAATTCTCTATGGTTGGTTTTTCTAGACCATTACTCATATACAACAAGACAATACTATCAATATACTCACTAAAATGCACAATAATATGAGTCGTGCTCTGCAAAAACCAACCTTAAGAAATTTGTGATCAGTGAAGATCAGATGAGCATGCACTTTTGCAGTATAAACTTGATCTGCAATGGTCATGAAACAGTCACAGAAGTGTTCAAGAAACTTCAGACAAGCGGTTTTTTATAAGAATCAGATGGTAAAAATATTCAGACATATCTTTATCTACACATGTGACAAATACACTAAGGTTGGTTGACTCATTTGAACAATACAAGGTTGGTTGACTCATTTGAACAATACACATTTCGAGAGCTTGGCGTAAAACGGTTGTAACTAAAATTTGTATTTTGTTACCAAGGTTAATCACCTCGCTGTGAAGTCTTTAAATGCATTAAATCATTTTTCTTGGTAAGCAATGGAAATTTAGGTACCATTGCTCATTCTGAGCAATGGCACCTAAATTTGCATTGTTTACAAAGGGGTCAAAATTGCCCCTAAATCAGGGTTTTCAAAATAGGTTTTTAGTTACAACCGTTTCACGCCAAGCCCTCGATTTGCTTTTTCATATAAATATAAGTTTCATGCAGTATAAATGTTAATACATGTAGTGCTTTTTGCAAACTCTAAACAGAAACAAAACTCTTCACTTATTTATCATTTTTCTTGGCTCATTTAACCCTTACCCTCATATAGACGCTTTCGAACGCCTCTGCAGCAGACAGCTTTTTGAAAACATAGTGACAAAAGAAGAAATTGCACAAAACGTGCAATTTCTCCTTTTGCCACAATGTTTTCCACTTTTTGTCATAGGTTATCCATTAAATTATGGAGATTTTCTATGTTTTGACAAAATACGTTCAATGTCGTCTGCTGCAGAATTGTTGTCTAAAAAAAAAAGGGGGCATTACTGAATAATTATTAAAGCCAGTGTAATGCGCCTTGGTATAGACATGCATATTATTCCTAGGAAAATGTTCAACGGTTTTTCGAATTACGAGGAAAGATTAAAGTTTTGTAACGACGCCAAGGGCATCACATTGGCCAGACTTTTTCTTCTTCGAAAGCTAACAATTATATTTAAATTTTCTTTTGTAAAAGCAAACCTTAATGGAACCCTTTTCCCCAAAATAGGCATTAATTGTTGACTTAGTGACATACAAATTTTGAAAACATTTTTGAAAAAAAGTACTTTCTACTTTTCCCACAACATTTTCAATTGAGTTTCTAAGTTATACTACCACTTCCAAGATGTAACACTAATTTCCAAGGCTGATAACCCTTGATGTATCATATCAAATATACAATTAAAGTAAGCTTGGCACAGAACCACTGTTAATTGTCAACCCTGATGAATACAATAATCAGATGCTAAATGTGTTACTGAAAAGGAAATTCATATCTAAATCTAAGTTGTGTCTGTCTGCGGCTACCACTATAAGCCCTACCTCCTCCAGGACTGACTGCATTCAGGGTCGGGTCTTTGTACACAGGAACTTCAATCCTCTCTGGTTCTTGGGGCGGGGGTGGGGGCGGAGCTAACTGAGGTTGTTGTGGCTGTGTTTGTCTTGAATTCATCATTTGTCTCAAATCCCCTACGGTTACATGTTTTGTTTCAGGGTTACAGCTCTATAATATAAGAAATGGAAAGGTAAACAAGAAGATTGACTACACTTTTTACTGCTGTCTTTTCAGTTAAACCAGAGATGTCCCTGGTTAAACCAACCAGATATGGAAGTCTTTGTTACCCTGGGAACACTTAGTTAACCCTTTTCCAAATACAATAAATCTGCAGCAGACGACTTTGAAAATGTGTACTAAAAAATATGGAAAAATCTCTATAATTGTTGGTATAATTACTGAAAAAAAAGTTGAAAACATTGTGGCAAAAGGAGAAATTGCTCCTTTTGAGCAATTTCTCCTTTTGTCACGATGTTTTCAAAAGTTGTCTGTTGCAGATGCGTCAAATGCGTCTACAGTAGGGAAAGGTTTAACAAATTACCACATGCTGACACTTTTTGGAAACATGGTAAATGCATAAATGGAGACATTCCTCATGAGCAATTTTTTTCTTTTGCCATAATATTTTCAGCTCTCTTTTTAGTTATAGGGGTTTTCCATATTTTTGTTAGGTGTTTTTAAAGTATTCTGCTGCAGATTTATAGTATGTGTATTTTGGAAAGGGTTATTCCTTTCTCTGATGCCTTACAAAGCATATGACTCGCAATAACATTGTGAGCAACTTTTCCTGCAATGTTTTCAACACTGTGTCAAAATTACAAAATGTCTAAATGTAACACTATTTCCCTCAGGTGAATTTGAAATCAGACTCTAAAAATCTCATATCATGTCAACGGCTAAGTCATGTTGACTACTTAACCCTTTCCCTCATATGGCAATTCTGCAGCAGACGACTTTGAACGTATTTTGTCAAGAAATAGAAAATCTCCATAAATGAATGGATAACCTATGACAAAAAGTGGAAAACATTGTGGCAAAAGGAGAAATTGCACGTTTTGTGCAATTTCTTCTTTTGTCACTATGTTTTCAAAAAGCTGTCTGCTGCAGAGGCGTCAGAAAGCGTCTATATGAGGGAAAGGGTTAACAAGAACTGTCAGAGGAAAGCGCGCTCAACTTTTGTGTGCTTGCCAATAAAACATAACCAAGTACTTGATCATATAATTTATAAGCTAAACACTTTATAAATCCAAAAAGGGTCATAATTTAAAAAAAATAACTTAACCGTGTTATGTTCTCTTGGCTGTTGGTGGAGGTAGTGATTGTAAATACATATTGTAAGTGTTTAAGCTATATCTCTAAAGGTTTTGAAAAGAATTGATTTGGTATGAATAACTTAATTAACCAAAATTCTAAATCGAAAAAGAGCCATAATTCTTAAAAAAACATTGACAAGAGTTATGAACTCTTGTCTGTTGTTGGATGTAATGACGGTAAATAAATATTGTTAGTGTATAAGCTATACATTTGTATCTCTAATGCTTTTGAAAAAAAGTGAGGTGGCACGAAAGTTATGTACTCTTGTCTGTTGATGGAGGTAATGATGGTGAACAAGTGTTGTAAGTGTATAAGCTAAATCTATAATGGTTTTGAAAAAAAGTGGGGTGGTACAAAAAACTTAACCAAGGTGTGCACCAACACCAACGTGAGTAGGAAAGCTAGCCTTTTATTCAAAAAGTTGAGTTAAAAATGTTTTTCAAACAGGTTTCTCAGAGAGCATTTTCCTTCATAAGAGAATTAAACCATTTCCCACATGTATGCAGAAACATTTTGACGTTTAATTATCAAATTCAGGCAAAAGGAGAAATGACCGAAAATTCATTGTAAAAGAGTGAACCTGAGTATCATAAGAATCACACTGGATCTGATCCTGTTATCTAACATGATCTTTATTTAAATTATAAATACAAATATAATAAAAAGAAATGAAATAACTAATCACATTAACCCTTTACCTAAAACCGATAACTTTTGACATATCTGCTACAGACACTGTGCTTCTGTTTGGAAAGAAGCTAAAGTAAAACCATTATTTAAGAAAGGGCCATCAACTGATGTAAATAACTATAGACCTATATCTATTTTACCTACATTATCCAAACTTATTGAAAAACATGTACATGCCTCGTTTACTGATTTTTTAAATATATTTAAATTATTGCATACTACACAAAGCGGTTTTCGTAAAGGCCATTCCACCCAGTCAGCGTTGGTATATACTATTGATAAATGGCTTAAAGCGTTAAATGAAGGTTGTTATGTTGGAACTGTTCTAATAGATTTTCGTAAAGCATTTGACCTTTGTGATATTTCAATTTTACTTAAAAAATTGACTATATATAAATGTAATGAAAGTGCAATAAATTGGTTTCGTTCGTATTTAACAAACCGAAAACAAATCGTCTCTATTAATAACGTAATGTCTACTGATAAGATAGTTACATGTGGTGTGCCACATGGTTCTATACTTGGGCCATTATTATTTTTATTATTCATTAACGATTTGCCACTTATCATGTCGGGTATAATTTCTTCCGTAGATTTGTTTGCCGATGATACAACACTCTATGATATAAATAAATGTAAATATGCGCTTGAATCTAACTTGAATAAATCATTAAAAACACTCGAAAAATGGTGTTTATTAAATGGCATGCAATTAAATACAGAGAAAACAAAAGTGATGCTCATCACAACCCAGCAAAAGAGAGCTTCAACTGAAAATTCGCTTGCACTGACCTACAAAAATGTTGATCTTGCAGTCAGTACCGAAGAAAAACTGCTTGGAGTAAATTTAGAAAATAATTTAAAATGGGGAAGTCATGTTAGAACAGTAACGAAAAAAGTATCATCATATCTCTGGCTATTATCCCGAATAAGCGAATATTTAACGGATAAATATAAACTTATTTATTATAAAGCCTATATTCAGCCGCATTTAGACTATTGTAATATTATTTGGGGAAATACAACTGTTTATAATAAAAATAAAATTCATCGTTTGCAGAAGAGGGCATGTAAACTAATATTAGGAATAAACTATACCGATTTTGAAAGCGCATTAAAAAATCTAAATATAATTAAATTTGAAGATAGAGTTACATTTAATAAAGCAATAGCAATGTTTAAAATAGCGCACGATGATAGTCCAAATTATCTGCGTGATATGTTTAAGATGAACGCAAGTTAATACAACTAGTACTATAACATTAAGATCGGTAACTAATATGAACTTTTGGATTCCCCAAAGTAAACTTGAAATATATAAAAATAGTTTGTCATATTCCGGTCCTATAGTGTGGAATAGTCTTCCAAAAGAGATAAAAATGTGTCAGAAGCTAACCTCTTTCAAAAATTTGTATTTAAAATGGGCATTTAACTGAAGAAAAATAACAGGTTGATTGCCTTCTTTTCATGTGTTGATATTTCATGTCATTTTATCATGTACATATTTTATTATGTTTTATGTGTATATTTTTAACATGTTATTATGCTTTTATTGAGGGCCCCATGGAAGATTAGTGTCCAGTCACTAAATGGGTCACCCTCACAAAATAAAGTCTTTACTTACTGTCTGATGCCTCTGCAGCAGATGACTTTTGAAAACATAGTGGCAATATGAGAAATCGCTCATAATGAGCAATTTCTCCTTTTGCCACAAGGTTTTCGAGCAATTTCTATTTTGCCACAATGTTTTCAACGATTAAACTTTTATTTATAGACATTTTCCCTATTTTTTCATAGATATTTTCAGTCGTCTGCTGCAGATTTGTTGTAAGTGGGAAAGGGTTAAACATATTTTGTAAAAGTACAAATCGCTCATAATGAGCTATCGTTCCTTTCCCAGACTCTAAAATAGCTTATGTGATGATTATTTAAACAGAACATGATATGTTTTGTATTGAATAATTTGAAAATCAGAGCCAAACAATTGAATATTTGAAATATTGGAAGAGGAATTTAGAAGGAGTTGAAAGCATTGTGGGGAAAAGAGAAATTACTCACAAACAATTTCCCATTTTCCAACAATGTTGTTTTGAGTCATCTGAATCAGGTGGCAAGGGGTAAATAAACATACGGTAAAAAATTTCACCAGACCAATTCAGATTTCAAAATTTCCGAGTCCTGAACCTACCTGTAACATATTTTCTGTAAGATACCCATACTGGGTGGTGTAGGGGTTACAAATCCCTGGGGGACCTAGATTCACTGTGCCTGGAACTCCACCTTGCACATAAGGGGGTGGGGCACCTCCCCAAACATTTATCTGGGTACCCGAGTAATTTGTGGGGTTGAAAGGACCATCAGGTATTTGTGGGGCGGCTGTAGAAATAAATAAACAGTCAAATCTATTAATCCTTTCCCTCATACGACATTTCTGAAGCAGACGACTTCGAACGTATTTTGTCAAAAAATAGAAAATCTCCATAATTGAATGGATAACCCATGACAAAAAGTAGAAAACATTGTGTCAAAAGGAGAAATTGCACGTTTTGTGCAATTTCTTCTTTTGTCACTATGTTTTCAAAAGGCCGTCTGCTGCAGAGGCGTCGGAACGCGTCTATATGAGGGAAAGGGTTAATCCTTTTCCAATGTTTGAAGACATGCTGGTGTGACAAACACATACATTCCAATTCTCCTCTAGACATTTCTTTTCAATACCAGATAAACTGTTACCCACATACGACAATCCTGCAGCAGACGACTTTGAACATATTTTGTCAAAAGATAGAAAATCTCACTAGTTAAATGGATAACCTATGACTAAAAGTGGAAAACATTGTGGATAAAGGAGAAATTGCTCGTTTTGAGCAATTTCTTCTTTTGTCACTATGTTTTCAAAAAGCCGTCTGCTGCAGAGGCGTCAGAAAGCGTCTATATGAGGGAAAGGGATAAACTGTAACCCACATACAATAAATCTGCAATAGACGTCCTTGAAAACATAAAGGCACAAAAATGAAAAATCTCTGTAAATGAAAGTATAATTATTAACAGTTAAATGATTGTTTTGTGTTTTACACAGCTTTCAAAAAATTTCACTTATATTATGGCATTTCCTTGGTTAGTTACCAGTATTACTGGTTGATTTATCCTGACACTAGCCAGTCAGTTTAAATGCTAACC
Source organism: Serripes groenlandicus (assembly GCA_031761405.1). Taxonomy (NCBI): domain Eukaryota; kingdom Metazoa; phylum Mollusca; class Bivalvia; order Cardiida; family Cardiidae; genus Serripes; species Serripes groenlandicus. Next base: position 137,973,224 of record JASEVX010000003.1, on the reverse strand, counting down.
ACGCAACCCTAAGCACCAAAGGGCAGCCATTACTACCACTTTTAAAGTATGAACTGGCCGGGGATCGAACTCACCACCTCCTGCACCTGAGGTGGACTCTCTATCACAACACTTCCAAAGCAGCCGATTAATCGAATAGTTGCAAATGTTCACTGAGATGTGCAATGAAGAAAGAGTTGAAAACAATGTCAAACAAGGGCACCGCCTGCAAGTGCCTGACGCTCGTCTGATATTATCCTTTTACGGTTTATTTATTTTATATAAAAAATCTTCAAATTCGGAATGAATATTTACATATTATAATTGATGTTTTTACCCCCAAAAAAGGGCCCCCTCAGCATCTTTAAATCTCAAAAGGACCAATTTTTCCTTTTCCCACAACATTTTAATAGTCAAATTCTTTGAAAGCATTTGAAGAAAACAGTGGTAATCAGTTGAAAATATTGTGAGAAAAGGAGAAATTGGTCCATTTGAGATTTTAAAACCCTCAGCTGCCAAGGCTTATAAGGAAAAAGGTTTAAAAATCTCCTCTAATTTACTTCAAAAACAAGTAGGCAAAAGAATATGGAAAATCTCTTCTATATACATGCATTGCTGAAAATGATTGAAAATGTTGTGACAAACTGATGATATTGTATTGAGCAATATCTCCTTTTACAGAAATGATTTCAAAATTCATTGACTGCAGATGAATCTGGGAAAGGGTTAAAATTTAGTTCCCTACCTTGTGCCCCAAAAGCACCAGAGTTTACTGACGATGTGTATCCAGCACTCGCCCACGCCTCTTTAGGAACTGTCGATCTCATGGGTGATTTTGATCTTGAACGAAGTGTATTGCGTTTAGGAGACTTGCTCTTCTTGGGTTTTGATTTACTTGCACCGCTAGACATGCTAGATTTACTGAATTTAGATATTCCACTTTTAAGTGTGCTATCTGTGGTGGGTTCACACTCTGTATCATAATAATCGGTTGTGTCCAGGTCAGAGGAGTAATAGGGTATGGAACTACTGTTTATCTTTCCGATATCCTCAACCATGAAGTTCTTTGTTATAACATCACTCTCTTTCAACCCATCTCTGTGAAAATGAGAAAGTTTTAACCCTTTCCCTCATACAACAAATCTGCAGCAGACGACTTTGAACATATTTTGTTAAAAAATGGAAAATCTCTTTAATTGAATGGATAACCTATGACACAAAGAGGAAAACATTGTGGATAAAGGAGAAATTGCTCGTTTTGAGCAATTTCTTCTTTTGTCACTATGTTTTCAAAAAGCCGTCTGCTGCAGAGGCGTCCAAAAGCATCTATATGAGGTAAAGGGTTAAATCAAAAGTATAATTTCTTAAAAGAGTTGAAAATATTAAGTGGCAAACAGTGAAATTGCTCATTTCTTCTTTTGCCACATGGTTTTCAAGAGTTGTCTGCTGCAGATGCATACAAACGTGTCTAAATGTCGGAAAGGGTTAAGTAAATTTTGCTGTAAACTTTAATACAAAGCTAGAATATGTAATATTGTGAAAAAAAGAGAAATTTACATTTTTTCACTGCCTTTTCATTGATGTTTTCAACAGGTATCTGTTGCTTAACTGGCAAATGTCCTCTGTATTATGCAAAAATACAAATACTGGTACATGTATTATGCAAAGATACACATACTGGTACATGTATTATGCTTTTATATTCATTCCTTTCCCTTTCTACCAAACAACTGTTGATATAGTTCATAATGATGGAATGTTTGCTGCAATACTTATCTCAATAATCATACATTTCTTTATTAAAGTACAACATAAGTTTTCCTTATTTTGCAAAAGTGTTCCATATACAATACATTTTCAAAAGTCTACTTTGAATAAATCACGGCAAAACTACAGAAAATACCTGAAAGTATAATGATTAAATAGAGTCATAATGAGCAATTTCTTCATTGCCACAATGATTTTAAAAGTCGCATTTAAATTTTTTGAAATCTGCAATAGGACATAGTCTAACTCATACCCTTGACATACCATTCTCTAGGAAGGTGTTCAAATTGTGGTCATTCTTCTTACAAACATACAAGAGAAAACCTTACCTTGAAACAGCAATTGCTTTCAAAGTTCTTTTTCCAGTATTTAAAGTGAATGGAGCTTTGTATCTGTGAACAACCTCTTTCCCTCCAACCTTCCTCTGGAAGGGGTTTGGCTTTGTACCATCTGCTGTGAAATATATCTTAGTATCCTCTGTTTCTGAAATGGTTTGAATAAAACTGTTTTACTTCTTAGTTTGTTTATTTGACACATACATAAGAGTTTTATTGCTTTTACAGATCTGCTGTCAAGGGGGGAAAAACACCAAATTACTTCAAAATCATCATTACAAAACTTGTAAAGCAGTTCTGAGTCAGAGAGGTAAAATTATCAAATTACTACATATATCAACCTTTTCCCACATACTACAAAGCAGCACAAAACTTAAATTAAAACTTAAAAAATCTCCATAAAAGACAGCTTAATTGTTAAATAAAGTTGAAAACATTGTGGCCAAAGGAGAAATTGCTCATCATGAGCAATTTCACTTTTGGCCAGAGTGTTTTCAAAAGTCGTCTGCTGCTATTGCGTCAAAATGCGTCTGCAGGTGGGAAAAGTATAATTCTAAATAGAATATAAAAAGCTGTCTGCTGGAGATGCATCAAACTGTGTCTGTCAGTGAACAAGGTTTGGCGGTATTTGTGTCAGTCAACTCAACTCAACTTTATTCAGGCAAAGTCGGCACATAAGTACCATTGGCCATTTACAAGTATATACATGTAAAGAATATGGCTCAATGACTTAAAATACATTCATTTCATGATTTATATACAGGAATATAAAAATCAATTCTAATATGCCAGAGAAGTACTACTATGTTTAGGTAACCAAGAATAATTGTGATTCTTAGTTAACAAGGTGAGGAAAAAAAAAAGCTTTCTTCTTGTTGATTTGAAAAATCTTTGTCAACTCTTTTACCTAATACAGACCAATTTTTTCACATTGTGCAGCAAACAACTTGAAAGCAGGGTGGGAAAATGAGAAATATCTCAATTCTACTTTTTCCACACTCTCTTCAACCCCATTTCACATGATTAAATTATATGAACTTAGTATATTTTCCAAATATCATATGAGCCATGGACCAAGTAGCTTCTTAACCCTTTCCCACATACGACATATCTGCAGTGGACGACTTTGAAAATGTCTTCACAAAAATGTCTATAATTACAGGTATAATTACAGAAAAAAGTTGAAAACATTGTGGCAAAATGAGAAATTGGTCATATTGAGCCATTTCTCCTTTTGTCACAATGTTTTCATAAGTCGTCTGGTACAGATGCGTCAAAATGTGTCTATAACTTGGAAAGAGTTGAATCTGCAGCACTTTTGAAAACATTGTTGTTCTTTATCTGAGATTATTTTAAATTAAATGAGCAATTTCTCCTTTTGCCACAAGGTTTTCAACTATTTATTTAATGTTTCATTTTTAGAGATTTTCCATAATTTGAAAGCTATCTGATTCAAATGTACATGTTTGTATGTAGATGTCATTGACTAATGGGCATACAATACAACACAAGATAAAATTGCATTTATGATGATTTGTACAAGAGCCCATTTTCCCTGGTGGGTTTTAACCCTTTCCCTCTTATAGACGCTTTCTGACGCCATTGCAGCAGACGGCTTTTTGAAAACATAGTGACAAAAGAAGAAATTGCTCAAAACGAGCAATTTCTCCTTTTGTCACAATGTTTTCCACTTTTAGTCATATGTTATCCATTCACTTACAGAGATTTCCTATTTTTTGACAAAATATGTTCAAAGTCGTCTGCTGCAGAATTGTCGTATGAGGGGAAGGGTTAAAAGCAGTTGACTCTAAAATTATCATATAAGGTAATCTTTCCAATGATGTGTGAAACAAAGCGAGCAAAAATGATCTGAAAAATTCAAGGATCTAAATATCTTACCACACGTTAGCTCTAAAAGGGTTGTTGTATCAACTTTACTAGTGGACATGCCATAGATATGTTTGCGTATAGGTGTGATAAGCGGAGGACAAACGGCGCCGGCGCTCGGCATGATTCAATCTACAATGAAAAAGTAATCACCTCCACATTATTACAAGTTAAGTTATATGTATTAAAATAATAAATAAAATATATGATAATTATTACAAACTAGCCACATGAGACAACAAAGGAACAAGTTACAACTGAGTCAATCCATTTTTAGTTTAAACCAGTTTGGCATTACATACAGATGCACTTGCACAACAAGGTTTAACTTCTTTTCTGTTTTTAAAGAAACATTGAGGACGACATGTGTATTACATGTAGGTAGTGTGAGATGATTCTGGTAAACTGCAAAAATGATCTACATGAATTGAAACTGAACTCTGATCATAAAAGATAAAGCGATCAGTTTCACGGACTATCACTTTGTTCCATGATTCTACTTAATCCTTTCCCACCTATAAATGCTTGCTGATGCTTCTGCAGGATTCAACTTTTGAAAATATTGTGACAAAAGGAGAAATTGCTCAAAACAAGCTATTTTTCTTTTAACCAAAATATTTTCAACTTTTTCACTAATTAAACCTATAATTATATATTTATAGTAATTTTCCATATTTTTTAACCCTTTCCCTCATATAAGCGCTTTCGGACGCCTCTGCAGCAGACGGCTTTTTGAAAACATAGTGACAAAAGAAGAAATTGCACAAAACGTGCAATTTCTCCTTTTGCCACAATGTTTTCCACTTTTAGTCATAGGTTATCCATTCAATTATGGAGATTTTCTATGTTTTGACAAAATACGTTCAAAGTCGTCTGCTGCAGAGTTGTCGTATGAGGGAAAGGGTTAAAGACATTTTCCAAGTTGTCTGCTGCAGTTTGTTGTATGTGGTAATGGGTTAAATGAAGATCAAATCAAAACACAAATTATGAAATAAACAAAGTACATTTATGGAAAAACATTTCCTAAAAGGACCTATAGAAGCTAAAGCTTATATACATATTGTACAATTGGTCTCTAACACTATATAAACTATATAACTTAACCAATGCCTACACACAGAAGATGCTTTCTGACACCTCAGCAACAGATGACTGTTGAAAAACATTGTGACAATAGGTGAAATTTACTTAAAACAAGCAGTTTCTCATTTTGCCACAATGTTTTAAACTTTATCCAACAATTATAAATTTACTTAAAGAGCAGTTTTATATTTTTATCTCAGTTTTGAAAGTCGTCTGCTGCATATTTCTAACAGAAATGTTCGAATACATAAATACAGATTATCTTTAATAGCCAAGTGAAAATTCTTTTCTCCTGTCTTATAAGCTCCACCAAACAGTCTCTTTTTCAAATTTCATTTTTCTATTTTTACTGAATCCTGCACTTGATGTTTTTCCTTACAAAGTCATGTTATTATAGAAAAATTCCAAATAAAGGGCATCTTTGATAAAGATGTAAAAACAGGAATGTTTTAACTAGAATACAACAGTAATTTTTTATGATTACAAACAATTCAAAAGCTATTGACAGTAATATGTTACCACTTGAGAGCAGAGATATTAAAAAGCAATTGAAGAAATCATGCAAAATTAAAACGTCATCGATTAAGGTCTGTCACCGAAACAGGGCAGCCTATGATAAGAGGCAAGAAGATATAGAAAAGGGGACTTATACCTGTTTAAGTGATGTCTCAGTTGATCTATAAACATTTACATCACTATGTACATGACTGGATGAAAGCGTTTCACATTGAAGTATAACAGCAATTTATTGTGTATTCTGAATTATTTCTGTGTTAAAAAAAATACCTAATCCATGTGGAAACTTGAACATGTATTGACATATAATTTATATATAAATAATTGCCTAAAGGGAATTTCTATGGCCTACGTTTAAAGGTAACCATTACATTTATTTACAAATACTGTATCTCTCGAATAAGACCTTAATCATATGAAAGCAATGTCTTACCTTTCTGTGTTTTCGAATAAAAATATTTACAGTTGTTTATTTGTTGTCAAGCTGCCATCTTGTACTCTCCAAAAATAGAGAGTCTTCTAGCCTAGCGCACCTGAACCGGAAGTTGTTCGTTTATCATTCCTTTCCACATTTATTCGGATCCAGTGCTATACACGCATTTCATGTGAGTAAATCCGATCGAATCAAATGTTTATTTGATAAAAATTTAAAGGAAAGTATGAGTAATAATACCGAGCAATGATTCGCCTGTCTATTGAACAAGTTATTTTTGTCCATAGTAAACGGATTCCTTAAATAATGCTTTTGAGAGATGAAGACCGGAACGAGAAAAAAATCGGCAGCACTAAGCAATTATGGATGACAAAGTCAAGATTAGCGCTGCCACTTACTAATAGTTAAGAGACCTCCATCATATGAACAAGTTATATTGGAAATCTGTCCAGGAGTACAATTTCCACAACGTTTCCTTCGGGACATCGTTCCCACGATGAAAGGTGTTTATTCCCTCTTTCTGAAATCTCTAAATGCTTTCCGAAATAATGAAGTTGTACATGGGCAGTGAAAAGGCTTCCAGTTGTGTAATGCATTTATAAGTAATTTGTTAACATGGGATGATGGCACATTCATTGATTTGTCTCTTTGTTGTGTAAACCTCAAATTGGCAAGGAAACATGAGACTGAGTCACTCCAGTGCCTGGATGGGTGACCCGCAATTGCTCATCTACATTACAGGTTACCAGGGATTAATCTAGGTTTTTGGGGAAAGTGCCCTTTTGGTAAAAAGGGGATTTTTTTTTCCTAATAGGGGAAAAATACATAAACGGACTGTCTCGAGAATAAAAAGACAGTATAACATTTTGAAGATATTCTAAAGTGTTTTATTTTCACAACTTCATGAAAACTTCGAACAGTTTGTTCTGATCGGACAAGTCTTGAGACTCAGTCCAATGCAAATATAGACCAGGAAAAATGACATGGGTACACTATGAACTTGATGACATGGTGGATTTACAAGTCAATTCTCTTTGTCTTCATATTTATGAAGATGTCCACAATTGTATCATGTTCATAATCACTCCAATCTTCTTTCCCTTCTCTACATATTCTCATACACTTGATATTAATAAGGTGAGTTTGCATTATAGTGTCATAGTGTTTACAGTTGTTATCTCTGAATAAAAAAAAAATGAATTTAAAAAAAAAAAAAAAAAAATTGTTTTTTTTTTAAGTTTAAAGTTTAGGGGAAATAGGGGAATTTCGGTACCTTTTTCCCGAGGGGAAAGTGCCGTTTAACGGCAGCAAAATAAAGCTAGATTTGTCCCTGGTTACACATGAGCAATTCCTCCTAGTGATAAGAAATTCTTCTCTTGCTTGGTTTACCTGCTTTCAAAACCAGCCAGTTCTCGTTAACCCTCAATGTATTCAGCTCTATATCAAAACCATAGTTCAATATTTCATACACATGACATTTACAATATACTGGGTTTTACAGTATAACATAAGGGTACATTTTGAAGAGTACCCCATTTTGAATAGGATTAAGGATTAAAATGCTGAAATTTGACATTTGAGTCTTCACGCCTGCTGGTTTTACTATACCAAATTCACAGGTTATATATATATCATTGTACTTGTTGTATAGCTTATCCTCCACCTTATATTTGGTCAAACAATGGACTGTTCAACACCTACATTGTGATCAGAGGGTAAATTCATTTATTGAAACATTTGTTTGAAAGACGATAAAAGCATGGATTTCCTCAATATATGATAAGTAATTGACCATTACTCTCATTTTCTAAGATTTATAATGCATTGCATTGTTATAGCATGTAAAGAGAAAATAGCTCTATTACCAATTACTGAAAAAATAATAATTCCCATTGCCCCATTAGGCATTACAACTTTTCTTCCCAATGTCTTAGTTTAAAAGTTTGTTTATTGTAGCATGCCTATCGACGCAGTAAAAAAGCCCACAGTAGAGGATGCAAAGGATGACAGTGGTTCAAACTCTGACACCGACAGTGATGAATCTCCACCAGAACTGGAGGAAGCGGAATCTGCCCAACAAAGCAGAGTAAGTTTCTTTTTCGAAATTGTATTTATATTCTTTTAGACATGCAGAAGGAAATTATAAAACTGTTTTTAAGTCTGATTTTATGTATCCATGGAACTAAGTTGGTAATCTCTACAAGCATTTATATCAAGTCTCTGAAATTTATTAATTGATCAGTGGAATTCTGATTGTTTTATTTTATAGATGGCAGAAGCTGCTGGTATACAAGAAGAACTTGTTAGTAAGGCGAAACAGAGCCGCAGTGAAAAGAAAGCAAGAAAAGCAATGTCAAAATTAGGTTTGTACACTTTTTATACATCCACTGTGACTTAAAGATTAACTTGTCCCCATGTTGTCCTTTAAAGGTGCAGATCTAATTATTAAATGAAGTTAAGTTGATTTAATACTCTTGGTGTTTTGTAATGATGACAGTCTTTCCCCGTCTTATCGACAAATGCTGATACATTCAATTTGTTCAAGCTAAATTTTGTCTGATGGTAAATAATAAACTGACATGAAACTATACGGCTAGACCTGATACTGTACTTAGTGATAAGTTATAGTGATGTTTCAATAATTAAGTAAGATTGATTTTAATAATCTTGGTGTTTTGTAATGATGACAGTCTTTCCCCGTCTTATCGACAAATGCTGATAACATTCAATTTGTTCAAGCTAAATTTTGTCTGATGCAAAGCACTATTATTGTAAAAAATAAATTGACATGAAACTATACGGCTAGACCTGATTCTGTACTTAGTAATAAGTTATAGTAATGTTTCAATAATTGATTAAGTAAGATTGATTTAAATTATCTTGGTGTTTTGTAATGATGACAGTCTTTCCCCGTCTTATCGACAAATGCTGATAACATTCAATTTGTTCAAGCTAAATTTTGTCTGATGCAAAGCACTATTATTGTAAATAATAAATTGACATGAAACTACGGCTAGACCTGATTCTGTACTTAGTGATAAGTTATAGTAATGTTATAATAATTGATTAAGTAAGATTGATTTTAATTATCTTGGTGTTTTGTAATGATGACAGTCTTTCCCCGTCTTATCGACAAATGCTGATAACATTCAATTTGTTCAAGCTAAATTTTGTCTGATGCAAAGCACTATTATTGTAAGTAATAAACTGACATGAAACTATACGACTAGACCTGATACTGTACTTAGTGATGTTTTAATAATTTTAAAATTAAGTAAGATTGATTTTAATAATCTTGGTGTTTTGTAATGATGACAGTCTTTCCCCGTCTTATCGACAAATGCTGATAACATTCAATTTGTTCAAGCTAAATTTTGTCTGATGCGAAGCATTATTATTGTAAGTGATAAACTGACACTGGATACAACTTATTCTGTTTCTTTTCTTGGTGATAAGTTATAGCAATGTTTTAATATTTAATGAAGAAATATTGATTTAATAATCTTGGTGTTTTGTAATGATGACAGTCTTTCCCCGTCTTATCGACAAATGCTGATAACATTCAATTTGTTCAAGCTAAATTTTGTCTGATGCAAAGCACTTTTATTGTAAGTAATAAACTGACACCCTTATACAACTTATTCTGTTTCTTTTGTTGGTGATAAGTTATAGCAATGTTTTAATATTTAATGAAGAAATATTGATTTAATAATCTTGGTGTTTTGTAATGATGACATTCTTTCCCCGTCTTATCGACAAATGCTGATAACATTCAATTTGTTCAAGCTAAATTTTGTCTGATGCAAAGCACTATTATTGTAAATAATAAATTGACATGAAACTATATGGCTAGACCTGATTCTGTACTTAGTGATAAGTAAATAGTAATGTTATAATAATTGATTAAGTAAGATTGATTTTAATTATCTTGGTGTTTTGTAATGATGACAGTCTTTCCCCGTCTTATCGACAAATGCTGATAACATTCAATTTGTTCAAGCTTAATTTTGTCTGATGCAAAGCACTATTATTGTAAGTAATAAACTGACATGAAACTATACGACTAGACCTGATACTGTACTTTGTGTTGTTTTAATAATTAATTAAGTAAGATTGATTTTAATAATCTTGTTGTTTTGTAATGATGACAGTCTTTCCCCGTCTTATCGACAAATGCTGATAACATTCAATTTGTTCAAGCTAAATTTTGTCTGATGCGAAGCATTATTATTGTAAGTGATAAACTGACACTCGATACAACTTATTCTGTTTCTTTTCTTGGTGATAAGTTATAGCAATGTTTTAATATTTAATGAAGAAATATTGATTTAATAATCTTGGTGTTTTGTAATGATGACAGTCTTTCCCCGTCTTATCGACAAATGCTGATAACATTCAATTTGTTCAAGCTAAATTTTGTCTGATGCAAAGCACTTTTATTGTAAGTAATAAACTGACACCCTTATACAACTTATTCTGTTTCTTTTCTTGGTGATAAGTTATAGCAATGTTATAATATTAAATGAAGAAATATTGATTTAATAATCTTGGTGTTTTGTAATGATGTCAGTCTTTCCCCGTCTTATCGACAAATGCTGATAACATTCAATTTGTTCAAGCTAAATTTTGTCTGATGCAAAGCACTTTTATTGTAAGTAATAAACTGACATGAAACTATACGACTAGACCTTAGACCTGATACTGTACTTAGTGATGTTTAATAATTAAGTAAGATTGATTTTATAATAATAATAATCTTTGTTTTGTAATGATGACAGTCTTTCCCCGTCTTATCGACAAATGCTGATAACATTAAATTTGTTCAAGCTAAATTTTGTCTGATGCGAAGCATTATTATTGTAAGTGATAAACTGACACTGGATACAACTTATTCTGTTTCTTTTCTTGGTGATAAGTTATAGCAATGTTTTAATATTTAATGAAGAAATATTGTATTAATTATCTTGGTGTTTTGTAATGATGACAGTCTTTCCCCGTCTTATCGACAAATGCTGATAACATTCAATTTGTTCAAGCTAAATTTTGTCTGATGCGAAGCATTATTATTGTAAGTGATAAACTGACACTGGATACAACTTAATCTGTTTCTTTTCTTGGTGATAAGTTATAGCAATGTTTTAATATTTAATGAAGAAATATTGACTTAATTATCTTGGTGTTTTGTAATGATGACAGTCTTTCCCCGTCTTATCGACAAATGCTGATAACATTCAATTTGTTCAAGCTAAATTTTGTCTGATGCAAAGCACTTTTATTTTAAGTAATAAACTGACATGAAACTATACGACTAGACCTGATACTGTACTTAGTGATGTTTTAATAATTAATTAGGTACAGTTGATTTTAATAATCTTGGTGTTTTGTCTTGACGACAGTCTTATCGACAAATATGCCGATACATTCAATTTGTTCAAGGTAAATTTTGTCTGATGCGAAGCATTATTATTGTAAGTAATAAACTTACATGCTTATACAACTTATTCTGTTTCTTTTCTTGGTGATAAGTTATAGCAATGTTTTAATGTTTAATGAAGAAATATTGATTTAATAATCTTGGTGTTTTGTAATGATGACATTCTTTCCCCGTCTTATCGACAAATGCTGATAACATTCAATTTGTTCAAGCTAAATTTTGTCTGATGCAAAGCATTTTTATTATAAGTAATAAACTGACATGAAACTATACGACTAGACCTGATACTGTACTTAGTGATGTTTAATAATTAATTAAGTAAGATTGATTTTAATTATCTTGGTGTTTTGTAATGATGACAGTCTTTCCCCGTCTTATCGACAAATGCTGATAACATTCAATTTGTTCAAGCTAAATTTTGTCTGATGCGAAGCATTATTATTGTAAGTGATAAACTGACACTGGATACAACTTATTCTGTTTCTTTTCTTGGTGATAAGTTATAGCAATGTTTTAATATTTAATGAAGAAATATTGACTTAATTATCTTGGTGTTTTGTAATGATGACAGTCTTTCCCCGTCTTATCGATAAATGCTGATAACATTCAATTTGTTCAAGCTAAATTTTGTCTGATGCAAAGCACTTTTATTTTAAGTAATAAACTGACATGAAACTATACGACTAGACCTGATACTGTACTTAGTGGTGTTTTAAAAATTAATTAAGTAAGATTGATTTTAATAATCTTTGTTTTGTAATGATGACAGTCTTTCCCCGTCTTATCGACAAATGCTGATAACATTCAATTTGTTCAAGCTAAATTTTGTCTGATGCGAAGCATTATTATTGTAAGTGATAAACTGACACTGGATACAACTTATTCTGTTTCTTTTCTTGGTGATAAGTTATAGCAATGTTTTAATATTTAATGAAGAAATATTGACTTAATTATCTTGGTGTTTTATAATGATGACAGTCTTTCCCCGTCTTATCGACAAATGCTGATAACTTTCAATTTGTTCAAGCTAAATTTTGTCTGATGCAAAGCACTATTATTGTAAAAAATAAACTGACATGAAACTATACGACTAGACCTGATACTGTACTTAGTGATGTTTTAATAAATAAGTAAAATTGATTTTAATAATCTTGGTGTTTTGTAATGATGACAGTCTTTCCCCGTCTTATCGACAAATGCTGATAACATTCAATTTGTTCAAGCTAAATTTTGTCTGATGCGAAGCATTATTATTGTAAGTGATAAACTGACACTCGATACAACTTATTCTGTTTCTTTTCTTGGTGATAAGTTATAGCAATGTTTTAATATTTAATGAAGAAATATTGACTTAATTATCTTGGTGTTTTGTAATGATGACAGTCTTTCCCCGTCTTATCGACAAATGCTGATAACATTCAATTTGTTCAAGCTAAATTTTGTCTGATGCAAAGCACTTTTATTGTAAGTAATAAACTGACATGAAACTATACGACTAGACCTGATACTGTACTTAGTGATGTTTAATAATTAATTAAGATTGATTTTAATAATCTTTGTGTTTTGTAATGATGACAGTCTTTCCCCGTCTTATCGACAAATGCTGATAACATTCAATTTGTTCAAGCTAAATTTTGTCTGATGCGAAGCATTATTATTATAAGTGATAAACTGACACTGGAAACAACTTATTCTGTTTCTTTTCTTGATGATAAGTTATAGCAATGTTTTAATATTTAATGAAGAAATATTGACTTAATTATCTTGGTGTTTTGTAATGATGACAGTCTTTCCCCGTCTTATCGACAAATGCTGATAACATTCAATTTGTTCAAGCTAAATTTTGTCTGATGCAAAGCACTTTTATTTTAAGTAATAAACTGACATGAAAACTATACGACTAGACCTGATACTGTACTTAGTGGTGTTTTAAAAATTAATTAAGTAAAATTGATTTTAATAATCTTGGTGTTTTGTAATGATGACAGTCTTTCCCCGTCTTATCGACAAATGCTGATAAAATTCAATTTGTTCAAGCTAAATTTTGTCTGATGCAAAGCACTATTATTGTAAGTAATAAACTGACATGAAACTATACGACTAGACCAGATACTGTACTTAGTGATAAGTTATAGTTTTGTTTTAATAATTAATTAAGTAAGATTGATTTTAATAATCTTGGTGTTTTGTATTGATGACGGTCTTTCCCTGTCTTATCGACAAATGCTGATACATTCAATTTGTTAAAGCTAAATTTTGTCTGATGCGAAGCATTATTATTGTAAGTAATAAACTGACACTCTGTACAACTTATTCTGTTTCTTGACTTGGTTATAGCAATGTTTTAATATTTAATGAAGAAATATTGATTTAATTATCTTGGGTGTTTTGTAATGATGACAGTCTTTCCCCGTCTTATCGACAAATGCTGATAACATTCAATTTGTTCAAGCTAAATTTTGTCTGATGCAAAGCACTATTATTTTAAGTAATAAACTGACATGAAACTATACAACTAGACCTGATACTGTACTTAGTGATGTTTTAATAATTAAGTAAGATTGATTTTAATAATCTTGGTGTTTTGTAATGATGATAGTCTTTCCCCGTCTTATCGACAAATGCTGATAACATTCAATTTGTTCAAGCTAAATTTTGTCTGATGCGAAGCATTATTATTGTAAGTGATAAACTGACACACTCTATACAACTTATTCTGTTTCTTTTCTTAGTGATAAGTTACAGCAATGTTTTAATATTTAATGAAGAAATATTGATTTAATTATCTTGGTGTTTTGTAATGATGACAGTCTTTCCCCGTCTTATCGACAAATGCTGATAACATTCAATTTGTTCAAGCTAAATTTTGTCTGATGCGAAGCATTATTATTGTAAGTGATAAACTGACACACTCTATACAACTTATTCTGTTTCTTTTCTTAGTGATAAGTTACAGCAATGTTTTAATATTTAATGAAGAAATATTGATTTAATTATCTTGGTGTTTTGTAATGATGACAGTCTTTCCCCGTCTTATCGACAAATGCTGATAACATTCAATTTGTTCAAGCTAAATTTTGTCTGATGCAAAGCACTATTATTGTAAGTAATAAACTGACATGAAACTATACGACTAGACCAGATACTGTACTTAGTGATAAGTTATAGTTTTGTTTTAATAATTAATTAAGTAAGATTGATTTTAATAATCTTGGTGTTTTGTATTGATGACGGTCTTTCCCTGTCTTATCGACAAATACTGATACATTCAATTTGTTAAAGCTAAATTTTGTCTGATGCGAAGCATTATTATTGTAAGTAATAAACTGACACTCTGTACAACTTATTCTGTTTCTTGACTTGGTGATAAGTTATAGCAATGTTTTAATATTTAATGAAGAAATATTGATTTAATTATCTTGGTGTTTTGTAATGATGACAGTCTTTCCCCGTCTTATCGACAAATGCTGATAACATTCAATTTGTTCAAGCTAAATTTTGTCTGATGCAAAGCACTATTATTTTAAGTAATAAACTGACATGAAACTATACAACTAGACCTGATACTGTACTTAGTAATGTTTTAATAATTAAGTAAGATTGATTTTAATAATCTTGGTGTTTTGTAATGATGATAGTCTTTCCCCGTCTTATCGACAAATGCTGATAACATTCAATTTGTTCAAGCTAAATTTTGTCTGATGCGAAGCATTATTATTGTAAGTGATAAACTGACACACTCTATACAACTTATTCTGTTTCTTTTCTTAGTGATAAGTTACAGCAATGTTTTAATATTTAATGAAGAAATATTGATTTAATTATCTTGGTGTTTTGTAATGATGACAGTCTTTCCCCGTCTTATCGACAAATGCTGATAACATTCAATTTGTTCAAGCTAAATTTTGTCTGATGCAAAGCACTATTATTGTAAGTAATAAACTGACATGAAACTATACAACTAGACCTGATACTGTACTTAGTGATGTTTTAATTATTAATTATGTAAGATTGATTTTAATAATCTTGGTGTTTTGTAATGATGACAGTCTTTCCCCGTCTTATCGACAAATGCTGATACATTCAATTTGTTCAAGCTAAATTTTGTCTGATGTGAAGCACTATTATTGTTACTAATAAATTGACACTATACAACTAGACTTGATACTTTACTTAGTTATAAGTTTGAGCCATTTCTTACAATAAATTGTTGAAGTAAAATTGATTTAATAATCTTTATGTTTTGTAATGATGCAGAGATCTGCCAAGATTTTGAAAACATTGGGCCCAAGGCCCACTGAGTCTGAAAACGGTGGGCCATTTTCAAAAACTTTGGGCCATTGTAAAAAAAAAAAAATTGAAACGTCGGACGTTATTTTCACAACATTCTCCTTTGATAAGTGTGCCTCTGTAGGCCTTGTAATACCATAACTGCAGACGACGTCGATGGATTTGTGGACAAGTCAATCGTGTCTGACAGGTTAACGAATTCGATATTTGACACTCGATCACGCGATTTACATAAAACAGACACTTTTTCAATGTTACTGTTATCATCTTTATCCATTGTTTACTCTTTTGGGGCATAGTCATTAAAATAATTAAACAATAACATTGACAGTTTTTGTTTCGCCGCCATATTGAAATAAGCGTCATTGTCTACCAATGCTGTTTCGTTCCCATTCGTATTCACGGTTCTGGCGATTCGCCCCATATCGATTTGGGGCGAATCGCCAGAACCGCGAATACGAATGGGAACGAAACAATGCACATGCTTAGCAGGTGCGCGGAGATTCCCAAGCGTGGGGATGCCCACTTTTAAAATGAGGCACAATGTCATAGGAAAATGGCGACTACTACATTATTTACTAGTGTTTTGGTTAATCAAAATACTGTTTTGAGTTGGAAAATGTTTTCAAATGTCTGGGATTTTGTCTCATGAAAGGTCGGATATTTATATGGTATCTGATAATTCGTATTTTTTGTGTTCTCCCTTCGACTTTATTCCTGTTTTTAAGTCAAAATAGTAAATTTAAGCCTCAATTTCGGCCGCGCCCAGGGCCCATTTGTGGGAATTCTGTTGCGCCATTCTCAATTAAACTGCGCCAATGGCGCAAAAACGCAGCCTCGGCAGATCTCTGAATGATGACATTCTTTCCCTGTCTGACACTCTATATACACCTAGACCTGATACTGTATCTAGTGATAAGTTTTTTGAACTTGATAACTGCTTATACCGTCAATTTGTTTCAAGCCAAAGTTTGTCTGATGCATAGATTGAATGATTTTGAATAAAAGTTAAAAATTGAATGTTCATATTATTACACTATGTGGTGTCGAAGGATAAATTTTAGATTTTGCCTGAAAAACTATCAATGTTTCGTGCTCTGTGATGACGAGTCTTTCCCTATCTTTTTCAAACATGATGCATTGAACTTGTTAAAGTCATCTTTGTTTATCACATAGCATCAAGAAAAATGAGAGTTGTGGGAAGTTTCGCAAGTAATTTTCAAAGAAGCTCTTGTGTGATTAATTTGACCAAATCTGATTTAATCAGTTAACATTTTCCCTCTTACAGATATTTTGCTGCTTCTGCAGCATATGAATTATAACATTGAGGGGAAATACAGCATTTCCTCTGTTTATTCCTTAGTTTTCAACTATTCAATAACTACACTTTTGAAAAATTAATTGAGATTTTGACGTTTCTTTTCAGGATTGAAGCAAGTCGCTGGTGTAACTCGAGTAACCATAAGAAAATCCAAAAACATTTTATTTGTAATTGGTCGTCCAGATGTCTACAAAAGTCCAGCATCCGATACCTACATTGTTTTTGGTGAAGCAAAGGTAAGTTACCGCGTCTTATCGACAAATGCTGATAACATTTAATTTGTTCAAGATAATTTTGTCTGATGCAAAGCACTATTATTGTAAGTAATAAACATTACGACATTCTGTTTCTTTGTTTAAAGATAAGTTATAGCCATGCCATGTCTTTAATACTAATAAATGAAGAAATATTGATTTAATACTCATGGTGTTTTGTAATGATGACGTCTTTCCCCGTCTTATCGACAAATGCTGATAACATTCAATTTGTTCAAGCTAAATTTTGTCTGATGCGAAGCACTATTATTGTTAGTAATAAACAGAAGCTCTTTACGACTTAATCTGTTTCTTGACTTGGTGATAAGTTATAGTTTTACTGACTTTCTTCCCTTTGGAAGACATAATATACAAAGTATTATCTTAATGTTTTGGTGTTTGTAATTTTGTCTAAATCTCCCGGTCTAATTGACATTTATGCTGGCTGATAAAATCAGTTAGATCAACCAAACTTAGTCTGATAAAATGTTTTCTTAATAATAAATTTATTTGATTTTAATGACAATTTTTATATCCTACTGAATACCGCAGAGGAACTTAAGCTTTACATCTTTCATGCCCATCCTTCATGCACTCTTTGTATAGACTTTATTTTCTTAACTTCATTCCATATATGCCAAAAATGGTATACTTCTAAAGAACAGGATGCTTGTCTTGACTTGTCATAGTAAATATCATCTCAGTCTTCAATTATTTTTTTAAACTTAGTGCTTTGTAATGATGACAGTCTTTCCCCGTCTTATCGATAAATGCTGATAACATTCAATTTGTTCAAGCTAAATTTTGTCTGATGCAAAGCACTATTATTGTAAGTAATAAACAGAAGCTGTATAGGACTTTAGCGATGTTTTAATATTCAATGATGAAGTATTGATTTAATACTCATGGTGTTCTGTAATGATGAGTCTTTCTCCGTCCGTCATATCGATAAATGCTGAAACATTCAATTTGTTCAAGCTAAATTTTGTCTGATGCCAAGCACTATTATTGTAAGTAATAAACAGAAGCTGTATAGGACTTTAGCGATGTTTTAATATTCAATGATGAAGTATTGATTAAATAATCTTGGGTGTTTTGTAATGATGAGTCTTTCCCCGTCTTATCGACAAAATGCTGATAACATTCAATTTGTTCAAGCTAAATTTTGTCAGATGCAAAGCACTATTATTGTAAGTAATATATAAGCTCTGTTTCTTGACTTGGTGATAAGTTATAGCCATGTCTTGCAATTAATGAAGAAATATTGATTTAATACTCATGGTGTTCTGTAATGATGAGTCTTTCTCCGTCCGTCATATCGATAAATGCTGAAACATTCAATTTGTTCAAGCTAAATTTTGTCTGATGCCAAGCACTATTATTGTAAGTAATAAACAGAAGCTGTATAGGACTTTAGCGATGTTTTAATATTCAATGATGAAGTATTGATTTAATAATCTTGGGTGTTTTGTAATGATGAGTCTTTCCCCGTCTTATCGACAAAATGCTGATAACATTCAATTTGTTCAAGCTAAATTTTGTCTGATGCAAAGCACTATTATTGTAAGTAATATATAAGCTCTGTTTCTTGCCTTGGTGATAAGTTATAGCAATGTCTTGCAATTAATGAAGAAATATTGATTTAATACTCATGGTGTTCTGTAATGATGAGTCTTTCTCCGTCCGTCATATCGATAAATGCTGAAACATTCAATTTGTTCAAGCTAAATTTTGTCCGATGCTAAGCACTATTATTGTTAGTAATAAACAGACACTCTATACGACTAATATCCCTGCTGAATTATGTTTTGAAATCATTGGATGCAGGTATAAAATGTCTTGAAAATAAAATAAAATTTATTTATTTTACATCATTGCGAAACGAGCTTTTAGCTTATATTAATCATGCTAGATGTCGTCTTCCTGGAGACTTGACCAGTACTCGCGCCGTTTGTGTGGGAAATTTAGAACTCGCTCATCACAGGACTTAAACCCACATTTGAGAATAGTCCATTATAAAATAAATTAGTCTCTTTTTTAGCTCACCTGAGCTTTGCTCAAGGCGAGTTATTGTGATCGCCTTTTGTCCGTTGTGCGTCAATTTCTTCTCCTCAGTAACCAGTGGGTCAATTGGGGTGAAACTTCACAGAAAGCATCCTCTCAATGATCCACCAGATTTCCTTCAAATTTTTAGGATCCATGCAGAATTCTGGTTTCCATGGCAACGAAATGAAAAAAACTTTAAAATTCTTCTACTCCCAAACTGGTTGGCAGATTTTCAAATAATTTTGTAGAAATGTTCCTTGGATAACCCTCTATCAGATTCCTTCAAGCCATGTTGATTGGTCAAAAAACGGGGGGCAGGGCCATTTTGCATTATATGGCTAGAGTGAAAACTTAAAAAATCTTCTCCTCCGAAAGTGTCGGGCCGATTTTAAAATAATTTTGTAGAAATGTTCCTTGGATGACCCTCTATCAGATTCCTTCAAGTCATGTTGATTGGTCGAAAAACATGGCCGCCAGTGGACAGGGCTGTTCTTTCCTTATATGGCTATAGTGAAAACTTAAAAAAATCTTCTGAAAGTGTCGGGCCGATTTTAAAATAATTTTGTAGAAATGTTCCTTAAGTGACCAACTTCCAGATTCCTTCAAGCCATGTTGATTGGTCGAAAAACATGGCCGCCAGTGGGCAAGGCTATTTTGCATTATATGGCTATAGTGAAAATCTTCTCCTCCAAAAGGGTCAGGCAGATTTCAAATAATTTTGTAGAAATGTTCCTAGCGTATATAGCTAAAGTGAAGAAAGAAAAAAAATCAGGTTAGCAATCCAGGGCCATCATGAGGCTTGTTTTCAAAAAAATTGACTGTTTAAGCGGCAGTCTATATCTAGGAAAAGGATAATATTGTTAAATATTAACATTCAAAGTATTTAGAGAAATTGAGGTCCAAATTCTGACTTAAATGACCAAGAGTTAACTAATGTTGTATGTTTTTGTTTCCTTGCAGATTGAGGATCTGAGCCAGCAAGCCCAGATGGCAGCTGCAGAGACATTCAAGAGACAAGAGAACCCTGCAGGTCTCGATGTCCCTAGCTCCGTGTCACAGCCCATACAGGAAGAATCTGAGGAGGAAGAAGAGGTGAACATTTTTATGTTTTCCCACTCTCGGACACACTTTGGTGCAACTGCTGCAGGAATCCACTGTGGTCGAGTGGTTAGCGTCGGGGATTTCCCCAGTCGCGGCAATTCGGTCATGGTGGAGTGCCCTTGGGCAAGGCGCATTTTCTAGCCTAGTACTGGTTTGTTCACCCAGGGAACATGAATAAAAAAAAAATAAAAAAATGCGCGCTAAATGACCTTGGCTGTCGATGCGCCATAAAACAATATATATTGGTGCAACTGCAGCAAACACTTTTTGAAAAAATTGCTCAAGATGAGCAATTTTCCCTTTTACCACCATGCCTAACTTCAATAGTTAAGCAACCTTTTAAAGAGATATATACAATTTGAGGAATTTAATTTTGCAATAACTAAAAGATCTTGAACTACGCAGATAAAAAATCTTGATTTTAGACACGATGAAGGAGATGATGCAAAAAAAAGTTTTAGTTATTACCTTCATAGTTAAAGGTAATAACAGCTTAGATTCAACTTAAAAGTAGTTTGTTATGCTTGCAATATTTAAATTGACTTCTTAATTGTATTTCAGATTGATGAATCTGGAGTTGAGGCTAAAGATATTGAACTGGTTATGTCTCAAGCCAATGTATCCAGAACAAAAGCTGTTAAAGCACTTAAAAGTAACAATAATGATATTGTTAATGCCATAATGGTGAGTATTATTTTATGCTATCCTTTCCTAGTATGCCCTCTGGGCTTGTAAATGTATTGCTATCCATTATCCCAAATAAATTGTGACTAACTTTCAAACAAGACTGAGATTTGATGGAAAATATTGCATTCAAGTGTTCATAATGTATAATGTTTTCTAAAATATGAATTGGGTCTCATTGCATAACAAAAACCAAGAGTACTATTTTGGAATCATGTGAACATGGTCTACAAATTAAAAATAGATTATTGATATTAACTGGTCCAAGTGTTCTTTTACAATGGCAAGACAATAGCAGAAATCTAGGATTCAAAAAGAAGGGGGGATTTAATCAGACAATTGATAATTTAGGCAATTTTTCTATCTCTATGTAAAAAAATATCCCCCCTTCCGTACACATGTGGGTGGTAATATTCAAAACCGTGTGGGAATCTCCTAGATTAGACACTGTAATGGTTGGAGGCATTATCATATATTGTGATTATGTCCCTTTTGTCTATGGTGGAGTGCCCTTGGGCACATTTTCTAGCCTAGTACTGGTTTGTTTACCCAGGGATCATGAATAATTAAATTTAATTGCGTGCTAAATGACCTTAGCTGTCGATGCGCCATAAAACAATATACATACATACATTCCCTTTTGTCTAGTCCAAACACTCCCCAAGTGTAAGTTATCATTAAAAGTAGTTGTTTAATTCTTTGGCAAATAGTGTGCTAAGGTCGGACATTAAAGACTGCAGTCCGTTTTAAATGTATATTTTGGGTTAACTAGTTTTCTTCTTATTCATAGAAATTAATGCTATTTTATTTTTGTGTTTTTCAGGAGTTGACGATGTAGTTGACAGCTTCTTGTGTGTATTTCTTCCCTGTGTGTGTGTGCCCGTTGTGTTGTCCAGCTAGCATGAAAGGCCGAATGATGTTGATTGTGATATCTTTATACTGTTCGCCAATGAGCAAATAAATTTGTAATTTATATGATCTTCGTCAAAACTTGTTGATTCTTTTTCATTTTGAATTTTAAACTTGCCAAAATTAAAAAAAAAAAAAAAACCTTCATGGATATTGTTTGTATCAGGTCACTGGCGTATATTTCTGACACTGTTTAAGGAAAAACAGAATTTGCTCAATAAGCAATTAGTCCTGTTAAAGCAGCTGGCATGATAATGGCTTAATCCTTTCCAACTAACAACTTAACTGCCGCTGATGACTGAAAATTATTTATATTCCAATTGAAAAAAAATACAATTGAAACATGCATCTGCAGCTGGGAAAAAGGTTAAGTTGGACAGTTGGCAATTAAGAACAAAATTACACTGAAAGCCACACACATAGCAGGTCGGTTATCAACACCACTCAAGTCAACATACCATGGTTAACCTGTATGAATAGTGGCACATTAATGTGACGTTCTTTATGTACAAAGAAACGTTGCAGTTATGCAATGATGGTGTTAATGTGTGCCGTAAGATTGTTATAGACGACGATTGTTTGTCCTGCCCTGTTTATTCACATATTGGACAACATTCATTTTGTCTGATCCTACAAGTATAGTACTCCGTCCTATCAAAGAGCCTTTGAAGAAACTTCTTGAAGGGTAATCGAACTGCTCCAGACAATAAGATATTTTTTCAAAACGTTTTTTACTTTAGCCATATAACGCAAAACAGCCCCGTCAACTAAACAACATGGCTTGAAGGAATCCGATAAAGGTTCGCCCAAGGCTCATTTCTTCAAAAATTATTTGGAAATCGGCCAACCAGTTTGAAAGGATAAAAAATATTTTTTTTATCTGTTGCTGTGGAAACCAGAATTCTGCATGGATCAGAAAAAAAGGAGGACTTTGAAAGGATGCTTGCTGTGAAGTTTCATCCAAATTGACCCACCAGTTACAAAGATGTTTATGTACAAGGGCGATCACAATAACTTGCCTTGAGCTAAAAAAAAAAACATCCGTAAACCATAAGCTCTTTCTAACAAACATGATCATATAACAAATCTGCAGCAGATGAATTTGAAAACATCAAAGTAAAACTAGAAAATGAAAATCTAATTATTTGACAGTTGAAAACATTTTTGACAAAATGTAAATTTTCTTACTATGATCAGTTTCTCCTTTTGCCAAAATGTTTTCAAAAGTGAAGTTTATTGTAAAAGGGACCATTCACACTACTAACCCTTCAGGGTACATGGTAATGGTTTAACTGGAATCACACCAAGGGTGAATAACAATCAATTTGGTTTAAACTTATTTATTTTACATTGGTTCATACAACAAAAATCAATATGATTTGTGCTGAATTTTATTGTTCCACAAATACAAACCTGTAGAATACCTTGTTATAGTCTGTGTACTTTGAACTGTCCACTGACGAATACTTAAACAAGGTCATGTACGCGTAGAAATATGTTAATGTATTGATCACTGACCAATGGCACTTGTAACTGACAGTTCAACATACACGGGTAAAACAAGACCATTCTAACCTCGGAATTTAATTTTCAATTTAACAACATTGAGATGAACAATGACCAAGCCATGTGTAGTCCCTCCGATTATCTAACGTTTTGACACGAAATATACAAATCTATGGACTTCTTACAAATCTATTTTATTTACTGGAGAAATATCATTGTAGATCGACGGGTATATATATATACATTAATTTAATTTTCAATTTAACAACATTGAGATGAACAATGACCAAGCCATGTGTAGTCCCTCCGATTATCTAACGTTTTGACACGGAATATACAAATCTATTTTATTTACTGGAGAAATATCATTGTAGATCGACGGGTATATATATATACATTATAAAGTATCCAATATCAAACCAGGATTGGGTACGCTCACACTCTCTCTTACATTTAGCAGCAAGCCGCATTAGGGAACTTTTTCTTTGGGTACCGCAAAGACAGGTACAGGTGTTCACCATCTGGGCTACACTTCTACATTTTTGTCAGAAGTTGGAATTGGCCCTGTGATACAGGAAAATTAATTAATTTTTAGCCCTCCAAAATGTAGGTCAACAGACACTAATGAATTCTCTGGCAAGTCTACAGTTCATAGGTGCAATACATTTCCTTTATGCCCTAACCATTCCCACATACAACCCAAATATTATCTTCAGCAGATGACTTCAAAAACATCTATGCAAACATATAGAAAATCTCTATAAAAGAATAAATGTAAAATGTTGAAAACATTGTGGCGAAAGTAAAAATTGCTTATTTTGACCAGTTTCTCTTTTTGTCAGAATGTTTTCAAAAGTTGTCTGCTGTAGATGCACCAAAATGTGTCTATATGTGGGAAAGGGCTATGCTGCTTCTTTCTTTGTTTATAACAAAATTGATTTCATTTACTCATGCACACTTACAAATCTATATTAATTGCATTTTACATCCGAAGAAGATGTTTACAATCATATTTATGGAGCAAAGTTAAAATGATGTTGTTGCTTAACCCTTTCCCTCATATAGACGCTTTCTGACGCCTCTGCAGCAGACGGCTTTTTGAAAACATAGTGACAAAAGAAGAAATTGCTCAAAATGATTAATTTCATCTTTTGACACAATGTTTTCCACTTTTAGTCATGGGTTAACCATTCAATTATAAAGAGATTTTCCATTTTTTGACAAAATATGTTCAAAGTCGTCTGCTGCAGAATTTTCATATGAGGGAAAGGGTTAACCTTTTCACACATATAACAACTTTCTGACGCCTCTACAGCAGACTACTTTTTGAAACAATTATGACAAAAGAAGAAATTGCTCAAAACAAGCAATTTCTCCTTTGTCACAATATTTTCAACTCGATTCAATATGTAAACTTCCTATTGTAGAGATTTTCCATATTTTTGCCGAAATGATTTCAAATTCATCTGCTGCAGATTTGTTGTATGTGGGAAAGGGTTAAAGCTGGCACCTCCTTATAAGACGACTACGTGTATTATTTTCTTCAGATGATTTCAAGTGTAAAAAGATGGTTAGTAAGGTAATTATTGGTTAACCCTTTCCCTCATACGACAATTCTGCAGCTGAACATATTTTGTCAAAAAATAGAAAATCTCTAAAATTGAATGGATAACCTATGACTAAAAGTTGAAAACATTGTGTCAAAAGGAGATATTGCTCATTTTGAGCAATTTCTTCTTTTGTCACTGTTTTCAAAAAGGCGTCAGAAAGCGTCTATATGAGGGAAAGGGTTAAGCCATATATATTTACAAAATAACTATAGTTATCAGGCATCAGCCCATTTGTACTGTCATACTTTTTAAATCATTTAGTATTTAACACTTTCATGATTCACTTGAACACCGGCTGAGCTAAGCTAATATGACAATTAATGATTTAATGTAATAAATAATATGTACAATAGTATGAAAAACAACATCCCTTGATACAAATGACTTTAACCCTATCCCACATACAGACGCTTTCTGACGCCGTTCAGTAGACCACTTTTGAAATCATTATGGCAAACATGAGAAATTGCTCATTATAAGCAATTTCTCTTTTTGTCACAATGTTTTCTTCTCTTTTCAATAATTGTACTTTCATTTATTGATATTTTTAATTATTTTTGCTATTGGTTTTCGTTGCTGGCTTCAGATTTGTTATATGTGTGAATGGGTTGAATGCCTCCAATGCAGATATTCGATAACATTTTGGAACATTTTGGAACAAATGAACTGAAATTGCTCCTATTTCAACAATGATATATTTTCAAAGCAGACACCTCTAAAGATATCATTATGAGTGAAAGGATGCAGCTAATAAGCATCAAAGGAAAATCAAGTCTGTACACAAACCTATATAATATCAGCAGAACTTGAGATTTTTTTAATTCCTACTACACCGGGATTGGTAAAGTCATTACCCTTTCCCACAAACAGACGATCCCTGATGCCTCTGCTGCAGATGACTTTTGAAAACACTGACAAATCATAAATTGTAGGTATAATTATTGAAAAAAGTTGAAACCTTTGTGGCAAAAGGGGAAATTGCTTGATTTGAACAATTTCTCCTTTTGTCACTGTTTCCAAAAGTCGTCTGCTGTATATGCATATACAGGTCGGAAAGGATTAAATGGAATGCTTGAATCTAGCACAAATCTTAAAGGTCATCCATGAGAGGCAGATAGAAACATTTCTGTGTCCTTTGTTTGTTGTGTCAAAGTTCTGAACGGTTTTCCTTTGAGAAGCTTGTCATCATCACAATTTTCCCAGGAATGTATGTGTACGCTGCATAAATGAACAGGCTGACAATGGCAACGAAAATAGAATCTGATCCACAGTTAAGGTAAATAAGAGCACAGAACTCATCTGATTCTATCAAATAATATGTAAACAAAATTATTCCTTCAAGGCCATGCAACAAAAATTGGCTCAGTGGTATAATGAAGTGATGACTATTTTCACACCTTTTCTGATTTTGCAGAAGCCTAAACGTTACATTAACCCTTTCCCACGTACAGCAATACTGCAGCAGACGACTTTGAAAACATAGCGACAAAAAAATGCAAAATCTCCATAAAAGATGGATTAATTGTTAATTTAAGTTGAAAACATTGTGGCCAAAGGAGAAATTGCTTATCATGAGCAATTTCACCTTTGGCCACAATGTCTTCAAAAGAAATTTGCTGCTTTTGCGTCAAAATGCATCTACAGGTAGGAAAGGGTTAATTGGAATTATATAAGTAATTATGAGCCTCAAGACGATATTAACCCTGTGATACAGGAAAATTCATTCATTCATTTTGTGCTCACATTGTAGTGTATTGTCAACAATTCGTTGAAACACATCTCATATTATGCACAACTGGTTGATGTGACATCAGAAAGGGAGTAAAATGACCGAACTTTGAAAGTCTTCTCCTCCGAAACTACTGGTCACAGTTCAAGATAATTTGTTAGAAATGTTAATTAATTGACCCTCTACAAAAACTTTTCAAGCCATATTGACTATTTTGCATGACAAAAATGGATAAAATAACAAAGCATTAAACATTATTCTACTCTGAAGCAGCTTGTCTGATTTCAAGACAATTTCACAGAAACATTCTTTAGGCGAAACTCTACAAAAAATGTTCAAACTATCTCTATAAATAAAAGAAAAAGTACCAAATTAATTTGAACACATTGTGGCAAAAGGAGAACTTGCTCATGAGCATTATTTCCACATTTGCCAATATTTTTTAAAAAGACGCCTGCTGCAGAGACGTCAGAAAGCGTCTGTATGACGAAAAGGGTTAAAATCCGAAGCTACATGTTTGGCCATTTTTATGCACTGACTCAACTGAACCTTTATTATTTCATATCGAGGGCTTGGCGTGAAACAGTTGTAACTAAAATTGGTATTTTTTTTACCAAGGTTAATCACCTTGCCATCTTTATAAGCGTTAAATCCTTTTTCTTGGTAAACAGTGGAAATTTAGGTGCCATTGCTCGTTCTGAGCAATGGCATCTAAATTTGCATTGTTTATAAAGGGGTTTTCAAAATAGGTTTTTAGTTACAACCGTTTCACGCCAAGCCTTCGATATGCAATGGCTCATTTATAACCAGTGTAACGTTTCCAGAGCAACAACCGGGGGAGGCAAAGTAATATCCCCGCTCTAGAGAGGTGTTGCTCTTTTGTTTTAACAATCAAGAGGTGAAAGAGTGTTCGTCTTTTGGACAAGAGGTCCCAAAATCGAGCATGAATGCTTATTCAGATGAATTTGTAAGTTTCAGAATAATCAAACAATATTTCTATAAGATACTAAAAGGATACTAAGTATTATTTTCTCTGTAGGTTCCATCATGTATAGCGCTGTGTTCAACTCCCATTGCAGATACCAGTAGGCAAAGAACTTCTTGATACTGGAGATGAGTCCCATCTTTTGTTTATTTGTTACGGTTATATAAGAGCCTGGGTTTGTGATAACTAATAACACAATTTCTGTCTTCAAGTTTTTTGTACTTCTTTGTCGTTTGTCTCACACCATAAGAAACTACTGATACATAGTACCGGACTGTCTTTCATTCACATCAATCTGTAAACAAACACAAATACATTTAGGACATTACAAGCGATTGATTAATTTAAATTTAATGTTGTTTTCAACAGTTTTTCAGTTATAACTTATATCATGATGGCCAGTTCACCTTACCTTGTACATGTATGTAACTCTTGTTCACCAAACAATCTTCCTAGACAACTGGCTACTTGGCCACATAGCCCATTGGTAGAAGACAAATCATGGCATCACAACTCCTGGATTGATTGCCCTTATCATCAAACAGCTGAGCCATCGCAACTCTACCCTAGTCTTAACATTAGGGCATATACTATTTAGTAGAGCGGAGTCATTGAGTGGAGTGAGTCTTGGAGTGCGGAGTCATGGAGTCTAGTTTTGGATTGAACCATATTTTTGGTTGTTAAATGGGCCACAACTCATTTTCTGCACTTATGTTATATAACAGTAGTATAACTTTACATTGGAAAGTTTCAAAGGGGAACTGTAACTTTATGGAACAATCCATATATATTTATATATTTTATTGACATTACAAAGTTACTAAATCCTATTTTCAAAACACATTTATTTCATGTTATAATATGCTTAGTAGTAGATACCACTTACTTTAAGTTTCATACATTTTACATGTTCTTGTACCTGTCGGCTGAAGCCTAGCCATCTTACCTTATGGGAGATAATGAATCCCATTGGGAGTTAAACTGGACCGCAGATCTAACATGTCATCAATGCCTCATTATCTTAGGACATTAAACTCTCTCTGGAGGGTTAAATTAGATCAGTTATTTCACCGGGTGACCCAGTGTTGCCTTCAGCATATTATTTATTATGTAAGCTAGCAATGGTTCTCCTAGTAGGCAAGTATATTCACAGTGGCTAAATTATTAGGAAAAGTGAGTAAAGCTTATGAAAGGTACGAAGACCAGGTCAGGTATTAATTCAGGATAATATGAACAAAAGTACCATTTGAAGATCTACTTCAGAATCAAATGGGCTGTTATTTATACATGGATTCAAAAAATAACTTTTATATGAGTTGTGTGGTTTCTGTTGCCATGTCTATATACATACTAGCTTTAAATTGCATTTTAACCAATACCAGTTATTTACATACAAGGTTAATATGTCTAAATATTGAAGTATGTAGTAAGATTATAAAACTATATCATACATGTTTCTTATAAAAGTTTGTTCATAGATTTCAAACTTCTGTAACAAACTTGTTAAAAATATGAATTTTGGTTATAAGAAAATAAGAAAACATTTCATCATTACATGCACATGGGCAAACTTGATAAGAAAACATTTCATCATTACATGCACATGTATATGGGCAAACTTGATAAGAAAACATTTCATTATTACATGTTAATGTTTCTTTTTTAAGTTTGTAGCTTAAATTCAGCTGTTGACCTTCTCATCATTGCATTAAATTTTCTGATTACTCCACTCCAAGACCCCACTCGAAGACACCACTCCACTCCATGACTCCGCTCTACTAACTAGTATATGCCCAACATTAGACCGTTCTTACATATTGCGAAGTCAAAAAAAAAAATAGTTGAAAATAGGTATTGTTGCATTCATATATATATCTTATAAATCGGTTTGAAAGTGAATCAAGCTGTGCTACAACCCTTGCTCTCGTCAGAAGTTATATTTATTGCTCTTGCAATTTTATATGTCAACAGTGAAGACCCTAGTGAGACTTGACATATGCACTGGCTTGCATTGTGACACTTCACTTCTCACCCATGTAAATGCAACAAGACCCCTTATCGACTGAAGTAGCTCATGTATTCAGAAGGTTACATGTTTTAACCCTTTCCCACTTATAGACACTTTCTGACGCCTCTACAGAAGACGGCTTTTGAAAACATTGTGACAAAAGAAGAAATTGCTAAAATTTATCCTTTTGCCACAATGTTTTCAACATTATTCAATTATTAAAGTGTCATTCATAGAGATTATTCAAATGTTGGCCTATACTATTTCAAAGCTGTCTGCTGCTGCAGATTTGTTGTATGTGGGAAAGGATTAAATGCCAATAGCATCGCCTTTTAGTTCAAAACCCTTTCCCTGATACTGTCACCTGATGACACAGTTTTTAGCTGACAATTTTCATGTTAATTTAGCCTTGGTGGAGTTGTGGCCTCCTCAGGAGGAGGCTGTTGGTTTGATTCTCTAGCTAACAGGTCATACCAAAGACTTTAAAAATGGTAGCAAAAGCTGCCCTCCTTGGCACTCAGGATTGAGGGATCAGCATTACGACTGCCTGGCTGGTGTCAGGATAAATGAACCAGTAGAACTTACCAACGGAATATCGTGAATAACTGAAAAAATATTTAAAGCGACGTAAAACTATAAACAAACATCATGTTAATTTAATATAATACAAACAAATTATAGTTTCATATCTTTTTTTTCTGTAAGATGATTTTGGCTCTGCAGTAAGGAAATCTGTCCCTTTTAAGCCCCTCTTCTTCATGTACCGAAGTCTCCCATTTTCATGAAACCAAACAGTACAACACAACAGTGCACATTTGGGATCATCTGACACTGGACAAGCCCATTCAGATAATTCCAATTTGATAAAGAGTCCAAAATACAGCATATCAGGTTAACGAATGATAATGTGCTTTGTTATTCGTAAATATGTCTGTGTATTTACCAAGTTTATATGTTCAATCGTACAGAACATGCAATACTGTAATCAGTATACACATTCTATATCTTGCGTGTATCGATATATTTCCATTCATGTGAAACAACATACATGTCGAAAAAATGAAATTCGACACACCCGGGTCTTTCGTCTGCTGTATTAACTTTGAATTTCGTCACAAATCAAACCATGCTTGACAAAATATCTGTGGGGATAAAAGCAACTTAAGAATAAAACATACCTGCACATTTATTCCATAATTAATCAACAAGAATCACCGGAAAAATGTCACCACGCGAGAACATGTTAACTAGACCAGTCATGTATATACAGTATAGAGCGCAGACACGATTATGACCATTGTGACAAACACAGTTCCAGAAAATTCTTTCATCATCTAAAACATGTGGTAGGCTGTTTTCCGGTGATAAGTATTTCAAAGAGATATTCAATTCATGTGCATAGTGTTTCTTGTTTTTCACGCGTTGAAACTCTTGTTTTATTTACTTTATGAAACAATGGTCACGGGAAAGTCCGAGACTTATACATAGCAGTTTGAGGGGTGATCTGTTTATTGACACTCTACCCCCGGTAACCGGATAAACATTGGAGATTTAAACAGATGAATTATTGGAAATAGTAAATACTTTTGGAAGAAAGTTCCAAATTCCCGCCGTTTGCATAAAAAAAAAGGGTTTTGATGTAAATTTGATGTGTCTCTGTCGAAAATATCAATTAAAATGTCTGATAAACATGATAAACAGTAAAGGGGTTATAAAATATCGTTCACATTTAAATCCTATTAAACAGGAATCAGTCCCTATTAAATGTTAAGAGTGTTATTGCAATACTTCTTTCTAGTCGTAGCTCCTGAACATTCGTGTCGGTTTTGGAGAACAGTGAGATATCTTGATTTCTTCCGTAGAACATTCTTATATAATGTTAACCCTTCCGCAAACAAAACACATCTGCAGCAGACGACTTTGAAAGCATCCTGGCAACAGTATGGACAATCTCTTTAACCCTTTCCCTCATACGACTGCAGCAGACGACTTTGACATATTTTGTTAAGAAATAGAAACTCTCTGTAGTTGAAAGGATAACCTATGACTAAAAGTGGAAAACATTGTGTCAAAAGGAGAAATTGCTCGTTTTGAGCAATTTGTTCTTTTGTCACTATGTTTTCAAAAATGCCTCTGTCTGCTGCAGAGGCGTCAGGAAGCGTCTATATGAGGGAAATGATTAACTGAAAGTACAATTATTAAATAGAGCTGAAAATATAGTGTCGAATAGAGAAATTGCTTTTAGTGAGCAATTTCTCCATTTCCCACAATGTTTTCGAAAGTCGTCTGCTGCATATGCGTTAGAAAGCGTCTGTTTGTGGGAATGGTTTAAAGCAAGTATTTGTGAAATACTTGAATGGACTGTTTCCAGTCTATGATTCCATCTGAATAATAATATTAGGAAGCAGCTAGTGAGGATGTTATGACTCTTTTCCACATGCAGACCTATATGTGCACATCTGCAGCAGGTGACGTTTGAAAACAGTGTGAGAAAGGAAAGACTCAATTTCTCCTCTTGCCTCACTCAAGATACTTTAATACTGAACTACGGTCTCCGCCACACTATTTTCAACTCTTTTCGATAATTGTGGTTCAAGATATTTGCCTATTAATTAACCCGAATGTTAGTTTAAACTTATTCATTTTACATCGATTTTACATTCTATGACTCCCGCTCGATTTCTGCTTCCTGGAGGCATAACCAGTACTTGCGCCGTTCTCCGGTGAAAAATCCCAAAGTCAAATCCGCTCCTCGCGGGACTTGAACCCGGGACCTTACGTACGAGAGGCCGACGCTCTAACTCTGCACCACTGTCTTCCGCAACCTACATGTTGTGAACGTCGTCTGCTGCGAATTTGTTGCATAAGTATAATTTGGATTAAACTAAATTAAATATTAGACTTCACAATCAGACTAGTGGGCACATAGAAAACAATCTTCCAGAGTAAGTAGAAATATCAAACAATGAATACCTTTCAATCTTTAAATACCGACTTGATATATATATGCTTGAAAATCCCCCCTATACTATAGTGATAGGACACCGGGGATAGTTGTTACACGGGGTAAGTTGTTACACTGCAAATTATGGGTTGATGACGTCGTTTATGACATCACGTATGACGTGTTACGTTGACAGCCACCATCTTTAACGGAGCCTGTGACCATCTATAACGCAATCCATTGTTTATAGCTGAAAAAGTTCAATTTTGATTTCTTTAACACTTTTCTTTTCACGTTCTCTGATGATTTATAAATGCATTTTGACTTAAGTAATGACTTGCGTTTAAATGTATGTCTTCATCGATGACGCAGCAACACACAAAAGCTGTCTCCCTCGGAGTTGTTACTTGAAGTATTGCCGGGGCAAGTTGTTACACTGAGCAGGGGGCACGATGTTACAGTGTAACAACTTGCCCCGTTCGCTTGATTTACTAGTAATGTTAACAAAATAACAATGCAACTACAATATCATGAGTATTTTCACTGTGTATCTATATAATTTAAATGCTAATAGCTCTTCACAATGTTCCCCTTTATATTCCAGAATGGTGAGAAACTACATACGGAAAACAAATAGAGGGGAAACAGCGCGTGACTTGGTCCAACATGGAGTTAACGAGATCATATTTTTAGGGCGCTCTATCCGATCCGTGGCCTTGGACATTGACATGAACCCCATGACTGCCGATACGTAAAGCAAGCACAAGTAATGGGTTCACGTGATTTACAAATAGAATATCGATCACCTCAACGAGTATTTTCAACGGATTCGGAGAATGTTTTTACAAGACTATATATATCATCAGGTCAGCAAACATTTATTTCGGGTGTTAGCGTCCTAGTATATGAATGCGCTCTTGAATTCGGAGTGAATATGCCTGATCAATGGAGACGCGATAGGTCTGCCGGACCTGACTGGTTTTCAGGTTTTCTGAAACGTAAGCCGTCTCTTTCAATTCGGACACCAGAGGCCACTAATCTATCCACTGTTAGAAAGAGACCACATCATGCCATATGACATTTGGAATGTCGACGAAACGGGCATCACAACAGTACAGAAATTGGCAAGTGTCGTAGGTCCAAAAGGGGTTAAGCAACTCGGGGCGCTAACGTCTGGAGAAAGAGGCACGGTCGTAACAATGTGCGCAGCAGTAAGTGCAACAGAAACCAATGTTCGTCTTTCCGCGGTTGAAATTTTACAATCACTTCATCCGTGATGATCCTGAAGTCTGTATTGGCGCATCGCATCCATCAGGTTGGATGACTTCTGAAAACTTCTACATGTCCGTACATTTCGCGAAGATGGCAAAACAGAGCCAGGAACAGAAAGTACTTTTGCTGCTAGATAATCACCACTCCCACATAGCACTTGAAACTATCAAATTTGCCAAGGAAATTGGTATCGTAATGTTTTCCTTCCCGCTCCATTGCAGCCACAAATTACAGCCATTGGATCGCTCTGTCTTTGGTCCCTTCAAAAAGTACTTCTCCTCCCTTCAAGACACGTGGATGAGAAACAACCCAGCCAAGACCATGTCCATTTACGACTTGCCGGGGATGCGTGGCCGAGAGCAGCGACACAAGCAAACATTATAAATGGGTTTAAGGTAGATACAAATTTAGTTAAACAAACTTGGTGTATTTTAATTCTACACATTAGTTGCAGTAAAACTTTTTCGGCTGATAATGAGTATTCAATTATCGCCATTTTCCTATACTTTTCAATGATGTGGCTTTGTTTCTTAGTAAACCAATGATACCACCGAAGAGCCGAAACTAAAAATTAGTTCGATGTTTTGTTTAATAAATAGACATACAATAAGGCATATTTCTACCTTTTATACATATACAAGTTCATGTATATTATACTTATTACGTAATTAGTGATTAGTGATGTCAATAATTGAAAAACCAACAGAATTTCAAATCATTGTTTATTAGACAATGAAAAGCACTGGAATGGGTATTATTTCACAGTCAAATTACTAAGCTTACATGCTATCTTTACGCTATCCGGTATTAGGTATCCGGCATCCATCCTATACACAGCGGCTTACGTGACAGATCGGCCTGATCCTCACTCGAAGTCTTCTGGTTGCGGTGACGACAATACCATATCTGACAGAGGAGTCTGAAGCAGAGGAAACACCTTTTCATAGTGGCACTGAAACTGAACAACAGACTCCGAATGATATAATAGCTACCACTTTCGCCATAATAAACGCCCACATGCGAGACATACATCGGGAGGTTGCAACTGTTCCGGGGGACGGACATTGCTACACGCCGTAGCTGTAGGTCTTGCCGAAGAGGGAATAGAGGTTGTAGGCAGTGAATCGCTATGCACAATGCTGGTGGGTGAAATAACAGACCACGTCGATCATAACAGACACTTTTCCAATGGCCGTAGTGTCATTGACGATATTGATCGATATGTTCAATTGAAGGAATATAGTAATGACACTGCGGATTTGACCCTGTCGGCACTATGTAATGGGCTTGGCATTTCTGCCATCATTTACAACCATACGGCATCTGGCATCACAAATATCCTTGCAACTGGGCCAGGTAGGTCAAACGTCCTCTTCAAAGGAGACACATACCTAGTTCTGACAGGCGCTAACGGAAACGCACATTACAGCGGCGTTAAGAAAATCGTCACAAATGCACATTCTGTAACATTCTGTAACTGACCCACTTGACGACACGCCTGATATGTTCTCTCCAGAAAGAATACGCCCATTCCCCAAAGCTGAAACAAAATAATTCAAAAACTGGAATACATTCTAAAAAAGCAGCTAAAATGTCACTCAGTAACAAAGTATAGCAGAACAAAGAAGAAGAAGAAACGTAGTAAAGCCGACGCAGAAGTGGTGTCGTCCGATGACGAAGAATGCTTTTGCTTAGTATGCGTCGAGCCTTACTCAAACAGTCGTGCACGAGAGACATAGATCCGTTGTCAGTGGTGTAAGGATTGGTCACACGAGGAGTGCACTAATGTCCTCAAAAACAGTGCGTACATCTGTCACAATTGTGAATCTGATGGGGAAGTGGATCTGCTGTATGATAGGTCTAGCTCCTGCAAATACTTTGATTAATTATTAGTGTTTATATTTTGGTTACTCATTAAAATCATTAACGTTGATATCGTCCAATGGCACGTCAATGCTCATTGGACAACATATTGAAGTTGTAATACGGGATTATAAAAGAGCTTCGAAAGTATAATAAGACTTTTGAAAATACAGTTTATGGCGTTTTAGATTTTATGTATAAGTTATCAAGGGGGGAAAAAATGAATGTATATATTTCTTTTAGAAAACATAAAACACTTAGCTGATTAAATTAGTAGACCCCTAATGGGTTACTTTTTCAAATGTTAGAACTGTTGCCTTTAATAACAGTTTTATGTGTTAAATGTTTTTTCTATTGTCAAATATGAATTGTAACAACTTACCACGGGTTCTGTCACAACTTACCCCATCATTGGGGTAAGTTGTTACATTTCACTTACCTCTTATATCTAGCTGGTTCGAGTTGAAATATTTGTTATGTATACGTTGCTATACATTTTTATAAAAATCAAATAATGAGCTTTACATAGATGTATGGACAATCTAAATCGGCAAATAATTAAAAAGATATACCCTAAAACGTGAAATATGTAACAACTATATCCCCGGTCTCCCCAAATCGAAAGTACACTAAGTTACTTGTTGAATACCCAACTACCGTAAAACGTGAAATATGTAACAATCCCCGGTCTCCCCAAATCGAAAGTACATTACTTATTGAATACCCAACTACACTACAGGGGAGCTAATATAGCTCATTCGATCGGCACATTCTTAGCAATGTCGTTATATAGGTTCTTCGTGATTTCAATTCATTGAAATACATGTATGCCTAAAAAATAAAATTATCAAATAATGCCAAAGAGATCCTAGCTTTGAATTGTTTGCACTTTCCCATCTATTTGCTGTAGCCTTTATTATTTATGAAGCAATAAGGTCGATGAGAAAGTCGTAAGGGTTGCTTTTAAACGTAGGTTGTTTCTGATCATGCAGGGTTGCTCAATACAATACACTCATCGTACTCTGATCAGCACACGCATTTCGACGTTTGACTCTCCACCTAATTGGGCAACACCCGAATAAGAGAGTCAAATATGTTTCTAAGTCTATGAGGAACAACCCCTTGGTTAACCATTAAACGTAACTTAATCGGTAGACACCGACAAGGTCATGGGCATGGTAGTTGTTTGTGCAGAAATAGTTAAAACCACAACATTAATTGCATTTCGGGTAAATTGATAACATTCAATGTCAAAGGGGTATAACTTTTGCAGTACGGGGAAAGTAATAGCATTTTTATTGGCACAGGGGTATAACTTTTGCAGTACGGGGAAAGTAATAACCATAGATGTCAAAGGGGTATAACTTTTGCAGTACGGGGAAATTAATAACATTCATTGTCGTAGGGGTAAACCTTTGCAGTACGGGGAAAGTAATAACATTAAATGTCAAAAGTGTATATATATTTTGCGTACGGGGGAAGTTATGACATGCAATGTCAAAGGGATACAAGAGAAAGTTGATGCAAGGCATCAATGTCGCCGGAAAAGACTGCATTGATTTATTTATGTATTCTTGACTTTCCTTAGTCTATTCAAACATTAGGAACGTAGTAATGAAAACATTTGCTTATAAATGTTATATACATACCTATACATTAGGGTATCTATACAAAATTAACGAAATGTGTACACATTTATCTGGCTTAAATTTAATTTTGCTGTTGTTACTTATTTAAATAATAGTATTAATTCATATAATTTCAATGTTTGTCAATCTTATTCGAATCACAAGGTAAATATCCTGGTATTGCTTTAAAGGGAGGTAATTTGAAGAAAACAAAAGTCTTCAAAAGGAGAAATATATCAGCATTACCGTCTACAGTTTAAATTGTTCTATTGTTTGTGGATTTAAAAATGTTCTTTTTTTCTTATTTCTACATGTACAACGAAATATTGCGGCTTCTCTTTGACGCTTTGCGTCAAACATTCGTCTTGTACTTGTCTAAAATAAAATAATATCACTCGCTTTTTCATATCGAAATGCGCATGCGCGAAAATCGATGTTAAAGGTCACGAAACTACACAACAGAATAGGGTCTATATTTAGCTTAGAAACAGTTCCTACTTTAGATATTCATGGATTAACATTATTAAATGAATTCTACACAAATCAAGACATCTCTTTGAACATGAAAACAACATTTAGTAAGTTAAAATTGCTATTAAAAGGAGAATCCGAAATTGACCTCAATGATGACACATAAGAGTCTGCATTAGGGGGTGTTGGTTCACGTCTTGAAGGGACCACTTTTGTCTTCGTAAATAAGACAAAAAACTTAAATGCGAGTGAAATAAAAAAAACTGCAAACATTAAACAATCGGAATATTTATTTCATTTTAGATGTGTCATTTATTAGTGTTCGTAAACAACCACAATTGTAATATGTTCAAATCATCTAGATTTGTTTCTTTCTAATAATAAGCCGCCCTCCCATGTGATTTCCGAAAAGCTATTAAAAATAGAAGTCGCGGGCTTCTGCCCGGCGACTAATAACTGTGTGAGGCTCTACTACACAGTATGAAGACACGACCACATTCATTTTAGCATATTATCAGGGGGACGTCTTTTATAGGTGATGATCGCATCTCAAGCTTTGTAGAACCTATTGGATCACAGAATGACGAACCTCTGTAAAGTATCCTTCTGGCCTTGGACAGAGGGTAACACACGATCTTAACCCTTTCCAACATACACCAAATCTTCATCTGATGCCTGAAAATAGCTCTAGCTGCAATAACCAAAATTATGGAATATTTATAAATGAAAGAATAATTATTGTATTCAGTTGAGAATCATTTTCAAATACAATGTACGTGAATATTGGTATTGAAAAGGATACATATACCACAATCCTTCTTGCTCTGTGACCGTCTGGCTTGTGTGTAGTAGGAGCATGCGCATCTGGGTGACTCGAGTCCGAGGCGATCCATGGTCGAGTCATAGCAAAATACAACTGATCGCAAGGTTGCGGGGACATACATGTCGTGACATAAACTTTAATGAAACACTATTGTAAGAGCGGCGTTATCTGCTTTTTCAAACCAAACGGTCCTATTTTCTCGGCATGCTTTCAGTTAGTAATACAGCGAGACCGACCTATCATGTCGTGAAAAGGGTTAGATTGATAAATCACGTGACTGTCGTTAGACTGATAAGTGTTAATCGCATGATTAGAAGCACTGTTAATCTAACTCATTTCATACGACAAGACCTGTGTCTGATTCCCCGAGTAATTGCAATAATTAGGTCCGCAGTTATTTTTAATTCAAAACCTACACACCATATTGCATTTCCATGTCAGTATATATATAAGCTGACAAACTCCATATTTATCGTCTGTATGCATTTACTGCAGTATATAACTGAATTATCTCCCTTTCATTAGCAATGAAATCGTCCAATTATATCATCGGTTCGCTATGGCGTCATTTTTCTCGTGTAAATAATAGGACGAGTCTATTTACACAGCAGAGCGTACATAGGTACTGTATGGTCAGTGTATTCTGCTGGGATTGAGTGGACTGCGGCTCCAGACGCTGTAGTGGGCAGTGTGCTTGTGACCTGTATTGACCGTTAAAGGAATTCTGATTGGTGGAGAGAAGAAATCGACCTCATAATGTCGTAGACTAACCGTCTAGACAGTTTGACCGATTTTAATATGCACCGTTCTCCGTGTTCACTACTCAGTTGCAGTGTTGTACACAAAATGGATAAAATGTCGGCACTTTGATGCGAAAATGTGGATATTTGGGCCGTTTTTACTGTCCGTTTTCAGTGGATTTTATTTCCAAGGTGAGTTTTTTTCAATCATGAAAGCTGTGGGAACGATCGAGATGATCCCAAATTCGGTCTGTTTGAAATTTTGTGTATTTTGTAGATTTCGGTCGCGAGATTGACGTAAACATATCTATTTTTGTCGCTCCAACCAAATTGATTTGGCAAGTTGCATATTGCACTGAATATGCAGGTGTTCGTAAAAAAGCCGCCAAGAAATACATTTGCTCGTGTGTAGATTATTATGAGCAGACAGTCTGACTCGGTTCGCTGGTCCAGTTCAAAGTTTGTGTATTGAAATTTATCTGCTCTGACGTATTTGGGATTTTAGAACGTAATATGCACAATTTAATGTTTATATTTTGTGTATTGACATTAAGACTGGCCTGTGAATATGTATGAGAGTCATTGAATTAATACTCTTTATAACATTAGATTTCCAACACATATGCAATCAAATTTAAAGCCCTGGGATTAACCCTTTCCCACATACAAAAAAAAAAAAAAAATCTGCAGCAGACTACTTTGAAAATATTTTGACAAAAATTTAAACAATCTCCATTAAAGAAATCGTAATTGTTAAATAAATGTGAAAACATTGTGGCCAAAGGAGAAACTGCAAATCATGAGCAATATCACCTTTGACCACAATGTTTTCAAATGTCATCTGCTGCTATTGTATCAAAATGTGCAGGTGGAAAAGGGTTAATTAAAGCCCAGGGATTTAATGAATTTTGGTAGTAAATAAATATTGTA
The DNA here is from genome assembly GCA_031761405.1 of Serripes groenlandicus. NCBI lineage: Eukaryota > Metazoa > Mollusca > Bivalvia > Cardiida > Cardiidae > Serripes > Serripes groenlandicus. The sequence goes on along the minus strand of JASEVX010000003.1, from coordinate 137,932,676 downwards.
GATTCAGATCAGAATGCAAATGTCTGTTTATTTATCAGGGTCTGCACTATTATAATTATGTCATGTTCTTTTTAACACTGCACAGATGTATAAAGAGCAACAGACAACTTTTGAAAATGTTGTGGCAAATGGAGAAATTGCTCATGATGAGCAATTTCTCCTTTTGCCACAACATTTTCAACTGCAGTGTCAATGATAAAACTTTCATTTATCAAATTAATTAATGAGATTTTCTGTAATTTTACCTTGATGTTTTCAAAGTCATTTGCTGCAGATTTGTTAAATGTTGGAAAGGGTTAAAGTTTATTGAATTCCCTTTCCATGCGTTTAACCCCTTCCCACATACAGACACTTTCTGATGCCTCTGTAGCTGATGACTTTTGAAACTACTGTCCTATAGTGGGGAAAGGAGATATTGCTCATATTGAGCAATTTCTCCTTTCACCACAATGTTTTCAACTTTATTCATTAAATTTTCTATCATTTAAAGAGAGTTTCAATAGTTTGATGAAGTGATTTATATTATTAAAGTCATCTGAGGCGGATTTGATGTATGTGGGAAAGGGCTAAGACTTATCCAGCTGAATTCCAGGAATCACCATTGATTTCAAATTCTGATATGCTTATGGAGTTACTTTCCACTCATTTATGTATTAATTGTGAATGATGTCGATCAAGATCAGAGTGCTGAAATATAGAGACTGATCTTGATCTGCATTGTTTGTAAATGGTGCATACCGTAGTAAGCGCTTGATAAATCACATAAAGTGGGATAAGGGTTTATTTATCCTTTCGCACATACAACAAATCTGCACTAGACGACTTTGAAAACATATTTGCAAGAATGAGAACAATGTTGATAAAACAGTTTAATTTTTTTAGATAGAATTGAAAATATTGTGACAAAAGGAGAAATTGGACATGTTTTCAAAAGTCATCTGCTGCAGAGGCGTCAAAAAGCTTCTGTATGTGGAAAAAGGGCAAATGTTAACCTGATATAAACATAATGATGTAGACTGCCTCGGTGTTGTAGTTGTAGAGTGTCCGCCTCAGATGCAGGGGGTCGTGGCCTCGATCCCCCTCAGGGTCATACCATAGACTTTAAAGATGGTAGTAATTGCGCTCAGGGTATCGAAATGATACTATTGTAACTGATGAATCCAGGATAAAAGAAAGAAATGGATGATTAGTTTTTGTTCCTTTTCCACATACAACACATTTGCTGCAGACAACTTACCCAGAAAAAATTGGAAACTCCCTTTAAATGAAGGTACAATAATTGAATACAGTTGAAAACATGGTGAAAAAAAGAGAAATTGCTTGTTTTGAGCAATTTCTTCTTTTGTCACTATATTTTCAAAAAGCTGTCTGCTGCAGAGGCGTCAAAAAGCATCTATATGAGGGAAAGGGTTAAACTACCTTGATTGTGTAGTGGTGCCCTCCCTAAGAGCGCCAACCTTGGGTGCAGAAGGTTTGGGCTTTGATCCATAGCAAGGCCATACTAAAAACAAATCCTTTTCCTATTATGTTTTGCATCTAAATAAGGGACATTGTGGATGTTCTAAAAATCCTTGTTTGATCATCTAACCCTATGGTGTGGGTACTCAAAAGAATCTTCTCGATGAGGTTTGTTAAAGGCTTTGTTTTGATATGAACCCTTTCCCTTATATAGACGGTAGCTCAGTCGGTAACTGCGCGGGCTGTCAATCCAGGGATTGTGAGTTTGAATCCCGGTTTGGCCAGCTTTCTTTCCGACGTTTGACAAAAGTCATTGCGACATGCGTCATTCGTCTTCTACCAATGGGCTAAGTCTATGTGGAAAAGCAGCCAGTTGCTTGGGAAGATTGTTGTGGGGAGTACTCAATAAATAAATCATATAGACGCTTTCTGATGCCTCTGCAGCAGACGGCTTTTTGAAAACATAGTGACAAAAGAATAAATTGCTCAAAACAAGCAATTTCTCCTTTTGCCACAATGTTTTCCACTTTTAGTCATAGGTTATCCATTCAATTACAGAGATTTTCTATTTTTTGACAAAATATGTTCAAAGTCGTCGGCTGTAGAATTGTTGTATGAGGGAAAGGGTTAAGACTTAAAGAGAGATATTGTGGGGAAAAGAGCTGTATACCATCCTGTCTTATCTGGACTTCAGTAATTATCCTACTAATTCTATTTTATATAATGTTGTGTATTGTCTTTATTCAGAAGTCAAAGGTTCGATCTGATAATTAAAAGTTATATAGTAAATTTCCACATGCAGAAGCATTTCTACATAACATTTGAAAACATTGTGGCAAAAGGGGAAATTACTCATTGCTGCAATATTTTTAACGCAATTAAGTTTTTTTACTTTTATTTTTTAATTTAAACCTATTCCCTCATATAGACGCTTTCTGATGCCTCTGCAGCAGATGGCTTTTTGAAAACATAGTGACAAAAGAAGAAATTGCTCAAAACAAGCAATTTCTCCTTTTGCCACAATGTTATTCAATTATAGAGATTTTCTATTTTTCGACAAAATATGTTCAGTCGTCCGCTGCAGAATTGTCGTATGAGGGAAAGGGTTAAGATATTTTCCATGTTTTGTCTAGATGTTTTCAAAGTTTTTTTTTTAACCCTTTCTATGTTGCAACTTTTTTTGCAGCAGACTACTTTTAAAATGATTTTGTAAAACATAATATGGAAACTCTCTATAAATGAAATGAATTATTGAATATAAAGACAAAAACATTGTGGCAAAATTTGAGGATAAATTTCTCTTTTAATATTAGCCTTTTTGTCTTTTATTACATTGACAATGTTTCCAAAAGTCATCAGCTACAGAAAGAGACATCAGAAAGCGTCTGTATTTAGGAAAGGGTTATTAGTGTAGAGAATTCAAACATGAGGACAAATATGGAATAGCGAAAGTAATAGTTTCAACAAAGTTGAAAGTAGGAATAAAAAATGCAATTGATGAAAATAATTGTGCTGAACATTAGCAATCTAGTGAAAGCCTCCGAAAACGGATGAATGACCAAAAACTTACTTTACAAGTATGAAATTTGTTTGTGGTTGACATTAACTCTTTCCCACCTGCACACCCATTCTAACGCATCTGCAGCAGACCACTTTTGAAAACATGAGTAATTTCTCCTTCAAATGCCAAAATCTTTCGACTCTTTTTTAATAAATTTAGAGATTTTCCACTTTCTTTTCTTGCCTAGATGTTTTCAAAGTTGTCTGCTGCTGATTTGTTGTAAGTGGCAAAGGTTACCCTCATGTGCAGAGTCTTTTAATGCATCTGCAGCAGACGACTTTTGAAATTGTTAAGCAAATGGAGAAATTGCTTGAGCAACTATTCCATTTGCCACAATGTTTTCAACTATATTTAATAATTATACTTTAATTCATAGAGATTTTCCATATGGTAGCTTTGATATTTTCAAGATTTGTTGTATGTGGGATATGGTAACATAATCATTAATAATTACAGAACCTCTAAAGGTATGTTTTGTGTGATATGAGGCCCATACCATACATATGAGCTTTCCCTTGAGAAAACCAACAGTATGGCCTCTGCGTAATTTATCGACCCAGATCAGCATGGGCTGTCCACGCAGACTGATCCGGGCCAACACATACCGTCTCAGGGCAATAGAGGTATAGAGTAATGATTCCTGAAACAGAAAATCCACAGGAGGCGAAAAGTGTCTAACCGGGTAAACCTGCGTGGCATGCTTAAGCTGATCTGGGTCGATACTTTACACAGACTCCACAATGTTGGTTTTCTTGTGGGACGGCTCACATAAGTAATTCATTGATATAGTAGGAGACCAGGGTTTGATCCCAGTTGGTTAATAACAAAAACTTTTGAATGTCTGGTAGTGATTGTATCTCGTCATGGCTTCTGTGGTCACAGTGACTTGCATTATGACTGTATCTGGATTAACCCTTTCCCTCATATGACAATTCTGCAGCAGACGACTTTGAACGTATTTTGTCAAAACATAGAAAATCTCCATAATTGAATGGATAACCTATGACAAAAAGTGGAAAACATTGTGGCAAAAGGAGAAATTGCACGTTTTCAAAAAGTTGTCTGCTGCAGAGGCGTCAGAAAGCGTCTATATGAGGGAAAGGGTTAAACATGGTAATGGTTGTATTTCTTGACTCTCTGGGTCATAGGTATTGTAGTATGACTAATTTATCTGCTTCAGGATTAAACATTGAGTTATTGTAGTGGTTGCATCATTCTCTTCTTGGATTTCTGGGTCTTATTGATTGCAGTATGACATATGTTTACCTGCTTCAAGATTAAACATGGAAGTGGGTGCATCTATTCTTGGCTTTCAGGGTCATAGGGATTGCAGTATGATTAATGTATCTATTACAGGATTGAACATGCAAGTGCTTGCATCTCTTCCTGATTTTTTGGGTCACAGGAGGGACTGCAGTATGACTAACATTACTTCAAGATTATAAACATGGTAGTTATTGTAGTCGTGGCATCTCTTACTGACGTTCAAGTTCTCAAGGATTGCATTGTGACATATGCACCTGCTTCAGGATTAAACATGGTTATTTAGACTGTTATTGCATCTATTTTTGGCTGGCTGGGACATAGGGATTGCATTATGACTAATGTATCTGCTTCAGGATTAAACGTGGTAGTTATTGTAGTCGTTGCTTCTCTTATGACATATATGTACCTGCTTCAGGATTAAAGATGGAAGTTGTTGCATTTCTTCTTGGCTTTCTGGGTCATAGGGACTGCATTAATGACTAGTGAGACTCAGCTTCAGGATTAAACATAGTAGTTATTGTAGTGGTTGCATCTCTTATTGACGTTCAAGGTCACATGGATTGCATTATGACATGTGTGCCTGCTTCAGGATTTAACATGGAAGTTGTTGCATTTCTTCACTTCCTGGGTTGTAGGGATTACATGATGACTAATGTACATATTACAAGATAAAGCATGATAGTGGTTGCATCTTTTTTTGACTCAGATTTGTATAGATCTGTTTCAGGATTAATAATGGTAGTAAGGTTGCATCTTTTCTTGCCTCTTTGTAGCAGCTGTTGTCCGCATGCAGAGAAACCAGTTGTCGTTTGTTTCTGGGAAAGGGTTCAGAGGAGCTTCAAAAGCTTTGTTTTTCTAACAAATTTGAACAATGAATGCCATAAAATAATCTTCAACAAGATCTTTAGCATGATGTAATACTAATCATATATTGATCAGCCAGAAGAAAACTTTAAAAAAAACTAGGCTAAACAACTACTAAACACGGAAATTCTATATAGATTAGTGTTTTAAAAGCCTTTCCCACATGTAACAGATGTTTTCTGAAGACTTTACAGTAGACAATACTTGAAAACATTTGAAAACATTGTAGGGATTTTCAATGTTTTGACCTGCATGTTATCAAAGGCATATTTGTTGAATGTGGGAATGGGATAATTACTTAAAACAGTTGAAAACATTGTGAATGTATCTACATGTGGGAAAAGAATAAGTTGTTAGCTGAAAATTATATGCTAGGAAAAAAAAATGTGATCATTGGTAGAAGGGTTTTATTACAAAACTTCAAAGAGATGTTTTTGCAGTGATCAATGATAGATCAATAACGAGGGCAAGGATGAGCAAACTGCTGTTTGTTTTACCCTTTTCCACATACAACAAATCTGCAGCAGACGGCTTTGAAAACATCTGGGTAAACATATGGAAAACCTCTATAAATAAATGTATAACTATTGAATAGAGTTGAAAACGTGGTGTCAGAAGGAGGAATTGCTTGTTTTGAGCAATTTCTTCTTTTGTCGCCATGTTTTCAAACAGCTGTCTGCTTCAGAGGCGTCGGAAAGGATTAATGATGTCTTTTTTCTTTTTCTTCCAAAAGCATGTTGAACCCATTCACAGTCTCATACAGATGACTTCAACCAGCATGCATCATCTGGAAGCTTAACCATTTCCAACATACAACAAATCTGTAGCAGATGACTGTAAAAACATGTAGGCAAAAACACGGAAAAGCTCTATAAATGAAGATAAAATTACTTAAATAAGTTGAAAACGTTGTGACAAAAGGAGAAATTGCTTGTTTTGAGCAATTTATCCTTTTGTCACAATTTATTTAAGAGTCGTCTGCTGCAGAGATGTCAGAAAGCGTCTGTATGTGGGAAAGGGATAATCATGAAGCAGAGGTGAAACTATTGTTGTAAAAAGAAATATTGCATGGTCAGTCATGTGTTTTTATACGCCGCCGGAGGCGGTCGTATATTGGCGTCGTCTGTCCGTCCGTACGTCCATTTCTTGTGAACGCACTCCTCCTACGTTTCTGACCGTATTTTTTCAAAACTTTGTCAATGTCATAACTATAATGTGTAGATGTGCATGAAGCGGCGATTTTCCGGTTCATTGATATTTGCAAGATTTATGTCCCTTGTAACTTAGTCTCTGTAGCTGATTGATATTGCAGCCTTGTGAAAGCAACTCCTCCTATGTTTCTGACCGAATCTTTTCAAATCGAATCATTCAAAACTTGGTCAATGTCATGACTATAACGGGTAGATGTGCATGAAGCAGCGATTTTCCGGTTCATTGATTTTTGCAATAGTTATGCCTTTCGAAACTTGGTCTCTATAGCATATTCACTTGAAAACGCAACCCAAGTTTCCAAACAGGTAGAAGTGCATAAAGCAGGGATTATCCGGTAGAGTGATTTTTGCAAGAGTTATGCTCAGAAGGAAAAAAGGATACATATCGACACTGCCATTTGACCTACTTTCATATCGGAAGCCTCTATAGGGTTCTATCTCTGTTTATATGTATCCTATTTTCTTTTGTTAATACCAAAGTCAGCTAGGCTGGTAAGCAGAGTAAGACTTTCAACTCTGAACAAGTGTGGATAAACTGTTTCGCTCAAGGAAACACCCGGCTGCCCCTGCAGGGATCGAACCTACTACCCAGGCAACCATGATCTCAGGTCCCTGTCTCTTCCAGCTAAGCTAACTGGTCTCACAGACTTCATTTTGAGCTTATGTATACAGACATGTTAAAAGCAATAATTAAAAGGACCAATCTTGATCTTTATATTTTGTGGCGGCACTGGCACTCTTGTTCACCTTTTGCACAATGTTTTAAGAAAAAAATAATGTTATTTATAAGTGGGTAGACAGGCGCGTAGCTAGGCTTATGCACGTACGCACATGCGTAAGAAATATTTTGAGAGTTCCAAAAATGAAAATGAAACAAATGCGAAAAATGCAATAAAAACTGGACCCTAAGGGGGGTAAGGGTGAAAACGGCATATCAGTACAATTCAGACATGAACAAAATGTCACATGGATAATCTATATTTATTGATAATATAAGATGTCCTATGTAGTTTGTAAACAGTCATATAGTATTTTCATATTGTACATGGGAGTACGATATTCGAAGTTCATTGGTGGAACGAATTGTGGTCCGTGCCATTTATTTGGATCTGAGAAGAGATCGCTAGTGGCGCAACCTGCATCAATCAACCGACCCAAGCAATCTTTGCAAGGTCATCACTGCTCACATTATGGCAAGACACATGCGCATTCGCTTGAAGCGGCTGAACATTAGACTGCAGTTATGTCTGGAATTGAGAAAAGCATTGCCCAATCAGTTTCCTATGCCAATGATGTCCTGGTTAGCAAGAACATACATGTATTACCAGGCATAATTGATACAATTATATCCTTTGTTGTAAACACAATCTAGCTATACGTGGTCATGAGGATACACATAGTAACTTTAAAGCACTTTAAGAATACCAAGCCAAATATAACCCTATGCTGCGTGATCATTTGAAGAACGGTGACGCGATACACTTCACCAGATATACAAAATGAAATAATCACAATATGCGGGGCTCAAATCAGAGAGGAAATAGATGCAATAGTGTTCCGTTCCTTGGGTTTATGACAGACGAAGCCACTGACGCGTCTACTATGGAGCAAGTGGCGCTCTGTGTGAGGTACTTTGACCATACAACCAAGTCGGTAAGGCTACGATAGAGCATCCAACATGACCGGAAAGTTCCGTGGTGTTTGAGCGAGTTCGGCAGATAGTACAACCACTGCAAAGCTCACTGTCTAAATCTTGCTTACTCATGCGTCAGAGGAGCCACTTGCCAGAAACATGATAAACAACGTTCAAGAAGTGGCGTTTCTGTTTTACTACTCGGGCAAACGGTTGTTGCGTTTTCATGAAACTAAGTAAGAATAAAACACATGGAAAATCAGACTAAATTACAGTCGCTCTTAACACTTTCAAATGCTCGTTTACGACGGTCGTTGACAGCTTAGATGACCTCTTCCCAAACTATGGTGGAGCCAAAGCCGGGGCATATGAACTGCGATCACTCAGTTCGGTTTCATCATTGGTCTCGTGGCTATTGAGCAATGGTTTGATTACTTATGCATTTTCATTTCGATAACTCTTAATATACTACATGTTTATTTTTAGGGTAAACTGCTTCTTCGCTGTCATAACGTCCAAAATTGAATACATAGAACTACTGATAGGCCAAACTATTAACTGTTGGCCCTTCGAGTTTGAGTCTTCGAGGTATCACTTTTGTTGAAGGGCCAGTCAATGTTAGAAAAAATATATTTTGAATGCTGCAAATGTTTTAAGGGTATTTTGTGTATATATGCCATACATAAGTGTATCAAGAAAGCTCATTTAGATATTGTGAAATATACGCCACCTGAACCCATATAGACAAAAACAAATTCAACGGGGGAGCATGCCCCCGAACCCCCCTACAATAGTGCGTAGTCCACAAATCGACCCAGCTACGCGCCTGGTAGATGGCTTCATTTTCCGAGGGGGTTCAATGGGTTGTTTAATTCTCTTAACCTTTTCCCACATACATCAGATCTACAGCAAGCGACTTTGAAATTATCTAGGCAAAACTATGGAAAATGTCTAAAAATTAAAGTATAATTTCTGAAATTATAGACGCTTTCTAACGCCCTGCAGTTTTTAAAAACATGGTGACAAAATGAGAAAATTGCTCAAAACGCATAATGTCTTCAACTCAATTAAATAATTGACATTTCATTTAGAGATAATTTTAATATTTTTTACTGTTGAAACCCTAATAAACAAATAAATAAATATTTTTTACAAAAGGATTTAAAGGGTTAAAATATATATGGCTCCCATGTTTAGTGGTCAATGAAATTAAAACACATTGTCTGACTGAAAAGGGGGGACAAAATATTATTTTAATGTCTGATTTTATTTACTTTTTTTTTCAAATTGTGTTTTTTAATGATGCATAAAAGTGCAATGGAATCTGGGGAAATTATAATTATATTGAAAGAAATGAAAATCAGAACATTTAAAATGTATCAAAAAATATATGAAATATGACATCCTGAGCAATTATCAGTTTTATTTCCAGTTCATTTTCAATAAAAATCGCACTTGTTGGTATATTTTGTGACCCTTTGCTATCAGCTATCACAGTCCTAGTCATATTAACCCTTCCCGCATACAGACGCTTTCTGATGCCTCTACAGCACTGAGCAGATGACATTGCAGCAAAAGGAGAAATTACTTGTAATGAGTACATTTTCCTTTTGCCACAATGTTTTCAGCTCTATAAGAAACTTATCCTTTCATTTATAGAAAAACTTCTTATTTTTGCCTAGATATTTGCAGATTTTTTCTATGTGGGAAAGGGTTAACAATAACATTTATGGCAAGTGAGTATTATATAAATATTGCATGGCTTCCAGTGTGACAGTACATATTGTCAACATGAGGAAAATACTGTTACCCGAGGCGAAGCCGAGGTTAACAGTATTTACCCGAATGTTGACAATATGTACTGTCACACTGGAAGCCATGCAATATTTGTTTTATTATACCGAACAAAATTACACGTTTATTCAATTTATTCTGTACCTTTGTACGGGAGGTAGATCTACTACAATGTAACACACACATATGAATATACCGGTTAACAGTATACTGTTACATGGCATGTGCGTCTAAAAGGAGACTTTATTGTTTGAAATGACGTCATGCACATGCATAATCAACATTTTAATGCGTGTGCCATGTAACGGTATACTGTTAACCGGTCAAAAACGTACCATTAGCATGAGACAGTAAGAAATTGCCCATGATGAGTATATGAGAATTTAACATTACAAAGTCATGTGAGGTATAATAATCAGTATTGTCTACTAGACTGTTGCCACTTTTCTTATTTTCAGTTTCAGTATAAACAAGTCAACATTGTTAGACTATTTATCAATATTTACATTTATCAATATTTACTTAAAAAAGAATAATGAATTGTTCTTTACAAATATTATCACTTTCCCACATACAACAAATCTGCAGCAGACACCTTTGGAACGATCTTAGGCAAGAAAGTGGTAAAACTCTTTAAGTGAAAGTGTTACAATAAAATAGAGTTGAAAACATTGTGGCTAAGGAAATAATTCCGTTTCTGAGCAATATATCTCCTTTTGCCAAAATTCTTTTAATTTTTTTTCTGGTGTGGCATCATCAGAAAGTGTCTTTATGTAGGAAAAGGGGGTTAAAAGCAGGTGTGATCATTTCTGTCAGCGGGCCGAAAGCATGCACTGATAATCCAATTCTGTACATGACCACCATTGCCAATAGCAGGTGAAATCAGCCAATATCTGGCCACTTAACCCTTTTCGACATACAACAAATCTGCAGCAGACAACTCTGAAAAGGTGTTTACAAAGGTATGTATCGTTATTAGTCGCCGTGCAGCAGCCCATGACTTATATTTTCAATAACTTTTCGGGAATGACATGGGAGGACGATTTATTATTAGAAAAAAAAAAAATTTGAATGTCTTGAACATATTACAATTGTGTTTGTTTTTAAAAACACTTAGTTATGACACATCTATAATTTAATAAATAATCCGATGTTTTAAGTATTTGCAGTTTCTTTATTTTGACTCACATTTATGTTTTTTTGTCTTATTCATGAAGACTGTTCTGTGTCAATATCGAGATGAAAATTACGTTGAATGCTCCTTTTAATAGCAATTTTAACTTACTGAATGCTATTTTCATGTTCAAAGAGATGTCTAGATTTGTGTAGAATTCATTTAATAATGTTAATCCATGTATATCTAAAATAGGAACTGTTTCTAAGCTAAATATAGTATCCTGTTGTGTCCGAGTTTCGTGACCTTTAACATTGATTTTCGCACATGCGCATTTCGATATGAAGAAGCGAGTGGTCTAAATATGATTTTATTTTAGATAAGTATCAACATAAACTGTTAACATAAACAAAAATAAGAAATATATCGAAAATATGTCTCAAATATATGCCTGTTTATCAGTCGTGAACGTCAAAACGCTTTCTCCTCAGTTTGTGACCTAGTTTCATATTGCCAAAATATAAAGGGAAGTAACCGGAAATCAAACTGTAAACGCGCTTTCATGACATTGACGAGTTATGCAGACAAAAAAATGTCGCTCGAAAAATTGATTTCTTATACGTCACAATACAAAGACTAAATCATTTTATTTAACACAAAATATAAAAAATTCACATAAAAGATAATATAGAAATGCCTTTTTTTCTCTCAAATGCAGTGGAATAAAACATGCACAAAAGCTTTGCCTGATTTTTATTCACTTTCTTCGATATCACAACGACTCGATCTTGACATGAGATCAACATTTCGAAAGAATGCTCAAACATCTAATATTACAGATAGATAGCTAATATTACACACTTAAATGATTAAATATATGTGATATTAAATGTTTATTTGGCTTGAAACAAATTAAGAAAAGAACTAACTCTGATAAACAATAATTTTAGAAATAAAAGAAAGTCTTTCGCATCCAATTAATTTCATAGGCCACCTTTTAAATAGTAATGGGACTCGCAACTGGCATTAGTCCTTAATTAAAACATTATGTGTATGTTTAGACTAATGAAAGTCAAGAATGCATGTGTGTTAAAAAATAAATTCATGCATCAACTATCTCTTGTAAATTAAAGAAAATGCTTGTTCTAATGCTTTTAACCCTTTCTCTCATATAGACGCTTTCTGACGCCTCTGCAGCCTCTGCAGCAAACAGCTTTTTAAGAACATAGCAATTTTCAAAACGAGCAATTTCCCCTTTTGCCACAATGTTTTTAGTCATAGTTTATCCATTCAATTATAGAGATTTTCTAATTGTTTACAAAATATGTTCTAAGTCGTCTGCTGCAGAATTGTTGTATAAGGAAAAGGGTTAACACTCGTCTGCTGCAGAGGCGACAGAAGGCATCTGCATGTTGAAAAGGATTAATAATATAATGGAGATTTTTTCAAAATAAATGCCATTGGCTTAATTCAGGACTTCTGACACATCTTAATTAATTAACCCTTTCCCTCATATAGACGCTTTATAGTTCAGCAATCTGATCTTGATCAACATCATTCACAATTAACCCTTTCCCTCATAAAGACATTTTCTGACACCTCTGCAGCAGACGGATTTTTGAAAACATAATGACAAAAGAAGAAATTGCACAAAACGTGCAATTTCTCATTTCGCCACAATGTTTTCCACTTTTTGTCATAGGTTATCCATAAAATACGTTCGAAGACGTCTGCTGCAGAATTGGCGTATGTGGGAAAGGGTTAACCCCTTCCTACTTGTAGACACATTTCAAAACATCTTTAGCGGACAACTTTTGAAAACATTGTGGCAAAAGGAGAAATTGCCCCATAATAGGATATTTTTTCCACAATGTTTTCAACTTGATTCTATAACAGTTATTATACTTTCATTTGTAGAGACTTTCCATATTTAAATTGCATACACATTTTCAACTCTTTCTTCAAGTTTGTTGTATACGGGAAAGGGTTGATCAGCAAATGACTCCTTCAATGATATCAAATCTGGTTCAAATTTATCCTTCGAATAACGGATATGTTAGCATAATTACCTGACGTAACAAACAAATTAACCTGAAAATGATCAAATATTAAATCTAAGAGAAAATCTGACAATTTTATTTAATTAACCCTTTTCAACGTACAGCAAATTAATAATGCTGCTGCAGCAGACGAAAAACATGGAAAATGTCTATAAATGAAAGTATAATTATTAAAAAAAAGGTTGAAAACATTGTAAGTGGCAAAAGATGAAATTGCTCGTTTTGACAATTTCTCATTTTGTCATAATGTTTTCAAAAGTTGTCTGCTGCAGATGCAACAGACGTATGCAGCAGAATACGTCTACAAGTGGGAAAGATTAAACTGCAGATATCTACCTTGGGGACCTTAGGTTTATGTGATCCTTTAATGGCATACTGGGCACTTCATTTCAACCTTTGTTTACGATGTGTTTTTCAATTGATAAGTCTCACAGGTAACATGAAATATTTATAAAACTATGCATTTAAATAGAAAATAATTGCAATCCTGCATGGCTTCTACTTTAACAGAACAAGGGGATGTCTACTTTTGCTTGTTTAGAAGGTAATGAATTCAGATCATGCGAGAAGTTTGTTAAATTTGCCCTATGAGTTTGATTAGTTAACCCTTTCCCTCATACGACAATTCTGCAGCAGACGGCTTTGAACATTCAACAAATAGAAAATCACTATAATTGAATGGATAACCTATGACTAGAAGTGATAAACATTGTAGCAAAAGGAGAAATTGCTCGTTTTGAGCAATTTCTTCTTTTGTCACTATGTTTTCAAAATGCCGTCTGCTGCAGAGGCGTCAGAAAGTGTCTATATGAGGGAAAGGGTTAAAACACATAATACGATAATCAACATACATTTACATTTATTTTATTTTCATACCCCACAACATATTGTCCTAAATAACTATATATATATACACTTTTAATTAATAATGGAAATGAATTTCGCCTTAACCCTTTCCCTCAAACGACAATTCTGCAGCAGATACTTTGAACATATTGTGTCAAAAAATAGAAAAATAATTGAATGGATAACCTATGAAATAAAAGTGGAAAACATTGTGGAAAAAGGAGAAATTACTCGTTTTGAGCAATTTCTTCTTTTGTCACTATGTTTTTAAAAAGCCGTCTGCTGCAGAGGCATCAGAAAGCGTCTATATGAGGGAAAGGGTTAATTTCCCATGTTAACAACTTTGCCATACATGTTTTCAGGAAGCTTAACCCATACCCACATACAAAAACCCTGCAGCAGACAACTTTAAAAACATCTCGGCAAAAACATGAAACATCTCTATAAATGAAAGTATAATTACCGAAATAAGTTGAAAACATTGTGGCAAAAGGTGAACTTGTTTGTTTTGAAGAATTTCTCCTTTTGTCACAATGTTTTCAAAAGGCATCTGCTGCAGAGGTGCCAGAAAGCATCTATATGTGGGAAAGGGTTAAAGCAACGATGACAACTAAATTAGCTTCTTAGATCACCTGAGCCAAAGGCTCAAGGTGAGCTATTCTGATCACTTTTTGTCCGTCGTCCGTCGTCCGTCCGGTGTTAACTTTTAGCTTTAAACATCATCTCCTCCCAAACTCCAAGGACAATTTCCGTGAAACATCACAGGACTGTTCCTCTGGTTGGCCTCTTTCAAAATTGTTCAAAGATTTAAATTCCATTGAGAACTTTGGTTGCTGCGGCATCAGAAAGGGGACAAAATGTCCAAACTTTAAAAATCTTCTCCTCCGAATCTGCCTGTCAGATTCAAATATAATTTGGTAGAAATGTTCCTTGGGTGACCCTCTATAAAAATTGTTCAAGCCATACTGATTGGTCGAAAAACATGGCAGTCAGGCGGCATCGGAAAAGGGGCAAAATGACAAAATTTGAAAATTCCATTTTTATGAAAGTGCTTGTCTGATTTTAAGAAAATATAATACGAATCTTACTGTAATGATCCTCTATTTAATTTGTTTAAGCCGTTTTGATTGGTTACACAATCATATCAACCAGGCGTCATCACAAAAAGGGTAAATTGAACTTTTAGCTACAAATGACAACCAACTCCTACCATTCCAATAGACCAATTTCCACAAAACATCACAAGAATGTTCCTTTGGTGGTCCTCTTGAAATTGTTCAAAGATTTAAATTCCATTGGTAACTTTGGTTGCTGCGGCATCAGACAGTGAGAAAAATACCCAAATTTTAAAATCCTTTTCCTCCATAATCTACTTGTGCGATTGCAAGATAATTTGGTAGAAATGTTTCTTAAGTGACCCTCTAAATGAACTGTTGAAGCCATATTGATTTTGTTGAAAAACAGGGCAGCAAGGCGGCATCAGGAAAGGTGCAAAATGACAAAAACTTTATAATTCCATTCTTATTAAAGTTCTTGTTAGATTTCAAGATATAAATGGCCTTTACTGATAAGCTGTTTCTTGAGAAGTGTCCACTCCTTTGCAGTTTCATTTGCACTCCCTGATAAAATTTTCCCAGATATTTGCAGTTAAATATTTGCTACTAATTTACTATCAATTAGGTGATCGATTTAGGGCCATCTTGGCCCTCTTGTTATCTTGTGCAGTTTGATTTTAGTCTATGATACATGTAAGATGTATGGACTTTTTGACAGACCATTAACTAAATGTCACATGTATGTTAACCTTTTCAGCAGATAATATTAAAAACATTTCCATAAAAAGAGAACTACTAAGACAAACAATTTCTCCTTTTCATAGAAAGCTTATAACTCTTCGCTTAACCCTTTCTCACATTCTGCTGCAGACAACGTTGAAAACGTCTCTGCAAGAATATATTAATTTTATATACCGGTATATGAAAGTACAATTTTTAAGAGTTGCAAACATTATGGTAAAAGGAGAAATTGCTCATTTTGAGCAATGTCTCCTTTTACCAGAATGTTTTCAAAAGTTGTCCGCTGCAGAGGTGGCAGAAAGTGTCTGTATATAGGAAAGGGTTAAACTATCATTTTGTTTCGTTCTCAGATATTCACAAAGCAGACGGCTCTAATTTTAATCAGTAAACATAATATGGGTTACAAAGACACAAAAGGGTAGATAAAATCTTGGTTCATAGAAATCCACTGTACAGTGCAGTGCAACAGGATAGGTTGAATAGTACTCTTTCCCTTGTATACGCAGGATATTCATAATACACCGCCGAAGTAGATAACTTTTGAAAACATTGTGGGGAAACAAGAAATTGCTCATTGAGCACATTCTCTTTTCTTCCAACAATATTTTCATATCTATTTTGAAATTGACCTTTAACCTTAATTTCTTGATGTGATTTTCCTCAGCTGTTTTCAAAACAGACAAAGTTCTCTAAAAATGTCATATCATGTAAATGTTGTTTAATGGTGCATTTTATGCTGGCTAGTCACAGGTAGACAATCTGCCATAATATTTACCCTTCCCAATATATACATGTAGATACCTTAGTGGTGAAAAATGTTTGATAACATATTGGGAAAAGGAGAAATTTACTATAATGAGCAATTTGTCCATTCTGTATGATTCCTCTAAATATTTTAGATGTCTTTTAAAAAGTTTTATAGATAATTATTCAAATGTTTTCAACTTGACATGTGTTTGATATGCATGTCAAACTGTTGCCAAATGCAGTCTGCAGATTATATCATTAGTTTAGAGCATTTGACCCATGACCTCAGATTGTAGAGATACACTTGTAAACCTTTTGACTCTCCATGGAAATGACAGTATGACTGTATGCACTTCACTCTAAATAGAGCTACACTGGAAAATAACTAAAACATTTTGGATTTTCTCAAAATTGGTTTATATTTCAGTGTTTTCGGAATGCATAGCAAGAGTCACAACTCATTGTTAAAATATTTACCTGTCAGATATAGATAGGATATTTTTGGTGGTTATGTAGCAGACAACTTTTTATCCCCCCAAGAAAGTTGGATGGGATATTGGTTTGGCTTTGTCTGTCCGTTTGTTCATCTTTCCATCCTGCCCATTCGAAGCCCTTCTCTAAAGCATGGTTGGATTGATTTAGTTTAAAGTTTATGGAAATATTAACCACCATAGGGAAATGTTAGACGGCACGTTTCACTTAACCCTTTCCCTAATATAGACGCTTTCTGACGCCACTGCAGCAGACGGCTTTTTGAAAACATAGTGACAAAAGAAGAAATAGCTCAAAACGAGCAATTTCTCCTTTTGCCACAATGTTTTCCACTTTTACTCATAGGTTATCCATTCAATTATAGAGATTTTCTATTTTTTGACAAAATATGTCAATGTCGTCTGCTGCAGAATTGTCATATGAGGGAAAGGGTCAGTTTGCCTTAAGGTATGTAGGAATCCGCTGTGGCCGAGTGGTTAGCGTCACAGCTTTGGAACCAGGCATCCCAGGTTCGATCCAAAGTCACAGCGATCATGGTGGAGTGCTATTTGGGCATGGCACATTTTTGAGCCTAGTACTGGTTTGTTTATCCGCAGGGATCATGAATAAGTGAACTGTGATCGTGATATAACTGAAGAAATGTCGAAAACTGATAACAAAACCAGTAAAACTCATGTTATATAACTTATATTGTATTATGTTCTGTATATCATGGTTTATAGCACAATTACCTTGTGAACACTGAACATACAGCCCACATTGAAAATCAAATCTTTATGAAAGTTCACCAGAACTTTTATCTCCAACAAATCTCAGTCAAACTCTAAATTGGGTCACATGTGGGTAAAACATATATAAGTCACTAGGTCAAAATTTATAAAAAAAGATTATGAACTCGGTAGAAGCCTAATTTTTCATTAACCCTCATACGACAATTCTGCAGCAGACGACTTTGATCACCATTATCAAAAAATAGAAAATCTCTATAATTCAATGGATAACCTATGACTAAAAGTGGAAAACATTGTGGCAAAAGGAGAAATTGCTCGTTTTGAGCAATTTCTTCTTTTGTCACTATGTTTTCAAAAAGCCGTCTGCTGCAGCGGCGTCAGAAAGTGTCTATATGAGGGAAAGGGTTAAATCATCATAACTGTTCATCAGATGATTGATCACCATCAAATCCCATTTAGATTGAAATCTGGGTCACAGGGGGTCAATAACTGGGTCACTAGGTCAGATTTTAGGAAAAAACTCACACATTGTGATCACATTCGATGCCACATTTCTCAACCAATAAATCTTCAAGGACAAATCAGAACATTTATCTTGATTAAATCAAATACCTTGTGAACACACAAGGGGCCACATTTTTCTACATCCAATCTTATGAAAAATCACCACAACAATCATCTCTATTAACACTTTCTCACATACAACAAATCTGCAGCAGACGACTTGGAACATATTTTGTAAAAAAATGCAATATCTCTGTAATTGAATAGATAACCTATGACTAAAAGTGGAAAACATTGTGGCAAAAGGAGAAATTGCTTGATCACTATGTTTTCAAAAAGCTGTCTGCTGCAGAGGCGTCAGAAAGTGTCTATATATGAGGGAAAGGGTTAAATCCCAGTCAGGTTTGAAACTTGGTCATGTGTCATTTGTTTTAATATTGGACTAAAAGTAATGCGTCCAAGATTCTAGGTTTTAACCCTTTCCCTCATATAGACGCTTTCGGACGCCTCTGCAGCAGACAGCTTTTTGAAAACATTATAAGTGACAAAAGTAGAAATTGCTCAAAATGAGCAATTTCTCCTTTTGCCACTATGTTTTCCACTCTTTTTCCAACTTTGTTTTAATATAGGACTAAAAGTAATGCCTCCAAGATTCTAGGTTTTAACCCTTTCCCTCATATAGACGCTTTCGGACGCCTCTGCAGCAGACGGCTTTTTGAAAACATAGTGACAAAAGTAGAAATTGCTCAAAATGAGCAATTTCTCCTTTTGCCACTATGTTTTCCACTTTGGTCATTATTAAGGTTATCCATTCAATTATAGAGATTTTCTATTTTTTGACAAAATATGTTCAAAGTCGTCTACTGCAGAATTGTTGTATGAGGGAAAGGGTTGAAACAAGATTTTGTTCTGAAATGTTTTCAAAGCAGATGACACAGATTAGAAGGAAATGTAGGTGGAAATGTTCTTTTTTTTTCTACAGACAAATCAATAAGTCTGCTTCACCTTGAGAAACATCTACAAATATTTGATCCATTTACCTGATATTGTATTTTGATATGGAGTTGTTAACATTGTGTGAACAAGAACAATTGCGTATTTTGAGCAATTTCTCCTCATATCAAGAATGCAAATAATGTTGATGCATCATCTAGAAAAATATTGACAGAAATAACTTAAACCTTTCCCTCATACGACAATTCTGCAGCAGACGACTTTGAACGTATTTTGTCAAAACATAGAAAATCTCCATAATTGAATGGATAACTTATGACAAAAAGTGGAAAACATTGTGGCAAAAGGAGAAATTGCACGTTTTGTGCAATTTCTTCTTTTGTCACTATGTTTTCAAAAAGCCGTCTGCTGCAGAGGCGTCAGAAAGCGTCTATATGAGGGAAAGGGTTAAGGAGCCATTTCCACTTATAGACCATTTCCCACTTACAACAAGTCTGCAGCAGATGACTTGTATTGGTAAAAACGTGAACAACTATAGAAATGAGAGTTAAAATATGACAGAGTTGGAAACATTGTGATTAAAGGAGAAATTGCTCATTTTGAGCATTTTTGTTTGTTTTACCACAATGTTTTCAAAAGTTGTCTAGTGCAGAAATGCGTCAGAAAGTGTCTGTAAATTGGAAAGGGACGTAACATGAATTATGAAGGAACCATCATTTTCATCTGAAAGATCAATATGTCTGCCTCTGTGTTATATAACAAAAACACATCATGGGAAAACTGGTCACATCCATAAAATGAAATATAGCGCTTTCACTGAATAGATATGAAAACAGAGCGGGAAAAGGAGAATTCACTCATAATGACACAATCCACAGTGTTTTCAAATACTGTCTGTTACAGAAGTGTTAAAAGTTGTCTTTATCAGGGACAGGGTAAATGGTGTAGATCAGAATGATCCTACATAAACCCTTTCTAACTTGTAGAGGCATTTTGGCGCAACCTCAGCAGACGACTAAAACCTATTAGATAAAGGAGAAATTGCTCAAAACAAGTAAATGGTGTAGATAAGAGTTTTTTTCCTGTATTAAATGGTTTTAGCAATTTATTTAGTCGTCTTCTTCTTCTTTTTTGTACTATCTAAGGAAAAGAATGTGACATAGATCTAGAAAATTTGAAATTTATATTTGAATTTTCTAGAATGCATTGAGAGAATGCAATATATTGAAATAGGGAAGTGTCATTTTGATACGTTTATGATTTTCTATTTAGAACATGGACAAAAACAACAACTTTATTTTAAGCAATTCCTCCTTTTTTCAGCAATGTTTTCAAGTTGACTGTTGAAGAATAATCCAAAGTTGTTTGTCAGGGAAAGGATTTATCAATCACCTGATATGTTAGTCTGCTTTGACAATTTCATTAACCCTCTCCCACATATAACAAATCTGCAGCAGTAAACATATACCATTAGGCAATTGTTTTAAAAATCTCTATCAATAAAACTGAAGTAATTGAAAATTTTGTTTCTCTGTTTTCAAATGTCATCTAGATGTGGGAAAGGGATGAAAAATAAAGTATATTGTATATCAGAGCTCTAGAAAAGGAGTGTGTTGCATGTTTTTAATCCTTATTTGACCCTCTGACCCTATGTTGTGGGTGCTCAAAAGAATCGTCTGAATGAGACGATTCTTTTGAGTACCTGCAACTTAGGGTTTGCTTTTAGTAATAAGAGAGGAATTGTGGGGGAAAGAGCTGAATACCCCCGCCCCCCCCCTTACCTCCTTATCCATTGACAGAGGCCTCTGCAGCAGGCGACATTTACCACAAAGTTTTCCCCTTTCTTCAATAAGTACATGACTGTATACATTTGTTTACATTGAATTTCCACACTTTGCCGAAATGTCTTCATTGTTGTCTGCTGTGCTTCAGAAGTTGAGTATGTCAGATTAAGAGTTAAATAAACTGTATCAACAAATACATCTACGTCTATTTTCAGATGTTAGCTCGGCAAGCCCGTTTTATTGCGCATACAAAAATGAACAGATTGACTCCAAACTCAACATAACCTCAAGTGCAGAGACAGAGGCTTTCCGTGACCTCCTCGACCATAGTAACACTCAGCGCGGGGTGTTCTTTGAGAATGGCTACGAACGATGTATCGACACAAAGTCCGCCAACACTTGTTACAACTTATGGGGGTTAGATCAGAAGACAAATAAATATGTTATTTTTAAACAAGGTGAGTATTGGGAGTGGCTGCTAGACTAGTGTTTATCTCAAAGAAAAGCAAACATATAGTATACAATTTTCAATGATAGCATAGCAGTTTGCAGGGTTTGGATGGGTGTGAGCTGTATTAATATTTTCCCTAATACAACAATTCTGCAGCAGACGACTTTGCAGATATCTAGGGAAAGACATGGACAAGTCTTTAAATTAAATTATGATTAATGAATTGAGATAAAATATATTGTGGCAAAAGATAAATTGGCTTATAACAAGTAATTTCTTCTTTTGCCACAATGCTTTCAAAAGTTGTCTGCTGCAGAAGTGTGTGTATGTGGGAATGGGTTAGAACACCTTTATCAATTAATACTGTATGTCTCCATTCAACACTTTTCAAACAATATAACAACATAAGGCACACAATAAACGAAACATACATTTGCACCTCAATAATAGACCACCTGTCTGAAGAGACTACTAACAGCATTTCCCTTGGGTGGTCTCTTAATACAGGTTCCACTGTACTTTCAATTCAATGAATATGTCCAGTTATAAATATTTTTGCTTAGATATTTTGAAAGACACCTGCTGTAGATGTGTAGTTTGTTGGAAAAGGTTAAACTCAAATACAGGAGACTGGTATGCAATTTTTCTTGATTTCTTAAAATGTCTCCAAAAGTTGTGATGCATTTTCATCATTCACATGATGCAGAAAACATTTTCATGCAGCAAGATTTGATTAAAAATATCACGAGAAAAGTTGAAATTGCTCATAAAGATTGATTTTTAGTTATGATAGCCTCAGATGTCTGGATACAATATCTTTAATTGGCATCTCCTCCTTAACCACTGATTAGTTTTTCAGTAAACTTGGTAGGAATGATCCTTGGGTGATCCACCTCAAAAGGCCTAGAGCTTAGATACTTGGTGTGAAGCATTGTCTAGTGGTCCTCTATAAATACTTTTTCAAACTATGCTCCTGTGGTCAAAATTGGCATTGTCCTGGGGGTCACCTGTTTAACAAAAAGAGATATTAAGGGGAAAACTTTGAAAATCTTCTTTTCTGAAACTATTTTTCCGATTGCAAAATAATTAGATGGCCCTCATCAAAAAAAAAAATCCTTCCAAACGCTGCACCAAATGGCTGCCAGACCTTAAAATAGAAAAGATTTAATCAACATCTTCGAAACCACTGTCCCAATGTTAAAATATTTTCTCAAGAATATTCCTAACTTTCCCTCTGTCAAATTTGTTCCAAAATCCCTCGGCGGTGTAGTGTTAGAGTGTCCACCTTAGGTGCAGGAGGCTGTGGGTTCGATCTCCGGCTGGGTAATACCAAAGATTTAAAAAAAGGTAGTAATGGCTGCCCTCCTTGGCGTTCAGGGTTGCAAGGTCTGTTTTACGACTGACTGGCTGGTGTCAGGATAAATGGACCAGTAGTACTGGTAACTTACCCACGAAATGCTGTAATATAACTAAAAAATTGTTGAAAGTGGCATAAAAAAACCAAACAATGAATCAAAATGTTCCACTCCCTTGAACAAGATGGCTACAAGAGCATAAAATAGAAACAACATCTAAACCACTGACCCAATTCTGAAATAGATTCACACAACCTTTAAATGGCTTTGTAACAAAATTATTAATCAAATTCTTCTCCATTTCACAAGATGGGTTTCAGTTTAAAATAGAAATATTTTAAATGACATCTCCTCCAAAACTACCGACCATTATTTTACAAGCACCATTTTGGCTACTATTTTAAATTATTATGTATCAGGTGAGCCATATAAGACCATAATGGTCTCTTGGTATTCATACAAAGCAGCAGTTATTAACCCTTTCCCTCATATAGACGCTTTCTGACGCCTCTGCAGCAGACGGCTATTGAAAACATAGTGACAAAAGAAGAAATTGCACAAAACGTGCAATTTCTCCTTTTGCCACAATGTTTTCCACTTTTAGTCATAGGTTATCCATTCAATAATAAAGATTTTCTATTTTTTGGCAAAACATGTTCAAAGTCGTCTGCTGCAGAATTGTCGTATGAGGGAAAGGGTTAAAAGGGCATTGAGAGATCTTAGTGGTAGCATATTGATATGATGAGAGGGTTTCCGGATCATAGTATGAATGTCTAACACATCAAAGTGATGTTAACCCTTTCCCTCATACAACAATTCTGCAGCAGACAACTTTGCACATACTTTGTCAAAAAATAGAAAATCTCTTTAATTGAATGGATAACCTATGACTTAAAGTGGAAAACATTGTGGCAAAAGGAGAAATTGCACGTTTTGTGCAATTTCTTCTTTTGTCACTATGTTTTCAAAAAGCCGTCTGCTGCAGAAGCGTCCGAAAGCGTCTATATGAGGGAAAGGGTTAACCTTTTCTGAAATGCAACAAATCTGCAGCAAACAACTTTGAAAACACCTAAACAGATACGTAGAAAATCTATATAAATAATGGTACAATTACTGAAAACATTGTCGCAAAAGAAGAAACTGCTTGTTATGAGCAATTTCTCCTATTGTCACAATGTTTTCAAAAGTCGTGACGTGACGTCTGCTGAAGATGCATCAACATGCTTCTAAAAGGGTTGACATAATAATTAAAGAACCAGATATGTTGTCTGCTTTGAAGATGTTTGATGATTTTTTTTTTTTTTATATAATACAGTATATTATAACTACAGCATAGTAAATAAGTAATGTAAAGAAATGTGTTTGTTCAATACAGTGGCACCCCTATTATTAAGTGCCGGTGATCTCTCATTCTCTGTCTTATGAGATCTTAAGATGTTTTACTTCCTGAAATCTATGCTTTATGCCAGGCATCAGGCATGCATTTGATACCATTATTTACCTAGCTGGCAATTCACCACATGTCCATATAAGATTGGAACCCAATGTGATTCAAACATTGGATCACCCATACCTAGGCAAATAGTGCTTCTCTCATTTGTCAAAGTCTGAAGTGTAAAACGAAGGTCATGATATATGCATCTATAAATAAATGTTATTGCATACTTGTGGCATTTAGGCTATCATGAAAATATAAACCTTTCTTTACCAAGGTTGCTGGACTCAACTGAAAGGCAACTGTCAGGATGAGAAATGTGATGTCACATCAGCATCATCGGATTCTACCAACTACCCTTCAACGATCAAGTTCTGTTGTTGTCATGGTAACAAGTGCAATGATATCGAGGTCAAGGATAATGGAAGGAAACCTGAAAATGAAAGACAACCGATGACTAAAACAAATTTTAACAAAGTGCCATCAAAGAAAGGTCAGTTTGTTTTTTAACCCTTCCCACAAACAGAAGTTTTCTGATGCTTTGAAAACATTTTGACAAAAGGAGAATTTGCTTAAAATGAGCAATTTCTCCTTTTATCACAATTTTTCCGCTTTATATAATTGAATTATAATGTACCTTCATTTGTAGATATATACCACATCTTTTTCTTGATGTTTTGCCTTATATGGCTATAGTGTAAACTTTAAAAATCTTATCCAAACTTATCTGGCCTATTTGCAAGTAATTTTGTACGAACGATTCTTGGGTGACCCTCTATCAGATTCCTTCAAGCCATGTTGGTTGGTCAAGAAACATGGCCAACAGGGGACGGGCTGTTTTGCCTTATATGGCTATAGTGTGAAGCAGATTTTCAAATAGTTTTGTAGAAATATTTCTTGGGTGCGAGATTCTTCCATGCCATATTGATTGGTTGAGAAACTTGGCCACTAGGGGAAAGGGACTGTTTTGCATTATATGGCAATAGTGACTTAATTTTTTGACAGTGGGAACAGGAGAGATCACTGTGTGTCCCGGGTGAATTGCTGAACTATTTGCTGTGTGATTTGCCTAGTAAACAAATTATTAACCCTTTCCCTCATATAGACACTTTCTGATGCCTCTGCAGCAGACGGCTATTTGAAAACATAGGGACAAAAGAAGAAATTGCACAAAACGTGCAATTTCTCCTTTTGCCACAATGTTTTCCACTTTTGGTCATAGGTTATCCATTCAATTATAGAGATTTTCTACCTTTTTACAAAATATGTTCAAAGTCGTCTGCTGCAGAATTGTCGTATGAGGGAAAGGGTTAAACCTTTTCCCTTTTGCAGATGCATTCTGATGCACCAGACTCAGACGACTATGGAAAACATAGTGACAAAAGAAAAAAATTATCATAATTTTCCATACTTTTGTTCAAAATGTTTTGGAAGTTGTCCATTGCAGAATTGTTATATTTTGGAAAGGTTTAAACAACGTCTGCTCTAATAGAAACCCTTTTTCCTGGTACAGACAATTACGCGTCTTTGCAACTGATGACGTCTGGTAACTTCTTAATTTTTCAAATCATTGACGCCGCGTGATGGGATAGGTTTTAATTTTGTACCATGGGGTGACGTAATCGAAAAGGGAGCAACCAACATTATTATTGTTAAGAAAAACTCTGTTATATGTTTGAAATAAACAACCTTTATGAATAAATAAATTGTATAAAATGATTTAAGAAATAGCAGGATACAAAATATGTATGTCTTCTACCGTTATTACAAAACTTTAGACACATGTAATGGGTATTTAATAACTTTCCCCTAACTTCCTAGGCTAAGGTTTTTTGAAAAAACGGATCGTATTATAGTTTTACCTGCGGCGGGCGGGCGGTGTCCAGTATGTTGTCAGCACAATAACTTTAGAAGCCTTTGTCCAATCATCACCAAATTTGGTCAGAATGTGTATTGGGATAATATCTCGGACAAGTTCGATAACTAGCCATATCGCTTAAGTCAATCAAGAGTTATCACCCTTTAATTATAGAAATTACCCAAAATTGGTCTTGTCAGCTCAATAACTTTAGTAGCCTTTGTCCAATCATCACCAAATTCAGTCAGAATGTGTATTGGCATAATATCTCAGACAAGTTCGATAACTAGCCATATCACTTAAGTTAATAAAGAGTTATCACCCTTTAATTATAGAAATTACCTAAAATTGGTATTGTCAGCTCAATAACTTCAGAAGCCTTTATCCAATCATCACCAAATTTAGTCAGAATGTGTATTGGCATAATATCTCGGACAAGTTTGATAACTAGCCATATCGCTTTAGTGAATCAAGAGTTATTGCCCTTTAATTATAGAAATTACCTAAAATTAGTCTTGTCAGCTCAATAACTTTAGAAGCCTTTTTTCAATCATCACCAAATTTAGTCAGAATGTGTATTGGCATAATATCTCTGACAAGTTCGATAACTAGCCATATCGCTTCAGTCAATCGAGAGTTATCGCTCTTTAATTATAGAAATTACCTAACATTGGTCTTGTCAGCTCATTAACTTTAGAAGCCTTTATCCAATCATTACTAAATTTGGTCAGAATGTGTATTGGCATAATATCTTGGATAATTTTGATAACTAGCCATATCGCTTTAGTCAATCGAGAGTTATCCCCCTTTAATTATAGAAATTACCGGTCAGAATGTGTATTGGCGTAATATCTCGGACAAGTTCGATAACTAGCCATATTGCTCCAGTCGATAGAGAGTTATATCCCTTTGATTATAGAAATTCCCTAAAATTGGTATTGTCAGCTAAATATCTTGTGAAGCCTTTATCCGATCATCACCAAATTTAGACAATATGTTGATGGGCAGAATATCTTGGTCAGGTTTGATAACTTACAACATTATCTTAGTCACTACAAAATTATGTCCCTCGAAATGGCCAAAACTGTACTAACAGTGTCTGCTCTGTAAGTTTGGCTGATGTACAACCAATCATCGCT
This sequence comes from Serripes groenlandicus, assembly GCA_031761405.1. Classification (NCBI taxonomy): domain Eukaryota; kingdom Metazoa; phylum Mollusca; class Bivalvia; order Cardiida; family Cardiidae; genus Serripes; species Serripes groenlandicus. The sequence continues at coordinate 137,905,623 of JASEVX010000003.1, read as the reverse complement.
ATACTTGGTCTCAAAAAACCAGGACGGGCGTATTTTGTGACATTTGGCGCTCTTGTTATAGTTTGGTTTACTACCAGATTCATCAAAGCTCAGAAAAAAGTTTCTGGCGATGTTTTTGCCTATTTACAATATTGAGATTTTTAAATAAATGGGTAATCTTTAAAAAATCACTGATGATTCATTTTTAGCTTGACTATTCGAAGAATATGAGAGCTTTACTACTCGCCCCGGCGTCGGCGTCGGCGTCCGGTTAAAGTTTTAGGGCAAGTTGGCATTTTCATTCATAAGTATTTGTGCTAGGGCTTTAATATTTGGAATATAGTTACATCTTATACCTTTCTTCACATTGAATGTTAAAGGTACTGAGTGTGACCTTCTTTTTGGGGTAAAAAACCTGATTTTCGGTGGTTAAAGTTTTAGGGCAAGTTGGAATTTTTTTTTTTTTTTTTTTTTCTCAATAATAACTTATGCTAGGGCTTTTATATTTGGAATATAATTACATCTAATACCTGTCTTCATATTGTATTCTGAAGATTCTGAGTGTGACCCTTCTTTTTGGGGTAAACAACATGATTTTCAGTGGTTAAAGTTTTAGGGCAAGTTGGAATTATTTATTTATTGTTTTTTTTTCTGAATAAGTATTTGTGCTACGGCTTTAATACTTGGAATGTAGTTACATCTCATACCTTTCTTCACATAAAATGCTGAAGATGCTGAGTGTGACCTTCTTTTTGGGGTAAAAAACCTGATTTTCGGTGGTTAAAGTTTTAGGGCAAGTTGGAAATTTTTTTTTCTTTTTTTTTTCTCAATAAGTACTTATGCTAGGGCATTTATATTTGGAATATAATTACATCTTATACCTGTCTTCATATTGTATGCTGAAGATTCTGAGTGTGACCTTCTTTTCGGGGTAAAAGACATGATTTTGGGTGGTTAAAGTTTTAGGGCAAGTCGGCATTTTCATTTAATTTTTTAATTTTTCTCAATAAGTATTTGTGCTTCAGCTTTTATAATTGGAATGTAGTTACATCTTATACCTTTCTTTAATTTGAATGCTGAAGATGCTGAGTGTGACCTTCTTTTTGGGGTAAAAAACATGATTTTGTTTGGTTAAAGTTTTAGGGCAAGTTGGAAATTTTCATTTAATTTTTAGCTCCACTGGCTGAAAGCCAGTCGAGCTTATGTCATGGCGAATTGTCCGTCGTGCGTGCGTGCGTGCGTGCGTGCGCAAACTTTTTCCTTTAAACGACTTCTTCTCACTAACCACTTGGCCAATTTGGTTGAAACTTCATAGGAAGCATCCTCTCAATGTCCTCTCTTAAATTCCTTCATTTTTAGCTCCACTGGCTGAAAGCCAGTCGAGCTTATGTCATGGCGAATTGATTTTGATTGGGCGAAAAACATGGCCGCCAGGGGGCGGGGCTTTTTTGCCTTATATAGCTATAGTGAAAACTTAAATAATCTTCTTCTCAAAAAGTGTTCAGCAGATTTTCAAATAATTATGTAGAAATGTTCCGTGGGTGACCCTCTATCAGATTCCTTCAAGCCATGTTGATTGGTAAAAAAACATGGCCGTCACAGGGCGGGGCTATTTTGCCTATATGGCTAAAGAGCAAACTTAAAAAATCTTCTCCTCGAAAAGTGTCAGGCCGATTTTCAAATAATTTTGTAGAAATGTTCCTTGTGTGAACCTTAATTAGATTCCTTCAAGAAATGTTGATTGGGCGAAAAACATGGCCGCCAGGGGGCGGGGCTTTTTTGCGTTATATAGCTATAGTGAAAACTTAAAACATCTTCTTCTCCGAAAGTGTTCAGCCGATTTTCAAATAATTTTGTAGAAATGTTCATTGGGTGACCCTCTATCAGATTCCTTCAAGCCATGTTGATTGGTCGAAAAACATGGCCGCCAGAGGGCGGGGCTATTTTGACTTATATGACCATAGTGAAAACTTAAAAAATCTTCTCCTCCGAAAGTGTCAGGCATATTTTCAAATAATTTTGCAGAAACATTCCTTTGGTGACACTCTACAAGATTCCTTTAAGCCATGGTGGTTGGTAAAAAAAATAGCCACCACGGGGCAGGGCTGTTTGGAGATTTTATTTTTGCCTTATGGCCGTGGAGCGATACTGGCCCTCTTGGGCCTCTTGTTTTTTGATCCATCCATAATTCTGGTTTCCATGGCAACCAAAAGAAAAAAATAGTGAAAACTTAAAAAATCTTCTTCTCTGAAAGTGTCAGGCCGATTTTCAAATAATTTTGTAGAAATGTTCCTTGGGGGACCCTTTATTAGATTCCTTCAAGAAATGTTGATTGATCGAAAAACATGGTCGCCAGAGGGCGGGGCTATTTTGCCTTATATGACCATAGTGAAAACTTAAAAAATCTTCTTCTCAGAAAGTGTTAAGCCGATTTTCAAATAATTTTGTAGAATCTGTTCATTGGGTGACCCTCTATCAGATTCCTTCAAGCCATGTTGATTGGTCGAAAAATATGGCCGCCAGAGGGCGGGGCTATTTTGCTCTATATGACCATAGTGAAAATTTAAAAAATCTTCTTCTCCGAAAGTGTTGAGCAGATTTTCAAATAATTTTGTAGAAATGTTCTTTGGGTGACCCTCTATCAGATTCCTTCAAGCCATGTTGATTGGTTAAAAAATATGGCCGCCATGGGGTGGGGCTATTTTGCCTTATATGGCTATTGTGAAAACTTAAAAAATCTTCTCCTCCGAAAGTGTCAGGCCGATTTTCAAATAATTTTGCAGAAACATTCCTTGGGTGACACTCTACAAGATTCCTTTAAGCCATGGTGGTTGGTAAAAAATATGGCCACTAGGGGGCAGGGCTGTTTGGAGATTTGATTTTTGCCTTATGGCCGTGGAGCGATACTGGCCCTCTTGGGCCTCTTGTTTAATTTTTCTCAATAAGTACTTGTGTTAGGGCTTTCATATTTGGAATATAATTACATATAATACCTTTCTTCACATTGTATGTTGAAGATGCTGAGTGTGACTTTTTGGGAATAAATAACATGATTTTTGTTTGATTTTGAGAATTTTAGATAAATTCATAATTTTTGGTTACATTCCTTTCTAATTGTGATCATTCATTTATCAAATATAATTCTTCAACATATCAAACGGGTTTTGCATGATGTCAAACATTTGGTAAACCTTTTTTCAAGGTTTTGCTATTTTTGGACTCGGTCAGTTTTAACATTTGCGTTTAGCTCAACGCTAAAGTTTCATAATTCAAATCACTTCATACTTCATACATTTGTTAAGGACCATCATACAAATAGGTTAGATAAATCCATTGTATCCTAAAAATGGAGTAATGGCCCTTGAATTACATAGAAAATTTTGCCACAATGTTTTCCACTTTTTGTCACAGGTTATCCATTCAAGTATGGAGATTTTCTATGTTTTGACAAAATACGTTCAAAGTCGTCTGCTGCAGAATTGCCGTATGAGGGAAAGGGTTAATAGTACTTAAGTGCAATATAATGAAATAGTGCTTTATGTGAATAAGCGGCACATAGTCGAGCGCGCTGTCCTCCGACAGCTCTTGTAATTACTACATATTACAGTTTAATTCTAGAAACTGTAAAAACAACGTTAACCCAACTATTGGGCATGGCCGTAATGTGACCCCGTCCTATTATTTGTAAATGCAGCATGTCATCGCTTGGCGTTTTTGTTCATTCTTATTTGATAGACGACAAGGTGTCATCGGTTCCCATAGAGTAATTAAGTTGTCTCTGCTTTCTTCCGTTATGAATACTTCGATGTTTTCACGATTTCATCCGATTCTAAAATTCATTGGATTCGTACCCGGTTTTTCATGTTTCGTTCGAGATAAACGATTCGTACCAACTAGTTTTCGCTCTTTGCTCTTGGGGAAATGACTTGACCATTTTCTTTTGTTTATTTTTCAGTTTTCTTCTGGCATACATGTTCAAAACGATTAAAGTGACATTACAAACAAACAAAACAGACTTAATAATTCTTGCTATATGTTGACTATACATGTGAACTGTCATAATGCTCAATCTTGATCATAAATATCTTTTCTTTTTTTTTTTTAATTACTTCGTATTTTTAGCTCGACTATTCGAAGAATATGAGAGCTTTACTACTCGCCCCGGCGTCGGCGTCGGCGTCCGGTTAAAGTTTTAGGGCAAGTTGGGATTTTCATTCATAAGTATTTGTGCTAGGGCTTTCATATTTGGAATATAGTTACATCTTATACCTTTCTTCACATTGAACGCTAAAGATGCTGAGTGTGACCTTCCTTTTGGGAAAAAAACCATGATTTTCGGGGGTTAAAGCTTTAGGGCAAGTTGGATTTTTTTTTTATTTTTTTTTTTTCTCAATAAGTACTTGTGCTAGGGCTTTCATATATGGAATATAATTACATCTAATACCTTTCTTTATAATGTATGCTGAAGATTCTGAGTTTTACCTTCTTTTTGGGGTAAAAGACATGATTTTGGGTGGTTAAAGTTTTAGGGCAAGTTGGCATTTTCATTTAATTTTTTAATTTTTCTCTATAAGAATTTGTGCTAGGGCTTTAATATTTAGAATATAGTTACATATTATACCTTTCTTCACATTGAATGCTGAAGATGCTGAGTGTGACCTTCTTTTTGGGTTAAAAAACATGATTTTCGGTGGTTAAAGTTTTAGGGCAAGTAGGATTTTTTTTTGATTTTTTTTAACTTTTTCTGAATAAGTACTTGTGCTAGGGCTTTCATATTTGGAAAATAATTACATTTTATACATTTCTTCATATTATATGCTGAAGATGCTGAGTGTGACCTTCTGTTTGCGGTAAAACACATGCTTTTGGGTGGTTAAAGTTTTAGGGCAAGTTGGCTTTTTCATTTCATTTTCTAATTTTTCTAAATAAGTACTTGTGTTAGGGCTTCCGTATTTGGAATATAATTACATGTAATACCTTTCTTCACATTGTATGTTGAAGATGCTGAGTGTGACTTTTAGGGGGTAAAAAACATGATTTTTGTTTGATTTTGAGAATTTTAGATAAATTCTTAATTTTTGGTTACATTTCTTTCTAATTGTGATCATTTATTAGCTCGACTATTCGAAGAATATGAGAGCTTTACTACTCGCCCCAGCGTCGGCGTCGGCGTCCGGTTAAAGTTTTAGGGCAAGTTAGCATTTTCATTCATAAGTATTTGTGCTAGGGCTTTAATATTTGGAATATAGTTACATCTTATACCTTTCTTCACATCGAATGTTAAAGGTACTGAGTGTGACCTTCTTTTTGGGGTAAAAACATGATTTTCGGTGGTTAAAGTTTTAGGGCAAGTTGGAATTTCTTTTTTTTTTTTTTTTTTCTCAATAATTACTTATGCTAGGGCTTTTATATTTGAAATATAATTACATCTAATACCTGTCTTCATATTGTATGCTGAAGATTCTGAGTGAGACCTTCTTTTTGGGGTAAAAGACGTGATTTTGGGTGGTTAAAGTTTTAGGGCAAGTTGGCACTTTCATTTAATTTTTTATTTTTTCTCAATAAGTATTTGTGCTACGGCTTTAATACTTGGAATGTAGGTACATCTTATACCTTTCTTCACATTGAATGCCGAAGATGCTGAATGAGACCTTCTTTTTGGGGTAAAAAACCTGATTTTCGGTGGTTAAAGTTTTAGGGCAAGTTGGAATTCTTTTTTTATTTTTTTTTTCTCAAAAAGTACTTATGCTAGGGCTTTTATATTTGGAACATAATATCATCTAATACCTGTCTTCATATTGTATGCTGAAGATTCTGAGTGTGACCTTCTTTTTGGGGTAAAAGACGTGATTTTGGGTGGTTAAAGTTTTAGGGCAAGTTGGCCTTTTCATTTAATTTTTTAATTTTTCTCATTAAGTATTTGTGCTACGGCTTTAATATTTGGAATGTAGTTACATCTTATACCTTTCTTCACATTGAATGCTGAAGATGCTGAATGAGACCTTCTTTTTGGGGTAAAAAACCTGATTTTCGGTGGTTAAAGTTTTAGGGCAAGTTGGAATTTTTTTTTTATATTTTTTTTCTCAAAAAGTACTTATGCTAGGGCTTTTATATTTGGAACCTAATATCATCTAATACCTGTCTTCATATTGTATGCTGAAGATTCTGAGTGTGACCTTCTTTTTGGGGTAAAAGACGTGATTTTGCGGTGGTTAAAGTTTTAGGGCAAGTTGGCCTTTTCATTTAATTTTTTTAATTTTTCTCAATAAGTATTTGTGCTACGGCTTTAATATTTGGAATGTAGTTACATCTTATACCTTTCTTCACATTGAATGCTGAAGATGCTGAGTGTGAACTTCTTTTTGGGGTAAAAACCCTGATTTTCGGTGGTTAAAGTTTTAGGGCAAGTTGGAATTCTTTTTATGCCCCCCCGGAATCTCCGATTCGGGGGGCATATAGTTTTTGGCCTGTCTGTTGGTCTGTCTGCACAAAAAATTTTTTAACTTCTTTTTATGCGCCCCCGGAATCTCCGATTCGGGGGGCATATAGTTTTTGGCCTGTCTGTTGGTCTGCACGTCTGTCTGTTGGTCTGTCTGCACAAAAAAAAACTTTAACCTTGACCACTACTTTTGAACCATAACAGGTACGGCTACCATATTTCACATGTGTATTCCTTGTGACATTACCTTTCTGTCAGTACCAAAATGTTTGACCTTGCGACCTTGACCTTTGACCTAGATGTTGCCATTCTCGAAAAAAACTTTAACCTTGGCCATTACTTTTGAACTATAACAGGTACGGCTACCATATTTCACATGTGTATTCCTTGTGACATGACCTTTCTGTCAGTACCAACATTTTTGACCTTGCGACCTTGACCTTTGACCTAGATGTTGCCCATTCTCGAAAAAAACTTTAACCTTGGCCATTACTTTTGAACCATAACAGATACGGCTACCATATTTCACATGTGTATTCCTTGTGACATGACCTTTCTGTCAGTACCAACATTTTTGACCTTGCGACCTTGACCTTTGACCTAGATGTTGCCATTCTCAATTATTTTTTTTAACCTTCCCCACTCCTTTTGAACCATAACAGGTAAGGCTACCATATTTCACATGTGTATACCTTGTGACATGACCTTTCTGTCAGTACCAACATTTTTGACCTTGCGACCTTGACCTTTGACCTAGATGTTGCCATTCTCAATTTTTTTTTTTAACCTTCCCCACTCCTTTTGAACCATAACAGGTAAGGCTACCATATTTCACATGTGTATTCCTTGTGACATGACCTTTCTGTCAGTACCAACATTTTTGACCTTGCGACCTTGACCTTTGACCTAGATGTTGCCATTCTCGAAAAAACTTTATCCTTGACCACTACTTTTGAACCATAACAGGTACGGCTACCATATTTCACATGTGTATTCCTTGTGACATGACCTTTCTGTCAGTACCAACATTTTTGACCTGGCGACCTTGACCTTTGACCTAGATGTTGCCATTGGGGGGCATCAGTGTTTCACAAACACATCTTGTTTTATTTTTTTTTTCTCAATTAGTACTTACTTATGCTAGGGCTTTTATATTTGGAACATAATTACATCTAATACCTGTCTTCATATTGTATGCTGATGATTCTGAGTGTGACCTTCTTTTTGGGGTAAAAGACGTGATTTTGGGTGGTTAAAGTTTTAGGGCAAGTTGGCCTTTTCATTTAATTTTTTAATTTTTCTCAATAAGTATTTGTGCTACGGCTTTAATACTTGGAATGTAGTTACATCTTATACCTTTCTTCCCATTGAATGCTGAAGATGCTGAGTGTGACCTTCTTTTTGGGGTAAAAACCCTGATTTTCGGTGGTTAAAGTTTTAGGGCAAGTTGGAACTTTTTTTTTATTTTTTTTTTCTCAATAAGTACTAATGCTAGGGCCTTTTATATTTGAATATAATTACATCTAATACCTGTCTTCATATTGTATGCTGAAGATCTGAGTGTGACCTTCTTTGTGGGATAAAGACGTGATTTTGGGTGGTTAAAGTTTTAGGGCAAGTTGGCATTTTAATTTTATATTTTAATTTTTCTCTCAATAAGTACTTGTGTTAGGGCTTTCATATTTGTAATTTAATTACATATAATACTTTTCTTCACATTGTATGTTTAAGATGCTGAGTGTGACATTTTTGGGAATAAATAACATGATTTTTGTTTGATTTTGAGAATTTTAGATAAATTCATAATTTTTGGTTACATTCCTTTCTAATTGTGATCATTCATTTATCAATATAATCTTCAACATATCAAACGGGTTTTGCATGATGTCAAACATTTGGTAAACCTTTTTTTAAGGTTTTGCTATTTTTGGACTTCGCTTCAGTTTTAACATTTGCGTTTAGCTCAACGTTAAAGTTTCATAATTCAAATCACTTCATACTTCACACATTTGTTAAGGACCATCGTACAATTAGGTTAGATAACTCCATTGTATCCTAAATATGGGTAATGGCCCTCGAATTACTTAGAAAATATTGCCACAATGTTTTCCAGTTTTTGTCATAGGTTATCCATTCAATTATGGAGATTTCTATGTTTTGACAAAATACGTTCAAAGTCGTCTGCTGCCGAATTGCCGTATGAGGAAAGGGTTAATAGTACTTAAGTGCAATATAATGAAATAGTGCTTTATGTGAATAAGCGGCATATAGTCGAGCGCGCTGTCCTCCGACAGCTCTTGTTAGCTCGACTATTCGAAGAATATGAGAGCTTTACTACTCGCCCCGGCGTCGGCGTCGGCGTCCGGTTAAAGTTTTAGGATAAGTTGGCATTTTCATTCATAAGTATTTGTGCTAGGGCTTTAATATTTGGAATATAGTTACATCTTATACCTTTCTTCACATTGAATGTTAAAGGTACTGAGTGTGACCTTCTTTTTGGGGTAAAAAACATGATTTTCTGTGGTTAAAGTTTTAGGGCAAGTTGGATTTTTTTTTTTTTTTTTTTTCTCAAGAGTTACTTATGCTAGGGCTTTTATATTTGGAATATAATTACATCTAATACCTGTCTTCATATTGTATGCTGAAGATTCTGAGTGTGACCTTCTTTTTGGGGTAAAAGATGTGATTTTGGGTGGTTAAAGTTTTAGGGCAAGTTGGCATTTTCATTTAATTTTTTAATTTTTCTCAATAAGTATTTGTGCTACGGCTTTAATATTTGGAATGTAGTTACATCTTATACCTTTCTTCACATTGAATGCTGAAGATGCTGAGTGTGACCTTCTTTTTGGGATAAAAAACATGATTTTGGGTGGTTAAAGTTTTAGGGCAAGTTGGAATTTTTTTTTAAATTTTTTTTTCTCAATAAGTACTTATGCTAGGGCTTTCATATTTGGAATATAATTACATCTAATACATTTCTTCATATTGTATGCTGAAGATGCTGAGTGTGACCTTCTTTTTGCGGCAAAAGACATGATTTTGGGTGGTTAAAGTTTTAGGGCAAGTTGGCATTTTCATTTAATTTTTTAATTTTTCTCAATAAGTACTTGTGTTAGGGCTTTCATATTTGGAATATAATTACATATAATACCTTTCTTCACATTGTATGTTGAAGATGCTGAGTGTGACTTTTTGGGAATAAATAACATGATTTTTGTTTGATTTTGAGAATTTTAGATAAATTCATAATTTTTGGTTACATTCCTTTCTAATTGTGATCATTCATTTATCAAATATAATTCTTCAACATATCAAACGGGTTTTGCATGATGTCAAACATTTGGTAAACCTTTTTTTTAGGTTTTGCTATTTTTAAACTCGGTCAGTTTTAACATTTGCGTTAAAGTTTCATAATTCAAATCACTTCATACTTCACACATTTGTTAAGGACCATCGTACAATTAGGTTAGATAAATCCATTGCATCCTAAATATGGAGTAATGGCCCTTGAATTACTTAGAAAATTTTGCCACAATGTTTTCCACTTTTTGTCATAGGTTATCCATTCAATTATGGAGATTTTCTATGTTTTGACAAAATAAGTTCAAAGTCGTCTGCTGCAGAATTGCCGTATGAGGGAAAGGGTTAATAGTACTTAAGTGCAATATAATGAAATAGTGCTTTATGTGAATAAGCGGCATATAGTCGAGCGCGCTGTCCTCCGACAGCTCTTGTTAGTTTATATACTCCTGTTTTTGCTATCATGCTTCTGCTAATCTGGAAGGAGAATAGAGTTCCCCCTCTCCTTCCAAAGCTTGTGTCACACTTAACTTATAACTAGAGGCAATACACCTTAACCCTTACCGTGCTGAGACCACCATTTGATGGTCTGACGTGACGTTAATATATATTAATATTTAAGCACCTATGGTGTTTCTTTTTATCTAATGGATCTAGTTAGAGGATTTAAAACTTCAGCGTGTATGACACATTATAGTTGCAGTGAATGTTAAGCAAACCGTAAACCGACTAAACTTCACATGCTGAATATCACACAGATCGTTGCATATAAAACGTTTAATCCCTACGTCAATATTGACCCTTTCTGCTCTTGGTAACCTATTTATATAGGATATGGTAGCCAGGTGAGCAATATAGGCACATCTTGGCATTCTTGTTTAAAATAAAGGGACAATTGGACTTCTTGTTCGAAATATTTACATCCTGTCTGCTTGTCTGCTTGCATGGGTTATTTAAATGTACTGAACTGCATCTGCTTTCTTTAAGTCATGCTTCAAAATCATGCACGGCATCTTTGATGCTTTGCATCAAAATTCTTCTTGTACCTAATTTGACAGATATTATGACAGATGAGGTGTAGCTCACTATTAGTTATTTCTCATTTTTCCACAATGATTCCTTACTTCTCCTAGAACTTACTATGATACTATTTGTTTAGGTTTTACATTCTTGTCTACAAAAAGTTTGAATTTGGAGGAGTCTATTATTAGCCTATCGGATATAAGTTTTAACCCTTTCCCTCTTACAATAAATCCACTGCAAACGTCCGTGAAAACACCAAGGCAAGAATGTTTAAATTAAGTATAAATTAATGTATAATTATTGAAAAGAGGTTGAAAACATTATGCAAAAGGGAGAAACTGTTTATTTTGTAAGAGAGAAATGCTTCTTTTCTAATTATGTTAGCTGTACCCTGATGAATCTGCCTCATCTCATCAAATTGTTGCTCTCATTGGTCATGTGGTGGAAAAAATGCCAAATGTGGCTGTCAAATTTTAACTTGTTTTACTGTATAGGTGATTTTTGGAGACATCTAGTCTGAGAATATCGGACATTTTGAAAATTAGAATTTAGTTAACCCTTTCCCTCATATAGACGCTTTTTGATGCCTCTGCAGCAGACAGCTTGTTGAAAACATAGTGACAAAAGAAGAAATTGCTCAAAACAAGCAATTTCTCCTTTTGCCACAATGTTTTCCACTTTAAGTCATAGGTTATCCATTCAATTTTTTATTTTTTGACAAAACATGTTCAAAGTCGTCGGCTGCAGAATTGTCGTATGAGGGAAAGGGTTAACTAAGATGTCATTAACCCTTTCCAATCTGCTGCGGAGGTTAGTCCTTAGTATTGGTGACGGAGAATGAATATTTATTTGTATGCTGATGTGGCCATTTGCAACGCTACAGTTATGGTGCTTTTCTCACTTAATTGTGTGAGAATAATGCCATTTTATCTTATTTCCATTTATTCCAGAATCCCCTGTCTGGGTCACGGTGATATTGTGAAACATTTTTCTCAGAGTTTGTTCTATTGTGTTTTTGTCATGAATGCTTGTCTTGACAATATCTAAGTTAAGTTCAAATGTGGGTTATAAAAACTAAGCCACTAGTCCAAATCTAAGTGAATTCAATTACATGTACTTTTATATACGTATTTTTCATGAACACTCTTATCATACAGTGCCATGGTACTCAGGTGAGCTTTACTGGTCCACCATTGCTTTCTTGTTTCTTCCATCTGCCTAAGTTCATGTGCACAAAATCCTTTCCCACATACAAAAGTTCTGCAGCAGACGATTTTGAAAACATCTATGCAAAAATATGGAAGCTCTCTTTGTTGAACCCTTCCTCATTACATTTAATTTTGGAAAATTGTGACAAAAGGAGAATATAATATAATATATATAATGCGCAATTTCCCCTTTTGCCACAATGTTTTCAACTTTATTAGAAAATTATATTTTCATTTATACAGATTTTTCCTAATTTTCTTTACATACTTTCAAAGTTGTCTGCTTCAAATTTGTTTTATGTGGGAAAGGGAACTCTGTTTTGATGTAGACTTAACAACAGCAAACATTTTGAAAAGATGATGAGCAATTCCTACTTTAAACAAGGTTTTCTACACTACTGACTACAGTATAAAATAGACTATTAACTATTAGTATGAATTAGGAAATGCGAAAGTCGATATTCAATTTTTTATTTAACAAAGGTTCTTAGAACTGGGATTGAAGTTCCAGGAAAATGTCATCTTATAATGTACAAACATGTCAAATATCTGCTTTTTGTCATCTCTCCTAATGAGCCATATTAAAGTAAACACGAGATTCACATTTGCTTGAGCTTTCTCAATAAGACCCCTCTGATAAAGGAAGTATTGCTGGAAAAGGAGCAGTTTCTAACCATAGTTTCAACTCTGTTCTCAAATTAGATTTCTTATAAGATATCTAAATATCCAGATGATCCATCTTTTTTCATAGATATTTTAAATATCAAGCAATCAGCACTGGACATTTCGTAAATGTTTTGAAAATTTCTCTAATCATGACTGGATTATATTTTTTCCAGAATCTTCCATTTTTAGCTCACCTATGCACGAAGTGCAAGGTGAGCTATTGTGATCACATTTTGTCCGGCGTCCGTCCGTCGTCCATCGTGCGTTATCAACATTTGAGCTTGTTAACACTCTACAGGCTACATTTTGCATCCAATCTTCTTGAAAGTTATCAGAATATTCATCTCCATCAAATCTTAGACAAGTTCGAAACTGGACCATATGAGGTCAAAAACTAGGTCACTAGGTCAAATTGAAGGGAAATTTTGTTAGGGAAATTTTGTTAACACTCTGGAGGCCACATTTTCAACTTGAGCATGTTGAAACTTTATCAGAATGTTTGTCTTAAACATATCTAGGTCGAGTTTGAATATGGATCATATTGGGTCAGAAACTAGGTCAATAGGCCAAATTGAAGGGAAATCTTGTTAACACTGTAGAAGTCACATTTTTGTCAGAAAGATGAGCTGAATTATATCTAGGCCAAGTTCGAATATGGGTCATGCCGGGTCAAAAACTAGGTCACTAGGCCAAATTGAAGGGTAATCTTGTTAATGCTCTAGAGGCCACATTTTCAACTTGAGCATGTTGAAACTTTATCAGAATGTTTGTCTTAATGATATGTAGGTCAAGTTCAAACATGGGTTATAATTGGTTGAAGTAGGTCAATAGATCAAATTGAAGGAAAATCTTGTTAACACCCTAGAGGCCGCAATTTTTGCTTCAGAGGTTTGAAATTCTGTCAGAATGTTTGTCTTAAATATATCTAGGTCAAGTATAAATATGGGTCATATTGGGTCAGAAACTAGGTCACTATGTCAAATTGAGGGAAGATCTTGTTAACTCTGTAGAAGCCGCATGTTTTGCTTCAGCAGCTTGAAATTTGGTCAGAATGTTGAGCTGAATGATATCTAGGCCGAGTTCAAATATGGGTCACTAGGCCAAATTGAAGGAAAATCTTGTTAACATTTTGGATGCCACATTTTTTGCTACAGCAGCTTGACATTTAATGAGAATGTTTAAATGATATCTAAGCCAAGTTCGAATATGGGTCATGTAGGTTCAACCACTAGGTCACTAGGCCAAATTGAAGGAAAATCTTGTTAACACTTTGAATGCCGCATGTTTTGCATTTTTACTTTGAGCAAGTAGAAAATTTGTCAGAATGTTGTCTTGATGATATCTAGTCCATGTTGGAATATGGGTCATATCAGGAAAAGAAATTTAGATCACTAGGCCAAATGAAGGAAAATCTTGTTAACACTGGAGGTTGCATTCAGAATAATTGTCTTGATGTGTTTTGCATTGCAGTACATTGTATAATTAAGGTGAGCGATCCAGGGCCATCATGGCCCTCTTGTTTTAATTTATTATGATCATTAAAGTGGTTTGCTGCCTAGTCTATATCGCTTTCCCACATAAAAACAAATCTGCAGCAGATGACTTCTAAAAAATTCAGTCAAAACTATGGAAGGTCTCTGTAGAGGAAAGAACAATTATTGAAATAAAGTTGAAACGATTGTGACAAAAGATGTAATTGTTTATCATGATCAATTTCTCTTTTTGTCACAATGTTTTCAAAAGTTGACTGCTGCATAGGCGTAAGAAAGCATCTGTATGCGGGAAAAGGCTTTATAAAACATTGTGGTAAAAGAAGAAACTTCTATTTTTGCCACAATGTTTTCAACTGATTTAGCTCACCTGAGTACAAATTGCGCTTATGTTGAGCTATTGTGATGGCCTGATGACATCCATCATCAACAATTTCTTTAAATGACAACTCCTCCGAAACCGCTGTTTGGAATTTGACTAAACTTAGTAGGAATGATCTTTGGTGATCCTCTTCCAAAGTTGTTCAAAGGCATTAATTCCATGCAGAACTCTGGTTACCATGGCAACTGGAAGGAAAACTTAAAAAAGAGCTAAGATATTTGGTGAGTATCATTGTCTAGTGGTCCTCTACCAAGATTGTTCAAATGATGACTGGGATCAAAATTAAATGATGACTGGGATCAAAATTGTCCCCGCCCCAGGGGGTCACCTGTTTTACATAGAGATATATAGAGAACAATTTGAAATTTTTCTTGTCTAAAACAGAAAGGCTTAGACTTTAAATATTTGGTGTGTATTATTGTCTAGTGGTCCTCTAACAAGATTGTTCAAATGATGACTGGGTTCAAAGTTATTGTCTAGTGTTCCTCTAACAAGATTGTTCAAATGATGACTGGGTTCAAAGTTGGTCCCTCAGAAGGTCACCTGTTTTACATGGAGATATTTAGGGAAAACATTGAAATCTTCTTGTCTGAAATCGAAAGGCCTTGAGCTTAGATATTTGGAGTGTATTTGGAGCTTTGTCTGGTGGTCCTCTACAAAGATAATGCCCCTGAGGTCACCTGTTTTACATGGAGATATAAAGGGAGAAACTTAAAAGGCCTAAAGCTTAGATATTTGGTGTGTAGCATTGCCTTGTGGTCTGGTCCTTCACCAAGAACGATATAATTTACAGGGATTATCTTTTGAAAGCTTCTTGTCTGAAACCGAAAGGACTAGATCTTAGATATTTGGTGTGTAGCATTGTCTAGTAGTCTTCTATTGTGATTATTTAAACTATGCCCCACCCAGAGTCTCACCTCTTTTACAGAGATATGTAGGGAAAAACTTTGAAAATCTTCTTGTCTGAAACAAAAGACAGACAACATTGGCTGGGTTATTTGCGTTGGGCCTCTTGAATTAGCTTACCTGACTGCAAAATGAGTTACTGTGGTTGGCATTACAAATCAATTAAATAACTCAGGTGAGCTATCCAGGGCCATGATGGCCATCTTGTTTATGTTTTTATGTCTGAATGTTTAAAAAGTTGTCTACTGCTGATTATCTGTATCTGGTGAGGAGTGTAAAAATGTCTCCTAACATTAAATTGATATCTAAAGTAATCTGTTAGTAAAATACCTTGGGTATTCAGCAGTTGTTGTATGCATAGTATACATGGCTGGAGACTTGGAATCCTGGCATCTATCCCCTTGCTCTTGCGGTTCTCATGGATTATTCATTGGGAAGGCACTTATCCTAGCCTAGTACTCGAAAATAATATGGAAATACCTGTATATATTTTATGTGATAAAAGGAGAAATCGCTCATTTTGAGTAATTCCTCCTTTTGCCACAATATTTTCAAAAGTCATCTGTTGCAGAATAATATGTTAAAATATGATTGTACGTGAGAAAGGGATTTTTATGATGAGGGTGAGCGATAGTGATCACCCCTTGTATGTCATCTGTCATTTGTCGACAACAATTTGCTTGTGGCACTTTAGAGGCCTCGTTATTAAACTTGTTCAGTTTGCTTGTTTTGATAAACAGTCAGAAAGTTTGTCTTGATGATATAGTTCAAAATATGGGAAATGTTGGATCAAGAACCACATCACTCAGCCTCAGGGCCAAACTTTATCAAAATCTTCTTGACATTGACTAGAAGCAGCATTTTTGACATGAGTAGGATGCAATAATATCAGCATGTCTGCCATGATGATAACTAGGCTATGATCAAATAAGGGTTATTAGAACTAGGCCACTAGGCCAACTCTAAGTGTATCCAATTATTTCTTCATGAACACCTTATAAAACAGTGTTACTAAGGTGACCATTACAGGGCCACCATGGCTCTCTTGTTAGCTCTACTGGCCAAAGGCTTGGGAAGATTGTTGTGTGGAGTACTGGTTTGAGAATACCAGGAAATGCATGAGTAGGTGAACTCAGACCGCCGTAATATAACTGAGAAATTGTTAAAAACGGCGTTAAACACAAATCAATCAATCCATCGGTTTTGAATATATCTCAATCAAACTTATACAGTTGTTAGATATTCATGAGAGCTCAGTTACTTAAGCAAACCAGCCAGATCCGCCCATGCAAGACTGGATTATGGCCCTTGAAATTGTCAAAATTGCTATAATAGAGCTTGTGAACACAATAGAGACTCCATTTACTATCTGATCTTCACCAAACTTAGATAGTAGTTAAATATTGATAAGAGCTCAGTTCCTTTGGAAAACAAGCCAGATGTGCTCTTGCATGACTAGATTATGGCCCTTGAAATTGTCAATATTGCTATAATACAGCTTGTGAACAAAATAGAGCCTCCATTTACTATCAGATCTTCACTCAATTTAGATAGTAGTTAAATATTGATGAGAGCTTGGTTCCTTTCGCAGAACAGCCAGACCCGCCAATGCAAGATTGGATTATGGCCCTTGAAATTGTCAAAATTGCTATAAAACAGCTTGTGAACACAATAGAGCCTCCATTTACTATCTGATCTTCACCATACATACATGCTCTGGATTGAAAATGACCAAAGAACCATCCCAGTAGAGCATAGGCCCTCATGGACCTCTAGTTTCTTTTATTTGCTTAAGTTCATGTACACCAAATATTTTCCCACTTGCTTTTTGATGCATATGCTGCAGACTTTTGAAGAAATCGTGACAAAAGCAGAAGTTGCTATTTCTACTTTTGCCAAAACGTTTCTTTTTCATTTATTTCTTTGCCTTTGTGTTTTCAAAGTTGTTTGCTGCAAATTGAATCGATTCCCTGCATGTAGATTTATCTAATTGGTTTTTCTGCCATTCAGAGCTGTCGGGGAGAGAATAAATGCCAAAATTGAAATTTTTATCAACACAATAATTAATAACCCTTTCCAACATGCAAACAATCTGCAACAGTGCCAGATGACTTAAATCATTTAGTTAAACATATTGAAACTCTCTATAAATGAAAGAACAATTATTTGATGAAGTTGAAAACATTGTGGCAATGGCAAAAAGGGGAAATTGCTCATAATTAGCAATTTTCTACTAAAAATTGTCTGCTGTAGAAAGTGTCTATACATTTGATAGGGTTTTTATACTGCAATAAGTCTTGTTCTGAGAAAAGAAATCGTGTTTCGGATTGCTTGTATAGGAGTATGTGACAAGTGCATTCTTGTTTTCAATACAACAAAGGTCAGCCACATTAAGCGAGTAGGGGTCTTATTGACTCCATAGTTTGATGTCTTTTAAAGCGTCATTGGCATGCAAATAGCCAGGCTTCACTCCTAGGTTTTCCCCAAGAAGTTGTTTTTAAGTCTATATAGTACATAGGCGGACAATGGAAACTCTGGTATGATTTTGTGGATGAACAGCCTGTCCTGAGTCTTCACTGTTCACAGATGCAATCAGAACTCTACATCTCGAGATGCAGCTCAAGTGGAAGTCTTTCAACACTTTCACAACAAAATCTGCAGCAGATGACTTTGACAAATTCCAGACAAAAATATAAAAAAATCTTAATTAAATTGATGAAAGTTTGATTATTACATTTGAAAACATTGCGACAAAGATGCAAAGCTGATCATGAGTTGTTTCTCCATTCTAACAGTATTTTCAAAACATGTAGGCTGCAGAAGAGTCAAAATGTGTCAGCAATTGGGAAAGAGTTAACCCTTTCCTTCATACTACAATTCTGCAGCAGACGACTTTGAACACATTTTGTCAAAAGATAGAAAATCTCTATAATTGAATGGATAACCTATGACTAAATGTGGAAAACATTGTGGCAAAAGGAGAAATTGCTTGTTTTGAGCAATTTCTTCTTTTGTCACTTAATGTTTTCAAGAAGCCATCTGCTGCTGAGGCGTCAGAAAGTGTCTATATGAGGGAAAGGGTTAAACAGTTATTTGCCTGATCTAAGCTATTCTTTTAGAAACGTCTGTGTAAAAATTTATGCAACATAAAAGGCATTGTTGAGAAATGGTGTAGTGGAAAATGTTGTGATCAATTTCCAAATATTCCATGTTTCCAAATTGTCAGCTGCTCCGCCTTCAAAAGCCTTCTGTGTTCAAGAAAAGGTCAGAGTAATAAAAGGATGTTTTGGAAACAGCTCAATCTCATTATAAATATAATTTGCTTTATCAAAAGCATTATCTTTAGTTAAACCCTTTCCTACATATAACAAATCTGCAGCTGACAACTTTGAAAACATCTAGGCAAATATACCGAAACTATCTATAATTGAAGGTAAAAATTGATAATACAAGTGAAAGCGAATTTTATCTATAGAATTAGACAAAATTACCTCGCTTTAAAATTACCTCGCTTTACCAATATTGAAACTGACTACTCCACATAAAGAGTCATCTTAAATTGACCTTTTACACTGTAAAAACATATGAGCACATGCTCGGTTTTTATGTCAAATGTAATCGCATGATACAACAAACACCCATGCTAGATGTATATGATCGGAGCTATATAATGGGAGCACTCAACAATCACCGCATCTCTATATCATTTTTTCATATGGGTTATCTTACTTGTTTTATACCGAACGATGTGATAGGCTGATGCAAAGGTGAATCTAAGATGACCTGTAATGATTTTTCTAGTCGCTTAAGACTAGTCTGGAGGTATAGCCCCTGAATTAGAAAAATTTACTTCTTCATGTGTACATTTACAAGTTCTTTTTCAATGTTTTGTTTATTATTTAACATTGTGATTGGTCATTTTTGTGGCAGTTTGGCATTCTCGTTGAGTAAAAGAGGTTTGTCAACCCTTTCACTCATATAAAAAACTTCAGCAGAACATTTTGAAAACATCCAGGCAAAATAAATTATGGAAAACTGTTTGATTGCAATTACAATAATTGAATAGAGTTGAAAACATCTATGCAAAAGGAAAAAACTGCAGCAGACGACTTTTGAAAACATTGTGTCAAAAGTAGAAATTGCTCAAAACAACAATATTTTCAACTCATTTTAATATTTTAACCCCTATTTATGGAGATTTTTCATGTTGTTGCCAGTATGCTTTCGAGGTCGTCTGCTGCGGATTTGTTGTTCTCTTTCAACACTGATTTCAAAGGTCATATAATGTATCAAAATGTGTGATAAAGGCTAAAATGTGCCAAATATGCATTCATAAAAGGGAACAAATTATACCATGTCTGCCTCGTTCAGGTTCCTGAGACCCGGCCGGGTAGCTCAATTGGTAGCGTATCTGACTCGTGATCTGGAGGTCACGGGTTCGATACCCGGTTGCGGTGACATTCTTTCGGGCAATGTTTTCCATTGCCTCTCACCTCTGATCTATGTGAGAAAGTAGTCAGTGGCTTCGAAAGAATGTTGTGTAAGTACTGGTGTGGGAAAGCCAGGAAAACATGGGTATGTGCACTGACCGCCGTGATATGACCAAAGCTGTTGAAAGCGGCGTTAAACTCCAAACAAACAAACAAATCAGGTTCCTGATATTTCAGTTTATCATTTCCATTATCCACAGGAAATCCCACATGCGCGTACAAATCGAAAGATGTCAATGTTAAAGGGAAGATGTCGACAGATACGAAAGGATTGGGGCGAGTTTTACCTGATGGCAAGACATCCTATTGCACCCATGGAGACTACTGTTTCTCTTTTTACACCATGGACCCAAATAAAACAGAAATATCCATTATATATCAAGGTTGGTACTGTATTACATATTAAATTCCCCCTTTTGCCTAAATATTTTCTACTTATTCCAGTAATTATGCCTTCATTTATAGAAATTATGAAATGTTTTTGTCTTGATGTTTTATAAGTCATCTGCTACTAAAACATGTACAAACAATTTTGTGAGAAAAAAGAGATATTTTCTCCTAATCCTTTCCCACATTCAGATGCTTTCTGAGCGTCAGCAGCAGACGACTTTTGAAAACATTGTTTCAAAAGAAGAAATTGGTCATCTTTCCTTTTGCCACAATGTTTTCAACTCTATCCAATTATAAAACTTAACATTTATAGATATTTTCAATATTTTTGCCAAGATGATTTCAAAGTCTTCTGCTGCAGATTTATTGTATTTGGGAAAGGGTTAAAGCAATTTCTCCTTTACCCACAATGTTTTTAATTCTGTGCTAAAATTCAACTTACAATTAACCCTTTCCCTCATATAGACGCTTTCTGACACCTCTGCAGCAGACAGCTTTTTGAAAACATAGTGACAAAAGAAGAAATTGCTCAAAACGAGCAATTTCTCCTTTTGCCCCAATGTTTACAACTTTTAGTCATAGGTTATCCATTCAATTATAGAGATTTTCTAATTTTTGACAAAATATGTTTAAAGTCGTCTGCTGCAGAATTGTTGTATGAGGGAAAGGGTTAATTGTTCATATTTATCTTCCCATGTTGCCTGGTGCTGAAGGGTCTTTGTGTTCTTGGCTTCATTTAGAGCAGAGAATAGTGATTGGTTTGTTGAGAGTTGCATTGTCATGTAAGGCCTTTGGTAACCAAGCAGACAGGCTATTTTTATAGATCTTAATGGATGCTAAAAACTCATTGTCTGACTATATTATTACATTCCAAATGGACTCTTTCCAGATATAATTCATCAGCTCAAAAATCCTGAAAACTAAATTTGTTTTAATTGTTTACCTGATAGCATAATTATGTTTAGAAACGTTTGTTTAAATATGTAATGTCTGTCTGATAAAGAATTTTTATTTTTTTAAAAACAGATAAATAATCGAAATTAATTCAATTACCGGATGCAGTTTCTCCTTTTCCCACAATGTGTTAAGAATTAATCCTTAACCCTTTTCTTACATAAAGACCCTTTCTGACGCCTCTGCAGCAGACGATCTTTGAAATAATTTTGGCAAAAGGAGAAATTGCTCATAAGAATTTCAACTATAAAATAATCATTCTATCATATATTCTGAATTTCTAAATTTTTAAGTGGATAATTTCAAAGTTGTCTACCGCCTCGGTGGTGTAGTGGTAGAGTGTCTGCTTTGGGTTTTGAGATCGCAGGTTTGATCCCGGGTCACTCAATTAATTCAAAGTCGTCTGCTGCAGATTTGTTGTATGTGGGAAAGGGTTAACAAAGGCATCAAAATTAATGTCCTCTGTGGGAGGTTAAACCTTTCCCATACGACAATTCTGCAGCAGACGACTTTGAACATATTTTTAAAAAAAATAGAAAAATCTCTATAATTAAATGGATAACCTATGACTAAAAGTAGAAAACATTGTGGCAAAGAGAGAAATTGCTTGTTTTGAGCAATATTTTCTTTTGTCATTATGTTTTCAAAAAGCTGTCTGCTGCAGAGGCATCAGAAAGCGTCTATATGAGGGAAAGGGTTAAGTGTTCCTCATGTCCCAGAATTGGGACACACAAAGTGAATGTCATGACAAGGTAATGGCATGACATTTATTTTAGACTTAATGGGTTTTAAACCTGATAGGACATTTTAACTCCATGCAATTCATTAAATTTTACAGCAGACGACTTTTGTTACAAAAGGAAAAAACTACTAATTTTAGCCAAGATGTTTTCTAAGTAGTCTGCTGCAGATTTGTGGTAATGTCGGAAAGGGCTGTCAATTACCTGGAATGATGTTTACGACGATTTGATGCTTTGAAAAGATCTGCATAATATCAAATGATAAAATTGCAAAAATTATTTGAAGATTTATTTATTTTAAAGTTATTTATTGTATGTAGGAAAGGGTTAACATTGGCCATGACTTTTGTCCCGTCAAGGAAAGATGCATGTGTTTTCATTGTGATGAGTCTTTGTAAGTTACATGTACATAATGTTCAATGTTGCGACCTTGACACTGACAAGCCTTGACCCTCGTTTTCTGTTGCCGATGATTGCATTTGGTGTTTTTCAGAAAAGTGTCTTGTTCTTAGATTTTTTCAAAGCAGACATCCATAAAATATCATATCAGGTAAAAGGTTAACCCTTTCCCACATACAGACATTTTCTTATGCTTTTTTGCAAAAAACAAATTTTGAAAACAATTGTGGCAAATGAATAAATTGCTCATGATGAGCAATTTCTACATTTGCCACATTTTTTTCAACTCTGTTCAATAATTACTCTTTCATTATAAGTGATTTTTTCTTATTGTTGTGGGTATGTGGGAAAGGGTAAATAGAACAAAAACCAGACATGTGATACTATGTTCATGATAATATGTCAGATGTTCCCCAGATTGCAGTTTTGGCAAGAGAAATAAACAGATCTATAATTAGATTTTCAAACAGTTTATCAATTTGTGAAGTTGTTTGAAATCAACTAGTGAATGGAGTGTAGAAGTCATGTTAGATAAAGAGCAGACTGTGAATTACCAGTCTGCTTCTGAAAACAAAACAACATCAGAAGATATCTAAAATAAACTAAATAATCTTATGGGTAACAGTAAAACAGTTGTAGCCTCTAAGAAGATGTTAACCCTTTCCCAAATATACAACAACTCAGCAACACATAACTTTGAAAACATCAAGTTTAACCCTTTCCCTCGTACGACTATTCTGCAGCAGACGACTTTGAACATATTTTGTCAAATAATGGAAAATCTCCATAATTGAATGGATAACCTATGACAAAAAGTGGAAAACATTGTGGCAAAAGGAGAAATTGCTAGTTCTGTTCTTCTTTTGTCACTAGGTTTTCAAAAAGCCGTCTGCTGCGGAGGCGTCAGAAAGTGTCTATATGAGGGAAAGGGTTAAAGTAGAAAATACATCTATAAATAATAGATTAATTGTTGGATAAAGTTGAAAATGTGATTATATTTTCCTTTAATTAAATTTCTTTTTTAAAAGTCATCTGCTGCAGACACATTTTGTGTGGGGAAAACTTAACCCTTTCCCACATACAAAAAATCTGCAGCAGATGACTTTAAAAGATCTTCGCAAAACAAGAAAACACCTTTATGAATATAGGTTTAATTACTAAACAAAGTTTAAAACATTGTGGCACAAGGAGAAATTGCTTGTTTTGAGTAATATCTCCTTTTGCCACAATGTTTTCAAATGTCGTCTACTTCACAGTCTTCAGAAAGCGTCTATACATGGGAAAGGGTTTAAAGCGACTGAACTTCAGATACCCAACTGTCGGAAAAAAATAAAATTTCCAATTTTAAGAAAATAAGTGTTATTTTTGTATTTGGGGCATTAAAATATGATAACTGACATAATTATTACATAACCCTATAATCGGTGAGATTTTCTTGTTTTCGATACTTTTTCCATCGCAAATTCTACCCTGTCAGTAACGGGGTGAGTATTTTTAAATAGGAAACCCCTTCATCGGGACAATTGAAAACGACTCAAGTTCACTTTATTTATAAAAAACGATACATTTTCTACCCTGGTTTTACTTGAATAACATAAAGAATAACATTTAGGGCGAATTCGATTTTTTTTTTTTTTTTTTTTTTTCTTCCGTGCCATCTGGATTTCAGTCGCTTTAATACAGCAATTGACTGTATGTTACTACATAGTTCTATCAAAGCCATTTCCCACTTACAGATGACATTTGACACATCTGCATCATTATGGTAAATAGAGAAATTGTTCAGCATGTCAGCACTTTCACCTTTTGCCACATTGTTTTAAATTTTATGCAATGCTGATACTTTCATTTACAGAGATTTTTCATATTTCTACTTACATGTTTTCAAAGTTGTCTGCTACAGATTTGTTTTATGTGGGAAGGGGTTAATAAATATTTCCTAAATGATGATTTGCATTCTTTTAACACATTTTAGGTAAAAGTTGTTACATTTGGAGAATTGAAAGTATAAGTTTGATAATAGTGTTGTGAGAAAAGGGCATGGCCTCTTCATATTTAAGCATTTTCTCAAATCTATATTGAAAGTTGGAAGGCAGATAATTTATTTTTTAGATCGGAAAAATAATATATAGGCTTGTAAAGCGGGGTAACATAGCCCTTCTCTATCTGTCTGCCCATCTGTTCATTAAACATTCTCTTTGGAAGGCTTTTCGACATTCAAGGATTGTGGCAAAAGGAGAAATTTCGGATTATGAGCAAATTATCCTTTAATTTGCCACATTTTTTTCAACTCATAACAATGATAATACTTTTGATTAAAGATTATTCCCATATAATTGCTAAGATGTTTTCAAAGTTATTTGGATTTTATATGTTTGCTGCAGATGTAGCCGCATGTGGTAAAGATTAAAAATGTAATATAAGGCATGTTTTGGTTCAAGCAAATTCAACAGTCTTGGATTGCTTTCCCGTGCAAGATCTCATTACCCAGTGACAGAAATTGCAAACCTTATTTGCATACTGGTTTCTCATTGGATGATTTTTTTTTGTATCACCACATACATCAATTTCTTTGTTAAGCTGTTTTTTTCCCCTCTTTATCCCCAGAACTTGAAACACTTTCATGCATTTTTCATGCAATATACGAAATTCAATATGACGCTTTTAAATGCTTGACATCTCATCCACAGAATGTAACGAGAGATTTCTTCTCTGGCCTTTATGACTAATGCCGGAACACGAAATCTAATTCAACCATATACATGATACAGACGACACTTGATGCCAATGAAGCAGACAAATTAAAAAAACTTTGTGGGAAAATGAGCCAATTATCCTGAATTCCACAACTATGTTGAAATCTGAAATGCTTAATCTGACTTGACATCAATAGTAATTTCAATAAGAGAAACATGTGTTTGCTTGAAATATGATATGCAATACATAATTTAAAAAATCCACTTAACCCCTACCCTTATACATACAGTTTGTAATGCCTTTGCAACAGGTTACTTAACCCTTTCCCTCATGCAGACACTTTTTGACGCCTCTGCAGCAGACAATTTTTTGAAAACACTGCAATTTCTCGTTAGCATTTATCTTTTAATCAGGAGATGGAAATTGCAAGGAGCATAAATCTAGCCTGCTTGGGATTTAGAACAGGGCATCGTCCCTGTTTCAATCCCCCAGCCCAGTGGTCATAGTAGAGAACACTTTGGCAAGGCACAGTTCTGTCACGGATTTGTTTTCCCAGGGATTACGAATAAATAATCTGTGTGATATAACTGAAAGACCACAATAAAACAAACATTATTTTTGTTACGGATCACTTCTCTGTCGTCTGGCCCTCATGCTTTGCATTAATTGACGAAAAATTCATATTTCAAAGTTGCTCCATTTATACCATGCGATGAGGAGAATGAAACAATACATGGAAAATAACTCCTGTCTGTTTATTTCTGGGGTTATCTCCCCTTTTTTTATAGATAAAACTATTTTTGTCTCTGTATGAACCACTTCAAAGATGCAACACTTATATATATCATGTGATCAGGAGATTGTTCAACACTATAAAGTGCATAACTCTAGCCTCGTGGTTATCTCTCTTCTTTTTTTTTAAACTTTCTTTTAACCATTTCACAATTTCCAATCTATCAATTGCAATCTTGGTATACAGATAGCTTGTGACCTGCAGATGCACAAGAACCATAACTCTAGCATGGTTATTGTTAAAGTTATCGGCATGTGTGTATTTTGGTTGTCTGGTCATATTCTTATTTAGTATCTAACTTCTGCAGGTGATACATGTGTTTTGTGACAATATTTCTAACCCTATTAAAAAAGCGATCCTTCATTTACCCTTTCCCACATACATCAAATTTGCAGCAGATGACTTGGAAAACTTATAGGTGAAACTCTTAAGGAGAAATTGCCCAATTTAAGCAATTTCTCCTTTTGTCACAATGTTTTCGAAAGTTGTCTTCTCCAGCATCTTCGCTAGCCAAGGCTACTTCGTACATTAGCATTCCCATAAGTAATTATGGTAATGTAATGGACAAATTACCCTTGGCTTGCGAAGATGCTTCTCCAGAGGCATCAGAAAACGTCTATATATGGGAAAAGGTTTGTTGACATTGCCTCTGCTGCAGAACTGTTGCATGTGGGGAAAGAGTTAATGTTTCAAGGCCAAAATAACAAGGAATAAAGGAAATCCCCTCAATCTTTTCCCACATACATGATACAACAGATCTGCAACAGACGACTTTGAAAAAGTACCCAAAAATATTTGGAAACTCCCTTTAAATGAAGGTAAAATAATTGCATGTTTTGAGCAATTTCTTCTTTTGATGCGATGTTTTCAAAAAGCTGTTTGCTGCAGAGGCGTCAGAAAGCATCTATATGAGGGAAAGGGTTAATGAGGATCTATATGGGAAAATTATGCCATAGGGCGAGCCAATTTGGAATAATTGCAAGCACACAGGAAGTGGTTTCCAGTGCCATTCACTTTGTCATAATGTGTTCATTTCCGGAGGTGGTTCTTTATTTGTGCATAAACACTTTCCCCTCATAATAACTCATTCCTGCTGTCATACATTTCTCCTTAAGTCACAAAATTTTCAACTTAATCAACAATTATTATTCTTTCATTTAAATGGAGTTTCCAATTTCTTTTTCGAGTACCGGTATGTTATCAACGTCGGCTGCTGCAGAGTATCGCGTTAGGTACAGGATTAAGACCCTGCAAAATAAAATCTTTGTGAAAGGCCAGTGATCAGCTCTTGGCTCTCAGATTTCCATCATTTTGATGCTACAAATGACCTTATACCATGATACTGTAATTCATTGTTATTGAAACCCTCAAGGTTAACCCTCGCCCACATGTTCATGCATGTTGACACATCAGCAACAGCGACAGCTTTTTGAAAACATTGTTACAAAAGGAGAAATTGCTCACAATGTTTTCAACTCTGTTAAGTTAATTAAAAGTTCATTAATAGAGAACTTTTACCTTTATGTTTTCTTGATTGACTTTTGCAGATTTGCTGTATGTAGGAAAGGGTTAAAGCAGAGAAATGGAAATCCAATAGCTATTTAAGGCTGGAATGAGTCCCTAATGTTAACCCTTTCCCACATATGGATGCTTTCTGATGCCTTTGCAGCAGACGACTTTTGAAATTATTGTGGCATTGATTGATTGATTGGGGTTTAACGCCATTTTCAACGGCGGCCAGTTCACCTACTCATATGTCCTGGTTTTCTCACACCAGTACTCCACACAACATGCTTTCAAAGCAATTGACCGCTTTTCCACATAAACTGTTATCCCTTTGGTGAAAGACGAATGACGCTTGTCACAGTGACTTTCGTCAAACGTCAGAAAGACTGTTGGCCGAGCTAGAGTTTGAACTCGCAACCCCTGGATAATGAGCAAATTCTTCATTTGCCATAATGATTTCAACTCTCTTCAACAACCATTCTATCATTTATAGAGATTTTCTATATTTTGGATTTGATTATTTCAAGGTTGTCTGCTGTAGATTTATTGTATGTGGGAAAGGGTGAAAGTATGATTACAATATCAGCATTGAATCACTTTGATCTCTCTTTCTGGAGTGACTCTACATTACTGATCATACAGTCTTGATTGTGGGAGATTTATAGCTCGCCTGAGTGCTGGGGATGAGCTATTTTTGTCCTAATCGATCAAATCTTTTCCTCTGATTGATTTTTCCAATTAAATTTATTCACAGGAATATTTCCTTGGTGGCCTTCATCTAAAATTGTTAAAATCATTCTGTTCAGCTGCAAATGCAAAGAAATGCCTGCCCCCATTTCACAAGAATGTTCCTTAGTTTACCCTCTATCAAAATTGTAAATACTCTTTGGCTAGGTTGAAAAAGATGGCCACCAAAGTTAAAAAAAAAACTAACCCAATTTCAAATTAATTTCATGAAAATGTTAATTGAGTGAAGTTCTATTAAAAGTGTTCAAATCAATGCACAAGATGGCCACAAGAGCTGTAAATAGAAAATAAATTCTTTGAAGATCATCATTCTGCTAAACCATTGACTCAATTTCAAAATTATTACACAAGGTGTTCCTAATGGATCCCTCTACCAAAATTGTTCAAACTGTTCTGCTCCACTGCACAAAATTGCCAACATAGCTAAAAATAGAAAAATCTTTTAAAGAACAAAATATCCAAAAATACAAATCCAATGGCAAAATAATTTCACGAAAAATGTTTGTTTTGTGGCCCTCTGTCCAAATTGTCGACATAGTTCTGATCAGCCAGAACTTAAAGCAATTTAGCTTCAACTTAAACTATGGTGTGTCAGGTGAAATAGGACCTTAATGGTACATGTTTGAACAATATTAATGTAAGTATCAGTGACTTTTGTTATCCCCAGCCTATGAAATAGGGAGGGGGATATTGAAATGGCTTTGTCCGTCCGTCCGTCCGTCCTTCCGTCCTTCCTTCCGTCCGTCCTTCCTTCCGTCCTTCCTTCCGTCCTTCCATCCGTCCGTCCGTCACCTGCATTTTCTCAGTAACTAGCTGGTAGAATTTCATGAAACTTATAATAAATATGAGCCACTATACTGGGATGATGCCCGTCCAATATTTTTTTTGATTAGTCAATTTTCCTTGGAGTTATTGCCCTTGATTTTTTGAAAAATCTACGTTTTCAGCCATTTCTCAGTAACTAGCGGGTAGAATTTCATGAAACTTAAAATAAATATGAACCACTATACTGGGATGATGCCTGTCCAATTTTTTTTTTGATTGGTCAATTTTCCTTGGAGTTATTGCCCTTGATTTTTTGAAAAATCTACGTTTTCAGCCATTTCTCAGTAACTAGCGGGTAGAATTTCATGAAACTTAAAATAAATATGAACCACTATACTGGGATGATGCCCGTCCAATTTTTTTTTTGATTGGTCAATTTTCCTTGGAGTTATTGCCCTTGATTTTTTGAAAAATCTACGTTTTCAGCCATTTCTCAGTAACTAGCGGGTAGAATTTCATGAAACTTAAAATAAATATGAACCACTATACTGGGATGATGCCTGTTCATTTTTCATTTGGATTAGTAAATTTTTCTTAGAGTTATTTCCCTTGATTTATTAAAAAATAATCGTTCGTAGCCGTTTCTCAGTAACTAGCGGCTAGAATTTGATGAAACTTGAATGTAATATTAACCAACTTCCTGCCATTATTCCCCTCCAACTCTTTTTTGGATTCCTTATTTTTTTTTAGAGTTACTGCCCCTGATTTATTAAAAAATCCACGCCTACATTTATTTCTCAGTAACTAGCTGCTAGAATTTGATGAAACTTGAATGTGATATGAACCAACATCCTGCAATGAACTTCTGAATAAATATGGTATAAAATCATTTACATTTATTATAACACTGTCTGATACATAATTATCCATGCATTTTAGCTCCACTTTAAGAAGAGTAAAGATATCTATTGTATTTGTGTCACTGTTGGTTTAAGAAGCAAAACCTAGTATTCACATTTTTCCTGTGTTATTTAAGAAATAACAAATGACACCCCTTTAGTTTTGTAATATTGATTATTAACCCTTTCACCGCATAAATACTCTGTTGAAAATAGTGCAGTTCCAGATAAGACGCCGCTTTTAAAGGTGGCGTCTTATCTTGGACTGCACTATTTTGCAATAATTGATGTTCCAAAG
Organism: Serripes groenlandicus; assembly: GCA_031761405.1. Taxonomy (NCBI): domain Eukaryota; kingdom Metazoa; phylum Mollusca; class Bivalvia; order Cardiida; family Cardiidae; genus Serripes; species Serripes groenlandicus. Next base: position 137,875,552 of record JASEVX010000003.1, on the reverse strand, counting down.
TAAGCAGTTTCGGAAAATACAGTTTTATTTAATCGTCCCTCTGATTTATTTCGTTAAAATATTTTATCATAAAGTAATCCCAGTCGATATTTTATAATTTGGCGCGGAACGGGATAAACCAGTGTCATAACTTTATTCTTTCCCCTTGATCTTGTGCGAAGAAGTTGAAATTTAAAGGTCAATTGCACATTAAACATAAAGACCTTCATGCACAAACAAGCTATCAATTACAAACAAGCCATCGTTGGCGGGGGATATCTTTTCACTGAAAATGCTTGTTTTATTTGCGTTTTACGCCGTTTTCAACATTATTTAAGTTATATCACGGGCAACAGTTCACTTATTCATGATCCCTGGGTAAACAAAGCAGTACTAGGCTAGGAAATGTGCCTTGCCCAAGAGCACTCTGCCTAGACTGTCCAACCGCGACTGGGGATTGAACCCAGTACGCATGGTTTCAAATCCCCGACACTAACCATAGTGTCAGTGTGAATTTTAAATGAAGTGATTGTTTACAGTCCAGATCGATTTTGTTGGCTTGACATGTTCCTTTTGGTCTTTTTTGTTGGCTTGATATTGTTAATTGCCTTTAAATTTGGTCAATCATTTGACCAATTGACATTTTGATAAATTTCCCCTTTTCCCACAATATATTTAGACTAATGTAATTATGCTTCAAATTTTCCCAGGATTCCATTCAAAGCAGAGGGTTCCTAAAATATCTAATCAGGTAATAGGTTAACACTTTCCCACATGTAGACGCCTTTTTAGGCATCTGCAGTAGACAACATATGAAAATGTTATGGAAAAAGGAGAAATTGCTCAATATAAGAAATTTCTCCTTTTGTCAAAATGCTTTTATACACTAAGTATATTTAATTTATAGAGGTATTCTACAGTTTTGCCTATATGTTTGCAAATTTACTCTATGTATGTTTTTAAAGGATTAAATACAGTTTATCCTTTTCACACATATAGAAGCTTTCTGATGCCTTTGCAGCAGACAACTTTAGAAAACAGTGTGGCAAAAGAAGAAATTGCTCATAATGAGCAATTTCTCCTTTTGCCACAAGTTTTTCAATAACACTTTAAATTATAGAGATTTACCATATTTTTACAAAGATGTTTTCAAAGTAGTCTGCTACATGTGGAAAAGGGTTATTTATTCATAGAGGAGCTCTGCTGTATTAATGATTGAGTGAGTTTTCTTTTATTGTCCTTTTGGGGACAATTTATTCTTACTTATATTTTACAGTCAATCAGTTTTGTTTTTTGCCATTAGCTTAGCATTTTTCTTAAGTAAGAACATTTTTTGCGGCACATACATTTTTAGCTCGTCTGATTTTTTGAAAGACGAGCTATTGTCGTCACTTGATCATCGTCGTTGTTGGTTAAGTTTTGCGTTTAGGTCACTTACATGGAAACTATCAAACATAATACTTTGAAACTTGGAAAACTTGTTCATCTAATACCCTTCTTCACATTGTATGCTAAAGATACTGAGTTTGACCTTCTTTTTGGGGTAAAAAACATGATTTTGATGGTTTTTGGTTTACTTTGAGATTTGGTCATAGTTCCCTCATTTTTTGTTAGATTGATTTCAAATTGTGCACACATATTTCATAAATAATGTCCTTCAACATATCAAACATTTGGATTTTTTGCTTTTTACTTTCTTGTATTTTTTTACTTGGCGTTTAGTTCAACGTTAAAGTTTTTTTCTTTTTCTTTTTTCTCAATAAGTACTGGTACTAGGGCATTCATATTTGGAATATAGTTACATCTAATACCCTTCTGCACATTGTATGCTGAAGATGCTGAGTGTGACATTTTTTGTGGGGTAAAACACTTGAATTTTGGTGGATTTCGAGAATTGGACATATCTTCTTTCTCAATAAGTACTGGTACTAGGGCTTTCATATTTGGAATATAGTTACATCTAATAACATTCTGGACATTGTATGCTGAAGATGCTTAGTGTGACCTTTTTTGGGGATAAAACACATGATTTTTGTTGGATTTTGAAAATTGGACATAGCTTCTTTATATTTTGTTGGAATAATTTCAAATTTTATAAATAAAGTACTTCAACATATCAAAAAGGTTTCAGGGAAAAACTTTTGTATTTTTTTATATTTTTTTTGTATTTCTTGTATTTTCTAACTTTGCGTTAAGCTGAATTTTTTTTTTTTAATTTTGTTTAGTTCAGCTAAAAAAAAATCTTTTAATTTCTTGTATTTTTTTGAAGTTTCTTGTATTGTTAGCTCACCAGAGCACATAGTGCTCAAGGTGAGTTATTGTGATCGCCTTTTGTCCGTCGTTCGTCGTTCGTCGTCCGTCGTCAACATTTGCTTGTTACTACTCTAGAGGCAACATTTTGCATCCAATCTTTATGAAAGTTTATCAGAACATATGTCTCCATCAACTCTAGGTCAAGTTCGAACATGGGTCATGTTGGATCAAAAAGTAGGTCACTGGGTCAAAGTGAAGGAAAATCTTGTTAACACTCAAGAGGCCGCAATGTTTTGCTTCAGCAGTTTGAAATTTTGTCAGAATGTTTGTCTTAAAAATATCTAGTTCAAGTTCGAATATGGGTCATATTGGGTCAGAAACTAGGTCAATAGGCCAAATTGAAGGAAAATCTTGTTAACACTGTAGAAGCTGCAATTTTAGCTCACCTATGCACGAAGTGCAAGGTGAGCTATTGTGATCACATTTTGTCCGGCGTCTGTCAGTCGTGCGTCGTCAACATTTGAGCTTGTTAACATTCTACAGGCTACATTTTGCATCCAATCTTCATGAAATTTAATCAGAACATTCATCTCCATTTGAAGGAAAATCTTGTTAACACTCCAGAGTGACCGGACATGACCCATATTTGAACTTGGCCTAGATATCATAAAGACAAACTTTTTGACAAAGTTTTAACGTGTTCAAGTTTAAAATGCGGCTTCCAGAGTGTTAACAAGATTTTCCTTCAATTTGGCCTAGTGACCTAGTTTTTGACCCCACATGACCCAGTTTCGAACTTGGCCTAGATATCACTAAGACAAATTTTCCAACTTAGTCTCCACATGCTCAAGCCAAAAATATGGCTTCCAGAGTGTTAACAAGATTCTTCTTAAATTTGGCCTAGTGACCTAGTTTTTGACCGGACATGACCCATATTCAAACTTGGCCTAGATATCATCAAGACAAACATTCTGATAAAGTTTCAACATTGTTAACAAGATTTTTCTTAAATTTGGCCTAGTGACCTAGTTTTTGACCCATCATGACCAATATTCGAACTTGACCTAGATATTATTCAGCTCAACATTCTGACCAAAATTCAAAAAATGTGGATTCTATAGTGTTAACAAGATATCCCTTCAATTTGGCCTATTGACCTAGTTTCCGACCCAATAATTCAAACTTGACCTAGATATTTTTAAGACAAACATTCTGACACAATTTCAAACTGCTGAAGCAAAAATTCCCACTGTAATACACGTCTGCAGAATTTGACCTCGGGTAATTCTACATGTAAACACCTTGCTTGATGATCATTTAAACCTGTGTGGTTTACACGCGACAGTTGTGTTAGGATTATTTGACTGTTAGATTTAAGGTCGCTGAACCGTGGATTTTTTATTAAAATTGGAAGGGTTTTAGTGACAGCAGGATCTCGCTTATTGCAGGTTAATTTATGACTAAAAACCATTGGGGGGAGTTCAATGTGGTCGCTTACACCAGGGGGTCGGTTATACCAGGTGGTTGGTAGTACAGGGCTGACTGTATGTTGGAAAATTTGTGTTAGTGATATTTAGGTCAAGACCGATATATGGGTCATGTCAGGTCAAAAACTAGGTCACAAGGCCAAATTTAAGGAAAACACTCTGGAAACATTTTTGGCTGTAGCATGGTGAAACTTTGTCAGAATATTTGTCTAAGTGATATATAGGCCAAGTTCGAATATGGGTCATGTCAGGTCAAAAACTAGGTCACTAGGCAAACTTTAAGGAAAATCCTGTTAACACTCTTGAATCTGCATTTTAAACTTGAGCATGTTGAAACTTAATCAAAAAGTTGGTCCTGATGCTATCTAGGCCAAGTTCGAATATAGGTCATGTCGGGTCAAAAACTAGGTCATTAGGCTGAATTGAAGGAAAATCTTGTTAACACTCTGGAAGTCGCATTTTTAACTTGAACAAGTTGAAACTTTTTCAGAATGTTTGTCTTGATGATATCTAGGCCAAGTTTAAATATAGGTCATATTGGGTCAACAACTAGGTCACTAGGCCAAATTTAAGGAAAATCTTGTTTACACTCTTGAAGCCGCATTTTAAACTTGAGCTTGTTGAAACTTTATTAGAATGTTTTTCCTGATGATATCTAGACAAAGTTCAAATATGGGTCATGTTAGGTCAAAAACTAGGTCACTAGGACAAATTTAAGGAAAATCCTGTTAACACTCTTGAAGCTGCATTATAAACTTGAGCATGTTGAAACTTAATCAAAAAGTTGGTCCTGATGCTATCTAGGCCAAGTTCGAATATAGGTCATGTCGGGTCAAAAACTAGGTCATTAGGCCGAATTGAAGGAAACTCTCGTTAACACTCTGGAAGTCGCATTTTTATCTTGAACAAGTTGAAACTTTGTCAGAATGTTTGTCTTGATGATATCTAGGCCAAGTTTAAATATAGTTCATATTGGGTCAACAACTAGGTCACTAGGCCAAATTTAAGGAAAATCTTGTTTACACTCTTGAAGCCGCATTTTAAACTTGAGCTTGTTGAAACTTTATCAGAAAGTTTTTCCTGATGATATCTAGACAAAGTTCAAATATGGGTCACTAGGTCACTAGGACAAACTTAAGGAAAATATTGTTAACACTTTTGAAGCCGCATTTTAAACTTAAGCATGTTGAAAGTTTATCAGAAAGTTTGTCCCGATGATTTCTAGGCCAAGTTCGAATATAGGTCATGTCCTGTCAAAAACAAGGTCACTAGGCCAAATTTAAGGAAAATCTTGTGAATACTCTGGAAGCCACATTTTTGGCTTGAGCATGTTGAAACTTTGTCAGAAAGTTTGTCTTGATGATATTGCCATTGGCGCTGAAAGAGTTGAGTCTTAAATAGCCCATTCTCAGGTGAGCGATTCCAGGGCCTCATGGCCCTCTTGTTTTTTTTAATTACTTGTATTTTTTAACTTTGTGTTTAGCTCAAAGTTAAAGTTTTGTTACGTTACTTTTTGTCTTTTACTTTTGCATTGATAGTCAAAGCAAGGGACAGCGAGACATTTAATTATGCGTATTTCTTGTTTGTTACATTGATTTCATTTTTTTCCCAAACAATAAAAACATAATGTCCTTCAACATATTATGAATATTTTAAATCAGAGTTTCTAAAAATAGGAAAATAGTAATATATTCAATATCTTTAGTTAAAGTTGACTTAATGTACCAATATCATTTGCCTGTACATTACATACACAAGACTCAGCTCATGATCTTGACTGATTGTGACAGCCATCCAACGTGAAGATCTTCCTTATCATGTATATGAGCTTGTATTTATTTCCACAGTTAATCTTGTTTCAATACTTGAAAAATAGCAGTTGTGTGCGG